>JAMPIV010016252.1:32500-262353 GCA_024509875.1 Oreohelix idahoensis
TCCTCAGATACCTCATTTCTGAGGTACATGAATCTGGCTTTTATGGGTTGTAAGTCATTGCCCATGACTCGCATCCATATGTCAAGACTGGGACATAGGTGGAGCGTAATACAGCCATTTTCGTTTTCTTACCACCTCTCTCTTACTACATGTATATCTGTATTTACATGTTTGTGAAATAGGCGAATTGGTTGGCAAGGGAGCCATTAATTCACAATACCAATTCCATGATCGTGAATTATTGGCTGATCTTTAGGTTTGGTTCATGATTTTCTCAAATAGTGGGGCCGGCATTACAAAGCTGTGTGTCCCATGATACTACTGAGCTTATCATCACCATTTCTGTTAGCTGTTTTCCCCTGTTTATTTGTGAATTTGTATTTGTTGTACTCGAAAAGCAGCAGCTGGGAGACTTTTTCAGGCCATAAATCGAGGATTCCTCAGAAAGAGAGAGGTTGGTAAGAAAACGAAAATGGCTGTATACCGCTCCACCTATGTCCCAGTCTTGACATATGGATGCGAGTCATGGGCAATGACTACAACCCATAAAAGCCAGATTCAAACCTCAGAAATGAGGTATCTGAGGAAGGTGGTTGAAGTAACAAAAAGAGACATAGATCGCAACCAGACGATACGCCAAGGCCTAAAATCCCACCCCCTGCAGACCCAGGTAGAGCAGTCCTTACTAAGATGGTGTGGCCATGTCTGCAGAATGGGAGAAGATCGGCTACCACGACAAGCATGGGAAACAAAGAGCCATGGATCCAGACCCCCAGGACGACCCAGAGTTCGCTGGGAGGACAACATTAGACAATCTTTGAAGGACCGAGGACTAGAATGGAACCAGGCCAGGAGGAAGACAGCCGATAGGATAATCTGGCGCTCTCTCTTCCAAACCTCTACACCTCACGGTAGAAGGGGAATGACTAAGTAAGTAAGTAAGTAAGTAAGTATTTGTTGTCAGGTTCATTGTATTTTATTTGCTTTATTCTTCATTTTTGTTTGTAAATTTGTTTATCTAATCTTGCTATCATTCAGGTATTAGATGTATTATATTTTATGAAATTGTGCTTGTATTGTCATAAGTGTGGTACAGCCAAACATTTTTGTTCATTTTTCTAAAATTCATAAATTGCTGCCTTGGTTTATTCTTTAGTATTATCTTGAGTTGGCTCTTTCGACTAAAATCATTTATACTGTAATTTTGTTACATATATATATATATATATATATATATATATATATATATATATATATATATATATATATATATATATATATATATATATATATACATACACATATATATATATACATACATATATATATATATACATATATATACATATATACATATATATATATATATATATATATATATATATATATATATGTATATATGTATGTATGTATGTATGTATGTATGTATGTATGTATGTATGTATGTATGTATGTATGTATGTATGTATGTATGTATGTATGTATGTATGTATGTATGTATGTATGTATGTATGTATGTATGTATGTATGTATGTATGTATGTATGTATGTATGTATGTATGTATGTATGTATGTATGTATGTATGTATGTATGTATGTATGTATGTATGTATGTATGTATGTATGTATGTATGTATGTATGTATGTATGTATGTATGTATGTATGTATGTATGTATGTATGTATGTATGTATGTACGTATGTACGTATGTACGTATGTACGTATGTATGTATGTATGTATGTATGTATGTATGTATGTATGTATGTATGTATGTATGTATGTATGTATGTATGTATGTATGTATGTATGTATGTATGTATGTATGTATGTATGTATGTATGTATGTATGTATGTATGTATGTATGTATGTATGTATGTATGTATGTATGTATGTATGTATGTATGTATGTATGTATGTATGTATGTATGTATGTATGTATGTATGTATGTATGTATGTATGTATGTATGTATGTATGTATGTATGTATGTATGTATGTATGTATGTATGTATGTATGTATGTATGTATGTATGTATGTATGTATGTATGTATGTATGTATGTATGTATGTATGTATGTATGTATGTATGTATGTATGTATGTATGTATGTATGTATGTATGTATGTATGTATGTATGTATGTATGTATGTATGTATGTATGTATGTATGTATGTATGTATGTATGTATGTATGTATGTATGTATGTATGTATGTATGTATGTATGTATGTATGTATGTATGTATGTATGTATGTATGTATGTATGTATGTATGTATGTATGTATGTATGTATGTATGTATGTATGTATGTATGTATGTATGTATGTATGTATGTATATATGTATGTATGTATGTATGTATGTATGATAGGAATAACTTTGCAAGTTACGAGTTAAATGAAACAAACCATCTAGCTAAAAGATCGAAGGTGAATTGGCCAAAATCATTTTGGGTAGAACTGAATGAAGAATGCGCGCGTGAAGGAGTGAGTGTGAAAGTGGATGACAGTGGCCATTACACTGTACATTTATATGTAGATGAAGATGTGAGTCTAACATACAAGTCAGCAAATGCTTTTTATTCTGGATTTAAATCACATAAACTTAACCTAATTCTAAGTGAACTAAAAAGTAAATCATCACAAGGGAGAATAGTGCGCGAAATGAAATGTGTAAACCATTCATTGTCATCTAGTTTTCTATCTAATGTTAAATTAAGTGATAAAATACTTTCATTTGCTGTGAGATCGAGGTTACAGTTGCTGGAATGCGAAAGTCTTTTACATCTATACTACCCACAGACATACACGAAAATGTGCAAAATATGTAACCACCCATACGAAACAGTGTCACATTTATTGAATGGATGTACCAAATTTCAAACATTATACCAACAAAGGCACAATAGAGCTGTAGACATTATTTATGAGAAACTGAAATTCTCATACAATAATAAGAGTGACATAACAATAAATAAAGAGATAATAGTTAAACCATCACTTTTCGGCAGCAGTAACACCTCATTTAAGACACATGCCGTAAAACCTGATTTAACGATAATCAATCGACAGAACAAAACAGCTTTTATAGTAGAGGCAGCAATACCATATGACGCCCATTTAGATAAATGTTACCAACATAAATTTGATAAGTACTATCCATTGACTGCAGAAATTAACGAACTAGGCTATCGTACGCATGTAATCGTACTGATAATTGGTAGTTTGGGTCATGTGCATGCAAAGTGTGTGAGTGGATTAATGTCGCTAGGGTTGCGGAAATTTGAAGCAAAGGTTTTATGTAAATATGTCAGTATTAGTGCAATTATAGGTTCTTACAGAATATGGAAACTTCGATGTAAAAAAACACCCATTTTAGATTGCTGGGATGTTTTCCCCACCATCTAATCTCAATTGTGCTCTGTCTACTATACCAAACGACAATTATATTTGATGCTATATTTAATATCTCACTCTACTAGTTGTCAAAGTTTTTTATGGCAAACAAAAATTCTGATAAAACACCCATGTAAAAACAACCATATTGCTCTACTTGAATGGTATTCCACACACATTTTGTAAATTTCAATAATTCTCATATTTGGCAGGTTATATCATATCATTATATGCCAATGTCTTTTAGAAAGCTTAAAAAATTTTTTATGTATGTGTAACACAAAGGTTCGATGTAAAAACACCCACATATAACTACTTGAGACGTCTTCAACACTTTATGTAAATTCTAATGATTCTCCTATATGCCATGTTGTATCTATTATATCATGTCTGTACATATTAATGTATTTTATGGAGAATAAAGATTCTGGTATGTATGTATGTATGTATGTATGTATGTATGTATGTATGTATGTATGTATGTATGTATGTATGTATGTATGTATGTATGTATGTATGTATGTATGTATGTATGTATGTATGTATGTATGTATGTATGTATGTATGTATGTATGTATGTATGTATGTATGTATGTATGTATGTATGTATGTATGTATGTATGTGTGTATGTATGTATGTATGTATGTATGTATGTATGTATGTATGTATGTATGTATGTATGTATGTATGTATGTATGTATGTATGTATGTATGTATGTATGTCGTATGTATGTATGTATGTATGTATGTATGTATGTATGTATGTATGTATGTATGTATGTATGTATGTATGTATGTATGTATGTATGTATGTATGTATGTATGTATGTATGTATGTATGTATGTATGTATGTATGTATGTATGTATGTATGTATGTATGTATGTATGTATGTATGTATGTATGTATGTATGTATGTATGTATGTATGTATGTATGTATGTATGTATGTATGTATGTATGTATGTATGTATGTATGTATGTATGTATGTATGTATGTATGTATGTATGTATGTATGTATGTATGTATGTATGTATGTATGTATGTATGTATGTATGTATGTATGTATGTATGTATGTATGTATGCGTGCGTGCGTGCGTGCGTGCGTGCGTGCGTGCGTGCGTGCGTGCGTGCGTGCGTGCGTGCGTGCGTGCGTGCGTGCGTGCGTGCGTGCGTGCGTACGTACGTACGTACGTACGTACATACATACATACATACATACATACATACATACATACATACATACATACATACATACATACATACATACATACATACATACATACATACATACATACATACATACATACATACATACATACATACATACATACATACATACATACATACATATACATACATACATATATATATATATATATATATATATATATACATATATATATACATACATATATATATATATATATATATATATATATATATATATATATATATATATATATATATATATATATATATATATATATATATATATATATATATATATATATATATATATATATATATATATATATATATATATATATATATATATATATATTTATATATATATATATATATATATATATATATATATATATATATATATATATATATATATATATATATAATATTTGAATTATTATTTAATAATTTGGAGTCACAGTAATAGTGAATTATGGCTACGTTGGAGTATTTTGTAAAGATTGGAAAGGCATTTGGTTTGGAGGGTGAAGATTTAAATAACTATGCATCCAGTGAGCTCAGAGAACAGAGACTCTCAGATAGCGAGGAGAAGAAGAGAGTTGAAGAATTATCTGAGAAGAACAGAGAGTGGAAGAATTAGATGAGAAGAAAAGATGGATAGTTAGCTGAGAAGAACAGAGAGTTGAAGAATTAGCTGAGAAAAGAACACAGGAAGAATTGACACTTGTCAGAAATACTGTTTAGACGATGTCCCCAGTTGTCATGATACTATATAAGATTTATGATGATGGGGGTTGCGTGTGTAGATGATGATCAACAACGCTAGGGGTATGCAGTAACACAAACGCCACTGTTTACAGTTCCATAACATTTATTGAACATTCACATACGTGTCCTGGATATCAAATACCACGTCAACAACACTGACCTAATACTAAGACCAACACTACCTGTAGGACATACAGACTACCGTATTCATACACTGTCTCTCCAAACACACAATAACAATATACAGAATGTCCTTGGTGCGGTAACACTCTTCGCACACAATAATCCCTCAAACATCTCTACGTGCGGAAAAACACCATCGCGCTAATACATCACCATCCAGGTGTATATCACTTATCATTAGTGATTGGCGGCATGTACATCGCCATATAGATTCACAGAATCCTTTACAGGCGGGACAATACACTTCACCTGTACTTTTTCTATTATAGCTACAAGGCGGGAAACGCGTCGCCTTATAGTGTTCTCCATGAACATACATTTATGGCTCCAACAGGAGAAAATCATCGCCATTAATAAATAAGTGGATAGGATCTATCCCAGCAAAAATATCATAATCACAACTATGGATTCTCTCAGTCACAAATACGAGCTTACAGCTCGGCTTCCAAACACAGACTCGAGCGCCTAGCTCGGCTGCCAAACATATAATCGAGCGCCAACCTCGGCTGTCAAACACAGAATGTATCAGTCACTACAGACTTGTATTCACTCAAACGCTCTCTCCCAGCGCACGCACAAGTCATAACAATGCTGACATAAAGTCAGACATTAACTCAGTAGCTGAGTTACACTTAAACAAGTGTTTACTACATGCGTTCAGTGACCCTTAACGCCAACCACTATCATCATTCACACTCATGAACCTGTTCTGTGATACTGTCGTGAAACATTCTAAATCCACATATCTAAATTAAAAAGTAAATGTAAAGCCTAACGAATTAATTCAATAAAAGGGAAGAAGAATGGTAAAAGAACAGTGCAGTCCAAATAGCGTACGCCTGTGTTATAGAACGTCATACTAGCTAAAAAAAGAAAACCCTCTTTTTGCTCCGTCTGCATAATTGTAACGTTTTCACGTTTACTAGTAAACCCTACTGCATCAACTACACGCGTTTCAAAAAAAAAAAAAAAAAACCGGTGCTGTGTTTCTTAGAAAACCTTGAGATAGACACACTGCGTAATGACCTAGATATAATACTAGCATTAATGTCATTATTACACTGCGTTAACCTAAAAGACAGACGGGCTTAGAGAGAGAGAGAGAGAGAGAGAGAGAGAGAGAGAGAGAGAGAGATGTACGGAGGAACGCAGGCAATACTACCACCGTCTCGCGATATAAAATTAATGCCACCCCACGCAAAAGGCACGCAGGCTTGCTTTTTTTCAAATAAACAGGGACAAAAAACACTACCAATACGAGGTTAGGTTTAAAAAAAACATGGTTAATGCTTATTAGGAAACATGACACAATACTGTTTTACGTCTGAAATCCTGACATTAGCCTGACAGTACAGAAGACACCCCATCGTATCGAAGTGAACGGGTGGTAGAAGAAAATACACATTTTGAACGCAGCCACTTAGCTCCATTAAACGTATATATTTGGGTGCCTTAGGACTTGCTGACAAAGAATATGTTAGGTGTTAAGCAAATAGTCCAATAATTAACAAATTATAGCCAAAATACTATACTGGTGTTGTCAGACAACACAGGATCATATTTGCTCATAATGGCGTGTTTGGACACTGCTTTAGAGGAAATGAGGCCACCACGTTAAATTCGATTTGATTGGCTAGAATTATATGTAAGGCGAAACATGATTAGTCGACTGCAAATACTATTTTTGGTTGTTAAGGGAAACGGTAGGAAAGGTACTTTTTTTCAAATGCTTTTGTAAACATGGTCTTATTGGCTAGACCATTTAATATAGTCAATTAGGAGCGTCGGTTCAGTGCCACTTTTTTTAAATTTAACTGTGTAGAAGCTAGTGCGTTGAGAACCAGTACATATTTTTCTAATGAAAGCCTGGGACAGAGGCAGATCGGAATTGTGCCATAACTCATCGCCAGTCAACGTATTTGTTTAATATTTCCGTGAATTGTGGTAAGCTAGACATATTTGATATCTTTTTGATGAAAATTGCATGTGAATTGATAATTTATGTCTGTATGTGTGTGGTTCAGTAACAAACATGAGGCAAAGCCTAGATATTGCTCCCCCATGAACAAAACTTGTCGGAGAGGAGTATAACTGCATGGGATTGCCAAATAGTACTATGACACCTATCTTATTGAATAGAAGGAAATAATGCTGGAATTGCAGAGGCGTTGTAACCATTGGGGAGAGGAATACTGGTGTATACTGTTACATGAGAAGCTAGCAGTTGGCCTACCTCGCTGAACTCGGTGTTTGTTATGTATTGTGCTTCAGTGTGGAAATAGATTATAAATTAGTTCTGAAGTAGGAGGTACAACCTTCTTGTTTCAGGGACCGAGGTACTAACGTATTAAAGCAGCACGTGGTCTGAGTTTTGCTGAATCCAGAGGCTGGTAGCATACTCCTTGGTCAATATATCGACCAGTGTTGTTTCTCAAGAACACGGTGAAGCAAGCGAGCAGTGGAGACTGTTTCCTGCCGCCCACACAGAAGTTAAGAGTTCGTGGCCAGAGCAGCTCAATCTTGTGAATACCCCCTCTAAAAGTGATTTTACCTTAAATCAAGAGGGACATTTATTTTTTTCAAATAAAAAGAAACTGTGAACCTTTCCAATATTATTTCCACCAGAAACAAACACTTGAAGTCATGATGACAAACAACAACCTAGCTTGAAAAGCCAGTATTACCTCATAGTACTACAGCACAACTTACACACAAATTGCAATAATAATATATGTCAATACAAAGATCCTATCTATAAATTGTGTACATACAACTTGTGATTACATTTGATTGTGATTCCTGGTTCACTTTGTAGTTGAATCAGGATATCTATTATTGACAGGAATTAATACATATTTTTAAAAGTTACACTTGACTTATTAAGATAGCCTTATAGAGTGTTCTATGTATGTGAGTGTCACAGTGTTGTAAAGTATTGTGGATTAAATTAAAGTGTTTATCTGTCTGTTGGTTGTTGTGAACATACACTTCATCATTATCATAACCCTAGACATTCAACGTAGTCATCACAATATTCCAGAATAAGTCTGACTGAGGTCTAAATGTGGTAGCAAAATAAGGTCATCTGTAATACACCACACGTATTAGACACAGATACCTTCACAGCTGATCTCAGTCAGTACACTAAGTCCCCTATAAATATTTATATCATCCCACTTTACCACAGATACACGTGAGGAGAAAAAAATTAGCCTATGCTCAAGGAATGGCAGAAATTGAGTTATAAAAATTAAGATTACAACATCAACAGGCTAATCCAGCAGGTGTTGAGGCTGGAAAAAAAGACCATGCTTCTACTTTTAAACTAAATTTGCCCAAATTTAGTCCTAATAAAGACGACATTTCATGCTTCTTAAATAGATATGAGACATGCTGCCAGGAGTTTAAGATTGATAGAGCTACATGGCCCAGCAGGTTGATGAGTTTATTAGTAGGTGAGGCTCTTACTACAGTCTGCACCAAAGATGATCATACTAGAAATGATTATGATGCTGTGAAGGCTTTGTTGCTTAAAAAGTATCAACTATATGAAAATGGTTACAGATGAAACTGAAATCATTGTTGCTTAATTCAGCTAAAGATTTTGCTATATTTGTTTCATCAATTAAGTTCTGCTTTTCTAGATGGGTTGATTTGTCAAAGATTGATACAACTTTTGATGGGCTAGCTGACTTAATGTTAAGAGACAAAGTGCTTTCTTCAGTAATTGATGACATTTAGTCCTTTTTGCTTGAGAGAAAGCCTGAGACTTTGGCTGCTGTAGAAAATCTGGAACGACAGTACCAAGTTGCACATCCTGAAAGAAATCTGGACAGGAATAGCATAAATGATTCATTGCAAGTTGCATCAGCCAGAACTGTGATCTCTAATCCACCCAGTTTAAGATCATATAGCATGGACAGAGATTTTAGAGTTAATCGAGATAATAATACTGGATCTTTCAGAGGGAGGTATAATTTTAATAATAGGTCACAACAACCTCAAAGGAATTTCTATTCATATGATGATGGATATATATCTCATCAATCATCTTTCAGACGTATCAGGGATTGGAACAGAGGCGGATATAATTACCAGTCAAACAGAGGCCAAAGGTCAGGTTGTAGAAACAATGACAATTATTACAACAACAGAATTTCTCAACCTAACAATAACTTTTGAAGTTCTAGAAATCCTGAACGTTCCAATGCAATTGTGCATCTGTTGCATCCATTTCTTCTTTCTGTTACGGTTGGGTTTAGTGTAATTGAATATTGATATAATATCGTACTGACTCGTATGCGAATGTCGTAAGTATCAAGGACAGTTCATTCAGTAGCAAAGAACTTGATAACAAATCTTCGTGGCAGTGTCCACGACATGGAATATTTAATGGAGACAAACATCAGATCCTCATTGGAAGTACATACATGGTTGTCGCAGATTTTTGATAGGGGATTTAAGACATAGTTTGGTTCCTTCTGAATAGAACTAGACCGGTGGTGACTCAGTGAGAGATAAGATAAGAAATAGATTTTCACGAGTGAAATGGTGGAAAAAAAATAGGTAGAGTCTGTCCATGGACTCGAGAAGATCCTCTCGGTCAGCCTATCTCTACAACAGAACTTTGTTAGTCAGACAGTATACCTACATATATATTAATATGAGTGGTTGATATATATATATATATATATATATATATATATATATATATATATATATATATATATATATATATATATATATATATATATATATCAACTACTCACATACACACACATATAAGTGACGACAGTTAGACGCACAGACGTTACAAATTATATTTATGGAATAAGGATATTTTGGGACGAGCTGACCAACACATGTAAATAAAGTTTTTATGTAAATTTTATTTACTATAAAAAAAACTCTACAACAGCAATATTATGAATATCAATCAAAATACAAATAAACATAGGTTAATGAAATTAATAAAGAAAGAGACTCATAGGTGTACCTCCCTGTTGAGACAAGATCCCGTTAGAAGAAAGTTATTAACCCCCAAAGGGTCAAAGATTTATACGCTATGGTCTGGGATTTCCATCTACAGTAAAGAACAGAGTTATACATTCATCTATTCTGAAAGGGACAGTATTAGCAAAACTTACTGAAAAGAAATAAACAACGTGAGTACATGGATTTTACAAGATATATATACAAGGGGATTGACATAAGTCTTGGGCCTGACCATGAAGGACATGTCACAGAGAGCTGAAATGTTGTATAGTTTTTATTCCTGTTCAATGTAGCCACCGTCTAAATTGACAAACTTCTGCCATCTTTGCTTGACCTTGAAAAGACCTTCGGAGTAAAACACCCTATTTTTCAAACTAAACCAGTCATCACATGCCAGTATAACCTCTTCATCGCTGTCAAAATGAATTCCTTTTAGCTGTTTTTTAAGATTTGGGAATAGAAAAAAGTCTGATGGAACCAAATCTGGAGAATATGGTGGGTGTGGAAGAATTTCAATATTCAAATCGTTGGCTGCTAGCTGCACAAGCCGTGCTTTGTGAGAGGGCGCATTGTCTTGAAGCAAAGGAAGATTTTAGATCGCGTTCTGGTCACAACCTTTCTTAGTTTTGTGAGAAGATCTGCATAGTACTGTCCATTAACTGTGTTGTCACGAGGCAGATAATCTTTTAAAAGAACACCTTTTCCGTCCCAAAAAACAGTCAGCATCACTTTTCCTGGAGATTTCTGCGTCTTCGGCTTGACAGGTGTTGAGGAGCCCTTGGTTTTCCATTGCATGCCGACAATTTTGGATTCGGGGTCATAATAGTGTACCCAAGTCCCATCTACTGTCACCATGGTCTCCAAAAAATGTAGGTGTCTTTTCCTGAAACATCAGAAATTTTATCATTGATCCAGCCTCCTTCTTCTCCATTGTTTTGTCAAATCTTTGGAGCAGCAGATCCGGTCAATAGGGTACATTGCGCCGTGCACCGTAGCGGGAAAACCCATTGAAGAAACAAATGCGAACTTTACACATTCAGTGCAAATATGATGAACTTTAAAGGTGCCAAGTTTCATCTCTTCCTCCTGTGACTCCTTCATGGTCAGGCCCAAGACTTATGTCAATCCCCGTGTATATATATGGGAATTAGTCATTCATCCTTCCTCTCTTCTCAGACAACCATGGCCACGTGCTTTCGTTCTTACCTAATACTTGGTTGCACCTTCTGGAACAATCTTTAGGACACACGCACACAGCAAATCCAGTGTTATTTTGGCAAAGAAAACCCCAGCTCCTCAAAGACAGATTAAATCCTCTTCTCCGGGGAACGTTCACTCTGTTACTTTTATTTAGGATTACTGTTTATGTCACATTAATTTTACCAGGTAAGAAATTTAACAGTGCTCACAGTGTCGATAACTTGAGATTTCCAGTACATAGGAATGTCAGGTCGATAATATCTCTTAGTAGAAAAATTCCTTGTCACACCACGAATGGTCAAACGTCGGGAAATGTTAATGTTTGCTAGGTCGCCACAACTGGCTGAATGTAAACGAAATTGGGAAAAAGAAATCTGGATCTTTAGGCCCAGTTACAAAGTCACTCTTTATGTTATTTGGGTTGGTACTCTTTCTCTTTCTGGGTGTAAACACGAAGTCAGACAGGTTCACATTTGAAGACCCAGATACTAAGTAAAGATGTTCTTTTGTATGATTATTCTCAGATTTATATGGAAGCCGTTGGTAAGGATTTTGTGTTTGACCCAGTACTGTGTATAGGAAGAAAAAAGTACAAAATACTTAACCATAACTTAGTATTCTCAATCCTATCCTTAACCCGCGTAAAATATAGTATACTCATACCCTCAGTTATTAAACTTATGAATAGAACTAAACGTGTATCTCATATTGAATCGTTTAATAAAAGTCTCCGTCAAATAAGCGCTAGTTATTTATATTTTCGATCATCATGAATTAGAAATAAATATATATTTCGTCAGTACTCATAATGAATAGTGCATTTACTAGACGATTAAAATAACGCTTACTGGTTAATTTCAGTTAGTTAGATTTACGCTATAGCCGGAACAATTTAGCTATAGCTTATATTAATTCGCTAGTCACTTTGCACATAACTCCTAGTGAAACAAAAATGACGGACTTAACAATTAAATCACTCTACACAGAAAAATCTTAGTCAATAAAAAATTACCGCGAACACAGAATTAGAACTACTCCAAATCGACAATACTAAGAAATCCACTATAACAATGGTCTAGGAAATCGAAGCTAGTAGTTCTCTGACATTCTGTCGGTACTGGATAAATTGAGTTTAAAGGCAGAGATATATATATATTAAATTTGCAGAACTTCGCTCAGACTTGTTACTTTTAACGCCTTCGCTCAGATCTTGGGAAATACGTGAATCAAAGCCATTTTTCACACTAAAACCGAAACCAGAACCTACGCTCTCGCTTAGATCAGCCATCTGCAAATTGCTAATCAGTGTGAGTTTGAATTCGTGAATCAAAGATCTTTCTCACACTTAAGACCGAAACCAGACTCTCTCTGCCCACGTACAGACTCGCTTGAGATCCGGCGTAACGTAATTTGCTAATCAGTGCACATTTTAAACGTCTCTGCTCGTATGGGCCATTCTAGCGAGCAATGTCCTTTGATCTGGTCCGCACCTCTATAGTTAATTACGTTTCCCTGAGACCGCGATCAACGGCTGAGGGGGGGGGGGGTAGTATTGTAACTGTAAAGTTTCTTTTCTTCTTTCCACTCTGTAAAGTGTCAGTCGGTATGCTCTGTAAGGAAGAGTGGTGTGTTGTTGAGATCAGGCATGCTCCAGTCTACCCAGCTGTAAATGGGTAACTCACCCTAGTCCTGAGTTAGGGAAGGCAAAGGCTCCAGGGGAAGCAGGCCCTAAACTTGGTCATTCCAACCGACGCAGGATGGTGTATGTATGAAGTAGAAGTGTAGAGTGTGATTACCGCGAATGGTGTACTGTTCGTGTGCTGACCAATATAACCACTCATACACTTGTGTCTACAAGGAACCAATGCAGACTGCTGGAATCTTTGTTTACTCAATTTATTCAGACGTACACACTGGGACATACGAGTACATCATGGTATGTTGACATATCAATTTGTAGGTATACATAGCAGATCTGAAGTCATGACACATTCAGAAATAATGGGCAGTACATCAAAAGTTCAATGTCATGATATATTATGGCCGCATCCCCCTATCTGACTAAACGCGTCAGTGAAGGCAGATCGGTAAATAACTAAAGTTATTTGACGTCCATAGTTTGTAGCATATATTATGAAACCACGAAAGAGGGGGTTTCTAGCAAGATTGAGATCTCCCTGTCACTGTCCGATAATAGGATAAATAATCTGTTCTCTTGGCAGTGATCAAAACATCTGATGACCGAAATCTAACATGGCTGCCTCCCTGAGTTGTCGTTCACTCATTCATAGGAAGGAGAATATAAGCCAGAGTTAATTTATAATGGGTATATAAATGATTTCATAAATGTTTCCATACAGCTCTACGGTGATCAGGTTAATTCACGTAGCCATAACCGCTGTAGGAAAGTCTGTCATCTTTGTCGATACAAAACACGACCCTAGCGATACGAAGCACAATGTTCCATCTAGGTCGAATCGACATGAGATCATCAAAATAGGGTCTGACAATACATGGAGTCCGAATTATACATTGTACCGTACCTTAGGAGAGTCTCTAACATAAACTATAGTAGAGATACCATCTCCTTTAGAAGAAAACCACTCCAAGAATCGTATTTCCTTAAGAATCTACCAGCCCTTTGAAAAATGCGTACCCGCCATTATCACGGTACATCGGAACTCATCACGACTTGTCAAGACAACTCATACTTCCGCTAGACCGGAATAATAAGAATCTAGTCCCGCCTACCCATCCAAAATATACAATATAGGACTGATTCTACTTGTACTAATAATATGTAATACATATGAATTCAGGCCATAAACATAATAAGCAAATTAATATATTTTCTGGCCCTAAAAAATAAGTACAAACGTAAGAGCAATCCATGCGCCGGATCAATATCAAGAACGATTACTCCTATAATCAAAAGTGTGAATCAAACATGGATTCTCTCGCTTTTCCCATAGACAGCATTTCCATACACAAATGAATGAATGTCTATATTTTTTCCATATCAAATAGCCATATCGATTTTTGTAATATGTGCGTCAAAATATGGACGCAACAGATTACCACACCCCTCGGGAAAAAAAATGGTACTTTTTTTTTGAAATACATCTAGGAGCAACATACAATAGGCTCACAACGCACCAATACAATGCGCAGATGATAAGCATAAGTTTTATGACCTTAGAGAAAATACTTCTCTAAGTATAAATATTTCCAGAGAGGTGTCACCAACGCATACTACAATAATAGCAATGACACAATTTCCACCTTAGTTTATACATAAATTTCATCTAAGATATCTTAACATCATGATCATCAAAGACGAAAAACATTGAAAGATCAGCGGTGAATAAATATCAATGAACCGCTAAGTAGTGTTACAATCAATATATGATATATTACATATGTGTACACATTTCAACATAGAAACAACTGTATCAAAGTTGTATAACAGTTATGAATCATGTGGGCATCTAGACAAAATATCTGCCATCACATTTTCTGACCCACGGATAGCTCGCACCGAAAAATGAAATGGCTGTAGAGCAATCGCGTATCGCGTTGATCTCGCGCTCTTCAGATTTTTACTCTGAATAGCCGTAAGAGCTTTCTGGTCAGTTTCCACAATGAAATGCGCGCCCAGAAGAAATCTTTGCAGTTTAAGGATTGACCAAACCATAGCCAATAATTCACGGTCTAGGACCGAGTAATTCTTCTCTGCGGCATTTAATTTCCGAGAAATATACATCACAGGATGCAGAGTTCCAGAGTACTCTTGCATTAGTGCAGCTCCAATCCCGGTGGATGAAGCGTCACTACGAAGAATAAATGTCTTATCCTTAGAAGGCAATACTAGGATAGGTGAAGTAGAAAACATAGTTTTAACCTTATCCAAAGAGGATTGACATTCTTGAGTCCAATGGACTACATTAGGAGACCCTTTCTTTAGCAAGGAAGAAAGAGGTGACATAATGGAGGACAGATTCGGGATGAATCGTCCATAAAATTGTATTAGACCTAAGAGACTTCGTACTTGCTTTTTAGTCTTAGGAATAGAAATGTTAAGTATCTTACTTGTATTATGGTCTTCTGTTTTTAGGAACCCATGACCAACACGGTGTCCTAAGAAAGATATATTTCGCTAAAACCAATACATGCTTTCGATGGTTTCGCTGTCAGGTTATGCTCGCGTAAGATAGACAATAGTTCATTTATACCATTATAGTGATCGTTCCAAGTATCACTGAAAAGACAGATGTCATCAAGATACGCAATGACATCTGAGCGATGAGATAGGATTCGACGCATCATGCGTACAAATGTAGCAGGGGCGTTCATAAGACCGAAAGGCATGAAATTCCATTGGAATAGACCCCTAGGCGTCGAAAAAGCAGTAAACGGTTTGGCGTGTTCGGATAGTGGAACTTGCCAATATCCCTTAGACAAATCGAGTTTAGTAAAGAAGTGAGAATTCGATAGTCTCGTAAGTAGCTCTTCTAGTAAAGGCATAGGTTCAGCATCGAATTTAGTCACTTGATTCAATTTGCAATAATCCACGCAAAGACGTATGTTATTGTCTTTTTTCCGTACTATAACCATCGGCGAAGAATATGCTGATGTGGATGGTTCAATAATTTTTAACTCTATCATCTCATCTAACTCTTTCTCTACCTGTGCTTGAAAATGTATCGGGATAGGATACGGTCTGACTCTTATAGGACTATGGTCAGTAAGAATAATGTCATGTTGAATGACATCAGTTTGACCAGGAATGTCAGTAAGGACATCCTGAAATTGTTCTAACATAGTAGAAACTTGTTTCTGCTCTCCTGGAGATAATTCTGGAGAAATTGCAACATCTTTCCATGATTCATTAGAGTGAAGAGGAATCATTGGAAAAGGTAAATTTACATCCGAGAAACTCGTTTCCTCATCCTGTATTACTAACAGAGATGAGTACTGTCCATGTTGGACTGGAAAATCGTCCGTTGCCTGGAAAACAGGTTGTAAATAATTAGGACGTTCATGGAATTCCGTGAGCATGTTGATGTGGAAGGTTTTACGCTTCCCGTCAATATCGACGATATAGTCAACATCGGAAACTTTTGATATTATATCGTACGGACCTTTCCAAGAAATGAGAAGTCTATTTTCCCTACAAGGTAGCAAGACAAATGCTTTGTCACCTGGACAAAGTTGACGCAAACATCTCTTTTTATTGGCAAATTCCCTTGCCTTCTGTTTCGCAAATTTAGAAGAAGCAGTTGCCAATTTGCATGCTTCAATAATCTTGTGTCTAAGTGCGATGACATATTCATAAGAGGATTTTGTGTCATCGACAATATTATCAGCAGTTATAAGATCATGAAGTAACGACATAGGACCTCGCGGTTTCGCGCCAAAGACAAGTTCAAAGGGAGAAAATCCTGTATGTTCGTTGGCGACCTCTCTATATGCAAAGAGAGCCGCGGGTAAAACCCTATCCCAATCCTGAGGATGATCTTCTGTTATCTTACTTAGTAGGTTTTTCAGAGTTCTATTCAAACGTTCCACCATCCCATTGGACATAGGATGATAAATACTACTCAGCGATCTCTCTATCTTCAGAGTCGACATTACTTGAGACATGGTATCCGATATGAGTTGGGTACCATGGTCGGATAATATTTCTGCTGGAAACCCCAGACGAGAAAATATTAACCAAAGAGCATCTGCGACATCAGCAGTAGTTATGCTCTTTAGAGGAACAGCCTCCGGCCAACGTGTGCACATATCAACACACGTCAAAATAAATTGGTGTCCTCTAGCAGACTTTATCTTAAATGGACCAATGATGTCCATCGCCATTTTTTGAAATGGCCGAATGGGAATGTCTGCAGCCTGAATAGGTGCATCATGGCGTGGACCTCTGGATTTAATCTCTTGACATACTTTACAAGATCGACAATAGATTCGTATGTCCTTATTCACAGCAGGCCAAAAGAAAGATTGAAGAACTCTAGCTTTAGTACGGGAAAAACCCATATGTCCAGCACACTGCGAATCATGAGCGTGCTGTAAGATTTTAACTCTCATATTTTTAGGCACAAGGATTTGAGAATGAATGGACTTAGCGGAGTCTTGTACCATACGTACAAGTACGCCATTCTTCATCGTAATCCAAGATTTACGATTTGTATCCTTATTCGGATCACCTTTTGTTGCCAGAGTAAAGAATTTCTTTAGAGTAGGATCATCTTCCTGCTGTTTGATAAAGGAATCGTGGGAAATCTCCAAGGGATCATCTTGGATCTGCGCATCATTATCTTCAGAATGTGAAGATTGTGGCATATTAAAAGCTTGAGCCCTAGTGATTACTGCA
Source organism: Oreohelix idahoensis (assembly GCA_024509875.1). NCBI lineage: Eukaryota > Metazoa > Mollusca > Gastropoda > Stylommatophora > Oreohelicidae > Oreohelix > Oreohelix idahoensis. Next base: position 50,627 of record JAMPIV010016252.1, read on the forward strand.
TTAGCAGATTGCATATTAACATTTTTCCCAATTAGAAATTTGCTGTGGAGTGCATTCTTTCACTCCATGAATGCGACCGATGATAAGATCAGCGATCGGATTCGGCAAGAGACATGCTTGCACCTCTCCTGTAAAGAAAGGCGTAGCAATATTGATAATGGCAGTGGAGTACTTCTCCAATGTGCCACCAAATGTTACACATTTGACTATATTGCCTGTAGCTCGAGAAGGATTTACGAGTGATTGCCTCACTCCAATGGTAGTGCACCCCGAATCGAAAAGAATTGATACCGGAGTACCATCTATTAGGCCCCTATTAAAGACAAGAGCACCCCTTCCATTATGCGCAATTGACGCATGGAGAGCGGGAAGCGGGTGACCGCAGCTTAAAGTAGACACTGTGGTTGGATCGAATAATGTTTTGCATTGCGAACACTCAGATGCTCTAGCAAAATCGAAAGCGGAATTTGCTACACTGTTGGAGTCTTTTTTATCATTATTCTGATTATCTGTGTCGTGGAACTCCTGTTGTGCAGAGTTAGCCTGGTAATACGATTTACCATGTCTTTTGTGTTGTGATCTACCTCGGTTATAATTGTCTCTTTAATTATTATTGCCTCTGTTATAACCCCTATTTGGGTTTGAATCATAACATTCATGATCATAATCATCATGCTCATTATATTGAGTATCCCTGTAATATTGTTTCTTTTGTCTCCATGAAGCACTTGGGTAGTTCCTATAGCTACTCCCTTTCCGAGAATTTCTAACATTATGGGTACCCCTCGCGTGTCGAGGACTATCAGCCCGATTCCAGTTCTTCAAAGAAGAACTCTGATTTGAGCGGTTATCTTGGTATTGATACTTATTCCAATTAACCTTTTTATCAAATTTATTTTTAGCTCCTTGGAATTTGTGTGAGTAATTCTGATTATATTCTGTTGCCGAAGCAACTGACATACTCTCTTTAATGTTAGAGTTACTAAGAATCATGTCAGGGTGTGCCGTGGCATACTGGTCACAATATTCTTCCATTTGCTTTATTGTACCAGGTTTACGCTCATGTAAGAACTCTAGGAATGATTTATTTACAGAAGACATGACCTTGTCTCTTAGCAATAAATCCGTAAGACCATCAAATGTTTTCTCTGTTTTGGATAATTCAATCCATCGTGAAAGTGTAATTCGTGCTTTTGAGATGAAATCTGAGAATTCTACACCTACCTCAGGTCTCATTATTTTAAACAAAAGACGATAACCTTCTTCAGACAGCTGATATCTCTTTATCAAAGCTGCCCTAACAGCATCATAATTATCTTTGTCGGCCTCTTCAACAAAATATAACTTACTCAGAGACTCCCCTTTTAGATTTTCAGACAACTGATTCACATACTGTGATTTGTCAACATTATGAGATCGACAAGCCCGTTCAAATCTAGAAAGCCAAAATGTTATGTCATCACTGGTAGGGTTAAACGCTGGTACCTTGACCTTGTACACAAAGGGGTTTACCATTACCACCAGATGCCTGATTAACATTACTCATACATGTCAATTTTAATTTCTCTAATTCAAACTCATGTTCTCTTATTGCTTTTCTCTCTTCAGCTTCTCTATCTAATTTTTTTTGTTCTGCAGCAGCAGCAGCTTCTAATTTTTTCTGTTCTGCAGCAGCTTCTAATTTCTTCTGTTCTGCAGCAACTTCTAATTTTTTTTGTTCAGCTGCAGCTTCTAATTTCTTCTGTTCTGCAGCAGCAGCAACTTCTAGTTTTTTCTGTTCTGCATCAGCTTCTAATTTCTTCTGTTCTGCCTCAAATCTCCTTTCCTCCATTTGCATCTGCAATTTCTTAAGTTCAGCAGCAGTATCAGCTTCTTTTTCTAATCTTTTTTCTTCAGCCAGAGCTTTTTTTTCTTCAGCAGCAGCTTTTTTTTCTTCAGCAGCAGCTTCTCTTTCTAATCTTTTTTCTTCAGCCAAAGCTTTTTTTTTCTTCTATTTGAAGTTTTCTCTCCTCAGCCGCAGCTTTTTTTTTCCTCAGCAGCAGCTTTTCTTTCTTCAACAGCAGCAGCAATTTTTTTCTCTTCTGCAGCTAATGCTTTGTCATATTGAGCAACAGCCCATTGTTCTAAGTCTTTCCCAGTCTTATCAAGAGATTTTCCTTGTGCAATGAAATAATCTAATGTAGACATATTGTCTTCTTAAATCAGAAACCTGAAAAAGTAAATAGATTACCCTATTTTACTTTAATGGGAGACAAGTCTATACCATAGACTTAGTCTTAGTCCAAACTTATATGGTTTATAATAACCAATGATAACTTGAGTACCTGTGGACAACAATAACTGTATCTCAAATACTGTGGGAGACAAGCCTTACAAAGGTCTTGTATACCTCAATGTAATCAAAGATCACTTGAGTACCTGTGGAAAAAATATTTCCCTTTACCAATCACTTTGGGAGACAAGCCTTACAAAGGTCTTGTACATATTGTTTTATAACAATAACAATCATAAAGTACTGATCTGTACTATACTATCAGTGTATACTACTATACGTTTATGTCAACTAAAGACATTACAAAGGACAAACACGAAAAGACAATATGAACACATTTGCAGAGATCAAATTAAATTAAATAGGAGAAATGAAAAAAATGATCACAGAAACCGTGATGATAACTGCCATAATATAACAAGACAAATAACGCCACAGTGTATAAACATAAGGGTGTAAAAAACTGAAATGAAAGAAAAGATGAGACCTACAATTATACAAACAAATCAAACAAAACTAAGGAACACAAAATTATTACCAAAAACAACGAAGAAAAGAACACCTCATCACAACTAACAGAAATAGCAGCAAATTGTTGCTAACAAATTTCCAATTAAGAAAATGTGTACCTATAGAATACTAGTCCAGACCAATGTCACTCGGCATACCTTGTACTAGTCACACAGAACATAAACTAATTTAATACATAACAAATAACATGTAAGCATAAATAGCATATAGCATACAATATAATTTATGTCATGAATGGAATGTGTTGCAGGTATAGTGTTGTAAAGCAGGCACAGTTTATTTTAATACTAATAACTTGCCACTTTATTCAGTAATAGATTTAATTTTAAACTATTACACTGTCAATTTTTCTCTGTTGAGCATATGAAGATCCAACGATGAACTATTTACTTTATGTTCAACAACACTGTGATTCTTCTGTACGTTGAGAAATGTCAACAATACTGCTCCAGATATTTTCTACACTTGATACCACTGTCCTGTGTAATACTGTCTGTACAGCGAAAAACTGTCAACAAGCGCTGACCTAGATACAGCATCCTATCGGTAATACAGGTCAAGCTGACATCGACTGTATAGCTGTCCTACTGGTGTTGATGTGTTCAAACAAATGTTCTTTCAGCTGTAAACTGTGATTCTCAACACAAAACTGCGTAAGCTGGACCCAGGAATCTGGCTCGCCACTGTAAAGTTTCTTTTCTTCTTTCCAATCTGTAAAGTGTCAGTCGGTATGCTCTGTAAGGAAGAGTGGTGTGTTGTTGAGATCAGGCATGCTCCAGTCTACCCAGCTGTAAATGGGTAACTCACCCTAGTCCTGAGTTAGGGAAGGCAAAGGCTCCAGGGAAAGCAGGCCCTAAACTTGGTCATTCCAACCGACGCAGGATGGTGTATGTATGAAGTAGAAGTGTAGAGTGTGATTACCGCGAATGGTGTACTGTTCGTGTGCTGACCAATATAACCACTCATACACTTGTGTCTACAAGGCACCAATGCAGACTGCTGGAATCTTTGTTTACTCAATTTATTCAGACGTACACACTGGGACATACGAGTACATCATGGTATGTTGACATATCAATTTGTAGGTATACATAGCAGATCTGAAGTCATGACACATTCAGAAATAATGGGCAGTACATCAAAAGTTCAATGTCATGATATATTATGGCCGCATCCCCCTATCTGACTAAACGCCTCAGTGAAGGTAGATCGGTAAATAACTAAAGTTATTTGACGTCCATAGTTTGTAGCATATATTATGAAACCACGAAAGAGGGGGTTTCTAGCAAGATTGAGATCTCCCTGTCACTGTCCGATAATAGGATAAATAATCTGTTCTCTTGGCAGTGATCAAAACATCTGATGACCGAAATCTAACATGGCTGCCTCCCTGAGTTGTCGTTCACTCATTCATAGGAAGGAGAATATAAGCCAGAGTTAATTTATAATGGGTATATAAATGATTTCATAAATGTTTCCATACAGCTCTACGGTGATCAGGTTAATTCACGTAGCCATAACCGCTGTAGGAAAGTCTGTCATCTTTGTCGATACAAAACACGACCCTAGCGATACGAAGCACAATGTTCCATCTAGGTCGAATCGACATGAGATCATCAAAATAGGGTCTGGCAATACATGGAGTCCGAATTATACATTGTACCGTACCTTAGGAGAGTCTCTAACATAAACTATAGTAGAGATACCATCTCCTTTAGAAGAAAACCACTCCAAGAATCGTATTTCCTTAAGAATCTACCAGCCCTTTGAAAAATGCGTACCCGCCATTATCACGGTACATCGGAACTCATCACGACTTGTCAAGACAACTCATACTTCCGCTAGACCGGAATAATAAGAATCTAGTCCCGCCTACCCATCCAAAATATACAATATAGGACTGATTCTACTTGTACTAATAATATGTAATACATATGAATTCAGGCCATAAACATAATAAGCAAATTAATATATTTTCTGGCCCTAAAAAATAAGTACAAACGTAAGAGCAATCCATGCGCCGGATCAATATCAAGAACGATTACTCCTATAATCAAAAGTGTGAATCAAACATGGATTCTCTCGCTTTTCTCATAGACAGCATTTCCATACACAAATGAATGAATGTCTATATTTTTTCCATATCAAATAGCCATATCGATTTTTGTAATATGTGCGTCAAAATATGCACGCAACAGTAACTATCTCCCCTGATCAATGTAATTACATAAGTACATCTAACTTATCGCCCTTGATTTCGACCGATATGGAAGAACCTGGCTTCAGCGTTAATGATCGCCCTTGATTTCGACCGATATGAAACCTGGCTTCAGCGTTAATGAATAGTGAAATAAAAAAGAACAAAAGAGGTCGGAAAACAGTGGAAGCAAAAAACGTGTAGATAACATGTAAATATATTTTACATACTCTGTCACAGTACGTCTCGGCTCAACGTTGGCTAAATAGGTCTGTTGGTAAACATTCCTAAGGAAATAGAGAACAGAAAACAAAATAGGCGTGCTAAATTAGAAAAAGAGACAGATCTCTGAGTGTAGGAGGGTTTTATGTTAACACAACGTGTGTAGGTGAAAGCCAGGTGAAAGAAAAATGTAGATAATGAAATAGATATATGACAGCTATTATCATAATATGTCACAATGGTAAAGCATCATAATGGCAAAAACATCTTAGTCAGTCAGTCCATCAGTACACTACTCAACGCTGTACTAGAAATGCCTTTCAACAGGTTATCATTTAAGTAATGTGGCCGGGAATGTGACGATGATTAATATTTCATAGAAGATTTACTTCTGTAATTTCCATGAACTTCTACTTGAGTCCGGATTCATGTAAATAAAGTGGCGGCCTCCCACATACATGCCACTGACAAAATACTTGACGTCTCAACCGAATCACGGGAGCTTATAAAACCATGTCTGACTAGGACGGAAAAATCTCAAGGAAAGCCTTGGCTAACGGTCTGCATTAATTGGCGCAGCACTTAACGCGTCATCATCACCATGTGACGTAATATCTATAACGCGTTCAATTACAATACATATAAGTGCATAAAATATATCATGTTGGCCCCAGATAGAAATGTTACCGCGTATATTAAACTGCTAACAAAACTAAGTGTGGTCAACATGTAAATTACATTATAATATTATTTAATAATTTCCTCCCCCGGTGGGTTTAAAAAAAATCATTTAATGATTTTTTTTAATAAACATATGAATAAAAAATTTACATACTAAATCGAATTTAGGTTTAAGAGGTAATCGCGAAAAAATTATGACAAACGGCTAGATGTGTTTACAGTTCATCATGTCTAGGCGATGTCAAAAGAATTGTAATTCAAAAGAACGTCAATACTAAATTAAGTATACATAATATTATTAATTAAAGAATATTGTCAACAGTCACAAAAAATTAAAGTGAGGTGTACTATAATACTAACTAAGCATATAACGTAACTCAATACTAAGTATAGTTTTTTTATAGTATTATACTAAAGTGCTATGTAATGTTAAAGAAGAAATTTAGAGAGAAAAAAATTAGAACATATAGAAGACCATGTAAAATCTTTACAATTATTATTATATAAATTAGTGAGATAAAATTTGTAATTAAATGTTAGACCACATACATAAGAAATTACTGAGTAAGGAAAAAAAAATGCAGAAGATATTAAGTAAGAAAAAGTGGAAAATAGAAAAAATTGACTTAGTAAAAAAAAGGGAAGTAAGAAGTCGTAGCATATAAAAATAAATTAAATCATGAGTTATCTATCTAAGACTACAATTCAGAGGATTAATGATATAAATCACTTAAGTAATATACTGACTAATACTATCTAATGATACTAATATATATATACTACTGGACAAAAGTTAAGGGCCACCAAGAAAAACTCCTCATTGGACCAATTAAATGCAACGAGGCGTAAACAATTTATTACAAAATAAGGTTGATTCATCCGTGGAAAAGATCAGTCAAGTGTTTTTTAATAATGTGTGACTTACTAACAAAAAAAATTCAACTCACTTTTTCACCTTTTGAACTAGTGGGGCGTGTTGCAAAAACCACGATTTTTTGCAGCAACAATGGCAATTTTCACGTGCGGGTTAAAGTGACCCAGTTTTTGGACATTAAAAAAAAAATTAACCTAGTGCACACAGAATACATTTCTGTGTGCACTAGGTTAACTTTTTTAAATGTCCAAAAACTGGGTTACTTTAACCCGCACGTGAAAATTGCCATTGTTGCTGCAAAAACTCGTGGTTTTTGCAACACGCCCCATTAGTTCAAAAAGTGAAAAAATGAGCTGAATTTCTTTTTGTTAGTAAGTCAAACATTATTAAAAAACACATGACTGATCTTTTCCACGGATGAATCAACTTTGTTTTGTAATAAATTGTTTACACCTGGTTGCATTTATTTGGTCCAAAGAGGAGTTTTTCTTGGTGGCCTTTAACTTTTGTCCAGTAGTATAATTAATTAACTAAATGTTATAATTTAAAATGTGCTTCAACAACATTATTAATAATAAATAATAAATATAATTGAGAACATATATCTAGTACATTTTAAAATCTATTATCAAAGTTCCATTGTCCTCGTATAACACAACGTCCGAAGTATTACAGAATAAATGTTGTTCTCCTTCAAGGCAATATAGATAATGTATCTCATACAATTCAGTGTTTAAATTCATCAGCAACCACTCATGGCAAGTAATTTGAGTACATAGAAAGTATAGCTCCATGTTATATTTCTGAACATTGAAAATTCGATCTCCGTATGCAGGTAGATCCCACTGAATTTGATAGTCATAGTCGAATAGTCTGTGTACCATAAATGTGCGTGACATGCACTATTTCTGGCTGAATACGAAATTGTTCTCCACGCAGCAACACTCTGAATGTCCATTGATAAAGTATGGACGATTTGAAAGTTTCATGAACATTAAACATAATTATGTATCGAATGTCATAACATATCCATCAGTTTTTTTTGACTTGATTACTTCCTAATTAAACTATGTCTTGTGAATATACCAATATCTGGAGTAAAAGATCAGTTTCCAGGCATTGAAGATGAATTTCTAGAAAGCAAATCTGCAGCAACATTGTCAGATCCGAGAATATACTGTATTTCATAGTTGTACGGCTGCAGTAAAATTGCGAAACGTGCTAGCTTTGAGTTTCTGTGGTTTGCTCGCTTTAAAGAAGCAACAGCTCTCTGGTCTGTCTGGACGATATAAAGCGCACCTAGTAGATACCGCTCCAATTTCTGTATCGCCCATACCACTCCCAGAAGCTCTTTCTCAATAACTGAATATTTCTTCTCCGCAACAGACAATTTTCGTGATATGTACAAGACAGGATGCAGAATTCCATCATGTTCTTGAAGCAATGACCCTCCAAGCCCGAAATTGCTCGCATCTGTTCGATGAATATAGACTTTGGCAATATCAGGTAGCCTCAAAATGGGAGGTTTAGAAAACACTTCTAAAATTTTGTTAAAAGCTATATTACAGTTATTTGTCCAACTTACCTTTTTTTGGCATTCCCTTTCGCAATAGGGATGACAACACAGCTGTGATATTAGATAAATTAGGAATAAACCTACTATAGTATTGGACTAAGCCCAATAAACTGCGTACTTGTTTCTTCGTAGTAGGTATAGATGAGTTCAAGATCTTGGAGACATTTTGAGGTATAGTCTGAAGACGACTAGAAATAACAGTATGACCAAGAAAAGTAAGTTCCTTAATTGCAATCTGGATTTTTGTAGGTCTTGCAGTAAGCTTATGAAACCTAAGAGTATCCAGTAAAGAACGTAGTCCAACAAATTGTTCTTCAAAAGATGAACTAAATAAACACATATCATCGATGTATGTTATGATATCCGACCTATGAGACACAATTTTGCGCATCATTCAAATGAATGTGGCAGGTGCGTTCATTATCCCAAAAGGCATGACATTCCACTGGTATAACCCACGTGGTGTCGAAAACGCAGTAAGAGGTTTGGCATTTTCTGTCAATGGAAAAAAATATCCCCGAGGACGTTAGCATACACCATAGGGCAACGCCAGGAGGTAAACAGGTGGCTTGAAACAGGCAGATCCCTTAGGTACAGTATATTGCAGTTCCCACGATCAAGATGAAGCCATAATAGACTTAAAATTTGAGATTTTGATAGGAGATTTCAGTCAAACTTGTCCAGCTGACTTCTTTTCGTTTGCAAAAAACCGGCTCTGGCATGCGCAGTCCAAGTACAATTATGCAAATGAGACCAACCGGTGCAGAAATTCATATGCAGTCTCGTAAAAATTTTCTTTCAGCCACTGTCCTGATTCAACATATAATATCATGTAATATTCTTGACAATTCGTTCTCCATACTGGCCACCATTTCTGTTGCATCAATTTCTTCCTTTTATTACAGGTGGGTTTAGTGTGATTGAATATTGATGTAATATCGTACTGACTCGTATTCGAATGTCGTGAGTGTCAAGGACAGTTCATTCAGTAGCAAAGAACTTGATAACAAATCTTCGTGGCAGGGTCAACGACATGGAATATTTAATGGAGACAAACATCAGATCGTCATTGGAAGTACATACATGGTAAAGGATCATAATGGCATAAAACATCTTAGTCAGTCAGTCCATCAGTACACATCTCGACGCTGTACTAGAAATGTCTTTCAACAGGTTATTATTTACGTAATGTGGCCGGGAATGTGACGATGATTAATATTTCATAGAAGACTTACTTCTGTAATATCCATGAACTTCTACTTGAGTCCGGATTCATATAAATAAAGTGGCGGCCTCCCACATACAAGTCACTGACAAAATACTTGACTTCTCAACCGAATCACTGGAGCTTCTAAAACCATGTCTGACTAGGACGGAAAAATCTCAATGAAGGCCCCGGCTGACGGTCTGCATTAATTAGCGCAGCACCTAACGCGTCATCATCACCATGTGACGTAATATCTATATCGCGTTCAATTACAATACATATAAGTGCATAAAATATATCATGTTGGCCCCAGATAGAAATGTTACCGCGTATGTTAAACTGCTAACAAAACTAAGTGTGGTCAACATGTAAATTACATAATAATATTTTTAACAGCATCAAAGTGACAATAATACAGTCCAAAGTAACAATGTTGTTTCTCATGCAAATGCATGTAGTGTGGACTTATCCAATAGTACTAATTGTTTTGAATGTAATTCTTTGTGTTTCAGCTGGAGGGAGTTCCTAGGCTCCGGTGTGGACATCCTTTACCAGTGATATCTTTTTAAAATGGGACAGCATCAGTGGTATTCGATAAGGGTTTTGTGAACAACCAACTTGATTCAGTTTCAATTTCGACAATTTCGATGGGTGACATAAATTCAAAGATAGGTACAGTCAACACCGGATTTGAAGAGGTCACGGGAAAACATTGGCTAGGAATAATGAATGAAAATGGGAAACTATTCTCAAACTTCTGTGCTTCAAATCAACTGGCTAAAGGAGGAAGCATGTTTCCACATAAGAGAATACACAAGGAAAATTGATATCACCAGACCATAGAACAGAAAATCAGATTGATCATATATGCATAAACAAGAAGTTTAGATCATCATTGCAGGATGTAAAGGTATATGCAGGAGCAGATGTGGCATCAGATCACCATCTTCTGATAGACAAAGTAAAAATGAAACTCAAGAGATATGCAACAATGCAAAAATATAGACAACCATTTAATGTAGGACATCTAAGAAATCAAGAAACAAGAGACAAATTTGCGGTCACAATATCCAACAAACTCCAAGTGCTCCAACAGCTGGAAGACGTAGAGAATACAGAAGACTTTTGGCAGCAGGTAAAAACTGTATGGAATGAGACATGTGAAGAAATACGGGGTAAAAGGGAACGACAACAAAAAGCATGGATAACAACAGAAACCATCAATAAGATAAAAGACAGAAAAAACAAGAAAGCAGATTTAAACACAAGCAAAACCAGAAGTTCTAAAGCCAAGGCTCAAGAAGTGTACACAGAAGCAAACAAAGAAGTAAAAAGAAATATCGAAAGAGACAAGAGGAAGTATATTGAGGAGTTGGCAAGAGAGGCAGAAGATGCTGCAGCCAAAGGAAATATGAGAGAACTGTATAACAGCACAAAGAAGCTAACAAGGAAATACAAGCATACAAGTTGCCTCATATAAGACAAGAATGGAAAACTGTTCAGCAATATACAAGAGCAAATGAAGAGGTGGACAGAATATTTTGAGGACCTTCTCAATAGACCAGCTCCAAAAAACCCCCTGGACATCCAGCCAGCAGAAGAGGAGCTACAAATTAACGGTGAAAGACTTACGAAGGAAGAAATAAAGAAAGCCATAAAGCTTCTAAGAGATGGAAAAGCGTCTGGACCTGATGGCATTCCAGCAGAGGCCATTAACAGATATCGACACGGCTACAGAGATGTTATATAAATTACTTGGTAAAGTCTGGGAAAAGGAAGAGATATGAGCAGAATGGAAGGAAGGATATCTGGTTAAGTTGCCTAAGAAGGGAAATTTACAAGAGTGCACAAATTATAGAGGAATAATGTTACTATCTGTGCCAGGAAAACTATTAAACAGGATTATCCTTGAGAGATTAAAAGAGTCCATAGACAAGAAACTGAGAGATGAACAAGCAGGTTTTCGACAAAACAGATCATGTACAGACCAGATAGCCACTTTGAGAATAATAGTTGAACAAATTCTGGAATGGAATTCACCACTATACATCGGATTTGTGGACTACGAAAAGGTATCTGACAGTGTAGAAAGAGCATCACTTTGAAAATTGATGAGGCATTATGGAGTTCCCCTGAAGATCATTAATTTAATAAAGAAAACATATGAAGACATGACATACAGAGTTCTTCATGAAGGACAGCTTACAGAACCGTTTGAGATAAGAACAGGAGTGCGACAGGGATGCCTTTTGTCTCCATTTCTTTTCTTACTAGCAATAGACTGGGTTATGAGATCATCGACAACACACGACAGAAATGGAATCCAGCGGACTCTGACTAAGCAATTGGATGATCTGGATTTTGCTGATGAATTGGCTCTTCTGTCCCATAACCGTAATCAGATGCAGGACAAATTGAAAACCTTAGATGAGAGGTCACAGCAATTGGGTCTAAAAATACACAGGGAAAAAACAAAAATAATGAGAATAAATGCAGGTAATGATAACAGGGTTCAACTTGAAGAAACACCAATACAAGATATAGAATCGTACACATATCTTAGCAGCAATATAGACAAAGTTGGAGGGACAGATAGTGATATCAAAATAAGGATACAAAATGCAAGAGGAGCTTTCATTGCATTGGGAAATATATGGAGATCAAGAGAAATCGGATCCAACACGAAAATAAGAATCTTCAACTCAAATGTGAAGTCAGTCCTATTGTATGGCTCTGAAACATGGAGAACAACAAAGACAACAACAAAAAAGCTACAGATTTTCATAAATGGGTGCTTGCATAGAATAGAGAGATTAAAATGGTATGACAAGGTTACCAACGTGGAACTGAGGACAAGAACTAGACAAGTGCCAATGGAACAAGAGATGAGAAGAAGACGATGGCGATGGATTGGACACACACTGAGGAGACCTGTTGAAAGCATTACAAGGCAGTGCTTGTTCTGGAACCCCCAGGACAAGAGAGGCAGAGGTAGACCAAAAAGCACATGCAGAAGATAGCTGGAAACAGAGGTGAAAATGATGAGGAAAACGTGGAAAGAACTTGAAATGATGGCACGTGACAGGAGGACTTGGCATGTGTTTGTTGAAGGCCTATGCTCCTTTGGGAGTGGAGGGTTATGAACTTGTTTCAATGCTCAGGGACACTAAATCCGCCACTGTGGGGTTCGAAGATCATTAGTGGACCCTGCGGATTACACAGGCGAAGAAGTCCAGTGCAATACATTTGGGGGCACAGTTGAATGTTATCCAACTGCAAAAGTATTTTTAGATACTCCTTATTTTGCAGATAGGACTCTAGTATGTCTGTTGTCAAGACCAGCCGCTGGGATAATTTTAGAGAATATCCCTGGGCTTCATGAATGTACTAATGAAGATATTTTGAGATGGGAACAACAACATGTACATATTTGGATGATACTACCAGAGCACTAGCTCTTAGGCATGTGCATGTACGGTTACATGATTGGACTCAGAGGGACACAGTTTTGAGTTATGGTGATGGTGATAATACAATATTTCTTCCTCCCATCATTGAGGAGTCCTTTGTTGATTTCCAAACTATTGATGAATCATCAGATGTCTATTTTGACTCCAGTGAATCACTAGTTGCTGATGATTTGGGACCAACCACATCCATCATGGATGGTGTGATACCTCGCATTGTTAATGATATAATAATAATAATAATAATATGTTAATGATAATGTTGCTGATATGGGACCAACCACATCCATCATTGATGATATGATACCTGGCATGGTTGATGTCGAGGTTAATTGGATGTCAAGTTTAATTTGGTCGTATACTCTTCAGTCCAAACTGTATATTTGGCTGTTGGTTTTCCTTTTTGCCATTGTCTTTTTACTGTATGATTTTTCCTTTTCTTTTAGGAACTTTAGGATATTAATATTATTTCAGATTTTTTTTCATTCAGATGCTGACATACCATGATTTCATGTGGTATGTACTAATCACTACATTGTGTATTGTGGCAGTTTTAACAATATTGTTTCTTTCTTCATGTGCTACAATTCGTGTTACACCATTTACAAAACATAACACCTTCTTTCTTGTTCGTATACAGGGACGTGAATGTTTTCTTCCCAATACTCATGTGCCAGAGGTTTTGTTTCCCATTGGTACTTATGATGAGGCTAATAAAGTTGTACATTTTATTGGTCATTGTTATGTACAATGCAGACATCTTGAGACTATACTTTGACTATTTAAATGCTATTGTCTATGCTGAACCTCTGACTTTGTTAGATTCTCTACTGGATAGACTACCTACAGCTACTTTTTTCAGTAAATTTAATTTGTCTAGAGGTTATTGGCAATTTCCCTTGTCGGACAGAGCAAAACATAATACTGCTTTCGCTACACCTTTGGGATTGTTACAATTTAATTTTATGTCTTTTGGTCTAGTTAACGCTTCTGCAAATTTTGTGCGTATGAAGCGAAAAATTTTCTCTGATCGTGATGACATAATTACCTATATTGATGATATTTGTCTTTTCCATAAATCTTTGGAAGAACATGTTCTTGAAATTCAGACTTTGTTGAAAAGTCTTCGTCTCCATCACCTTACGGCTAGACCTTCGAAAACTAAAATAGGATTCACAGAAATTTCTTTACTTGGACATAAAATAGGAGGCAGTTTTCTTAAGCCTGAAGATTCCACTATCTCCAGGATCTTGAGTCTAGAAATTCCTAAGACAAACAAACAGGTTCGCAGTCTTTATGGTCTTGTCGGATTCTATAGGAAATTTTTGCGCAATGTTTCACAAATTTCTTCAGTTTTGTCTTCGTTATTAAGAAAGAACTCTCCAAAAAAGATTGTTTGGTCACACTCTTGTAATATTTCATTAAATGTACTTAAAGTTTATTTTTCAAAATCACAAATTTTAAGATTGCCTGATGCTCGATTTCCTTTTATCCTTAGAGTCGACGCCTCTGGGTCAGGAATCGGCGGTACACTTATGCAAGAATTCGATGATTGTCTACGAAAATGACATTAGTGCCATCAAGGACAATAAAAACGTTGTCGCGGATGTGTTGTAACGTTGTATAAAAGACTCACTATCACCTGACAACATGGCAGATGCAAATACCTTGTGTGGTTACAGCTAACATATTTGCTGACTTCCTCACGTGTTGACCGATGGAACATTCTACTCTTTATGAGCTGACAATGCTGATGCTGATATAAATTTCCAGTTTTATCGTTGCTGTGCAAGGAATGAATGTTCAAACGCTCTGTGATGAATGTCAAAGTTGAGAACAATCTTAACTTTTGCATCGGAAATTGAAGGAAATCGCTCAAGGACTCTGTCAACAGTCTTCTTCTTCGATCCTTAACCACCGACCGTCAAAGCAGTCAGTGGCCATCACGCCTAGTGGCGTCTTGTAGGGCAACAACAAATTGATTCCACCTTGCACGGTCGGTGGCCATCCCTCGCACAGTGCCCCAACTCTGGTTCATTCTCTGCATCCCAGCCTCCACAGCCCCCCGCCAAGTTGTCTCCGGTCGGCCTCTCTTTCGCTCCCCCCCAGGGGTCCAAAGCACAGCTTCTCCTGCGATGGCATCGGAGTCTCCCCCGAGGACACGACCAACCCAGCCCCAGCGTCCGCCAGCTACGATGGCACGCATGTCCCCTTGCTTGCCACGAGTAAGCAGACCCTGGCCGGGGATGGCACTCGGCCAAAAGATTCGGTGAACTTTTCCTAGGCATGTTGTGTGAAAAGAGGACAATTTTGACATTTCCTTCTCTGTGACTCTCCAGCATTCCGCACCATAGAGAAGCACAGAAAGCACGCAACTCTGGCATAATCTCAACTTTGTGCCCGTGCTGCACTGGGAGGACCCCCAGATGTCATCTAGGCCAAAGAAGGCTGTTCCTGCCTTATTCACTCTGATGCCGATGTCCCTGCTTGCCCCACCGTCTGGTGTTACTACGCTCCCTAGGCATGCGAAGGTATCCGTCTGTACCAGTTGCTGATTCCCTACTGATATGGGCTCAGGGTTGCTCACATTGAGCGCCATGACCCCAGACCTCTCCAAACTGATGTCCAAGCCCACCCGCTGGCTAAATTTACCTATTCCATCCGTTTCCCCCCGGATGTGCCAATGTGAATGCGCCAGCAGCGCAATGTCATTTGCACACCCCAGATCCTCCAACGTTGAAAATGCAGTCCATCCCACTCCTCCCGGACCGCCCTCCGTCGCCCGGCGCACCACCCAGTCCACGACTGTCAAAAACAGAGTGGCTGACAAGGGGCATCCCTGTCGCACTCCCGTCTTCACCTCGAAGGTTAGGTTGCTCTGCCCAACACTACACGTAAAGTTGGCATAGAGGCTTTTTATGATTGACACTATGCAGCTTGGAACTCCATAAGCCCTCAGTATTTTCCATAAACTGTCCCTATGTATGCTGTCAAAAGCCCCTTCAAAATCAACAAAATCTATGTAAAGCTGTCTTTGCCATTCTGAGCACTGCTCTACAATGCCCCTGAGAGTGAACATATGGTCCACACATCCCCTGCCCCTTCCAAATCCCGCCCGCTCCCTCCTCAGCCTGCAGTCCACCGCCCCTGAAACTCTCTGTATAACTATCCTGCCCAGTATTCCGCTGGGAACCGAGAAAAGAGCGACCCCTCTCCAACCATTGCAGTCCGAAAGATCTCCCCTCCCGGGCAATCCGACAACCATCTCCCGTTCCACTTGCACCATTTCCCATTTCCCAGCGCCGCCCCCTCCGCCCGTCCCGCAAGACCGTCCAGGAAATTCCCTCCGCTGTTAACAGTACTTACAGATATTGATCGGTTCACGCAACACCTGATGATGATGAATGTTGATATCGCCAATGTTGAGTTCTACCTCCTTTTACTCAGCTCAATACAAGGATGTCGTGGACCTTCTGAACAGTTGCCATACTTAGTTTATGTGCATAAACACACACATTTATTGATAATTTCAGAATAAGGTGACTTTTAGATATTTTGAATGCAAAATCTTCTTTTATGCTATTATTGAAACTGTACCTCAAGATGAAGTGACGTAACTTAGGAATGATTCGCATGGTCAAATAGACGCAACTACTATAGTCATTTCTTGCATTTTGGTGAATACTGAACTTGTGTGCTTGAAGTTACATTATAATGCGACTTATACGAGAATGTAGCAGAGGATCATGGACATGAACATGGGATTTTACTTGTTTATTATACCACTAGTGTTTATAATACTATGACATTTTTACTATTAATACCGTGCTTTAGTTAGTGGTTAATTAGTTTTAATTTGCGGAGTAAGATTTGGTTTTGGACACATGGCATTAATACACTCACACTAATTACACTGGACAAAAGCCAAAATGTATCCGAGACAAAAGTAGCTATTTTAAACTAATTTGGACATGCATGCTGATCACGAATATGAACTTAAAAATCGCGAATTTGTTCTAGTTTTCAAGATCTGCGGGAAGGAGCGGTTCAGTAAGCTGGTGGCTTCACCTTCCCGACGCCAATGACCCAGTCTTTCTCTTTTCTATAGCCCTGGCGCCTGATTCCCCACGAGACGGATAGCTTTGAGCGCCAATTAGATAACGCAATCTGTAGCAGTCAATGCAACCACATTTCCACCTTGTCACCATTTGTGTTGTGGATTCTGTGAGTGCAGATGCCTCGTGAATGTGTGAACAGTGCAGATTATTTTTGCTATATTTGAGGACAAATAGCTTTGCTATCACAAAGGCGACATCTGTCACATGTGAAAGCATCTACATCAAGAGATCCTGATTTCGTGCCTATTGGAGCACAGCCACATAAAATTACCCAGAGTAAAATAAAGCAGAGCTGTTTGGGTCCAGACTGCAGCAATGGAATCTTCTAGAAGAGAATGTGCATGTGTCTGTGTTTCGTGCTTGACAAAAAGATCTGCTTCCATATTTCAAAATGACAGATAACCTCATTGCTTGCATTGGTATAGTGGGTCTGATGGCAGCACTACACATCAACTACAAAGACGACGATTGGAGGCTGTTCATTGATAAGTCCAATTCGAGCTTAAAAGCTGTGCTGCTCCATAATCGTAACCTTTTACCATCTGTTCCACTCGGGTATACAGTCCACATGAAAGAAATGTACAACAACATGAAACAACTGTTAAACACCATCAACTATGACAAGTATAAGTGGCAGATTTGTGATGACCTGAAGGTCATTGCCATCATGATGGGGCTACAGCAGGTTTACACAAAGTTTTGCTGTTTCCTCTGTCTATGGGACAGCCGTGCCAGGACTTCCCACTACAAGAAAAAAGGATTGGACCCAACGACAATCACTTGATCCCGGGCGAAAAAAGAACTGTATTAACTTTAACGAACCACTTCGTATATATCCCACAAGGATCATTGCATACCTCCTCATTACCACAATCATAATCTCTGGAATTAATGGACGAAATTTTTATTAAAAGGCCAACTTGGAATCAAAATGGGGACAGGATTTTTTAATCCTCATTCGTGAATACATTATCCAAGACTTAGTGCGGCTAAAAATCACAGCGAACGGTGTATTTGTCCGGTCCAAAGATTTACGGTCAGCTCTTCACAGACGATCTAGAGTTTTGATTTTATGTCCCTAAAAAAGGTTGTTGAAAAGTCTTGCTTGGAAGATTTTCAGACTATAGTCCGGCACTAACTTTCTCAGGAAAACAATAAGGCTGAATATTCAAACCAAGATAACTTGTTGAAACCCTATTGCTGAGCCTTCGAGAGATAGGGTGCCTTATATTGTATCGTGTAATTTTATCTTTTTTACACCTCTCAATATGGGTGACTTGATCATGTTTATTTACATAGCGAACAACGCACCATAAGGAGGCCGAGAGGGTAATGGTAGGAAGAGATACACAATTAACCAGCGCCCCATTTACATGAGTGAATGGATGGTAATCGTGCAGGGCTGGGGTCGTGAAGCTCTGGGCCGCGTTTTGAGGGGGCGTAATGTGTGGGTTATTATCACAGTTCGAGCCCCTTTGAGCGGGGGAGCGCGTTTAGAAAGGGGGAATGTGGATGATGAAAATTTATTTATGCTGTTGGCAGTTAGGGGGGGTTAAGAATCGTGTATACTATTTTTTTACGGCCATTTTTGGGGGGGGGCGAATCGGGGGTGTGGAGATGCAATAGGTTTAATGGGGTGTGACGGAGATTCATGTAGTGGCAGGAATGGGTCTGTAACTGTATGAATATATGTGGAGAGTCCTGATGGGCTCAATACAATCTCATTGAGTTTGCGTCGCACCAACCACCCGGTTAAACTTTTTTTTTTTATCTTGACAACTAACGTTACCACTGTCTTATTGGACTCTGTACATTTTCATATTATGTCTACAACACTGACTTTATCGATCTATTTTAAAGTGATATATGGTTGATTTACTCTTCACATTTAATAATCATGTTTGTCCCTGACACCAATTCATCTAATTTACAGACTAGAGCTTATTTGTCCTCTTTTTATTTTTTGTTTATGCCTTTTTTGATGTTGTTCTTGTTTTCTATTATTTGAACCTTATGATAAACTGGGGTCTGTTCTAGGCGTTATTGGACGACTGTCCTGTGACGTGCAAGGTTTTGCGTAACTTATTTTTTGTTAATACAGTTGTGTATCTTTTAGCTCTGTGGGCCGTTTTATCAACTTTGGAGCGGGTTTTTATTGGATTTTGGTCAATTAGGAGGTATGTCGAGAGGGGTATCTTTTCTTAGGGAAAACTGGTCTGATATTGCCTAGTGTAGTAGCACTATAGTTTTGGGCCCCGGCCGAAGAATGGGTAGGAGGAGGGGTACTATTGGATGTGGGGATCGTTAAAATAATTGGATGGGCGTAGGCGGCTGGCGTTAGATTGTTGGGGTTTTTTGTTTTGTGTGTGGATTTGGTACTCCGAAGAGATATACCCTAAGTGTGGTTTAGGGGAGGGGGAGGGACTATAGTTTATTTATTTCTTCTAGTTGGTTTGGTTTTAGTGAGGGCTAAGGTAAGGGGCGATGGGTTTAACCGTTGTAGAAACTGGATTAGGAAGTCTGGGGAGGTTCATATGTAAGAAGGGGTTGGGGTGTGGAGGGGTGTTGGAATGTGGGTGATTATCTTAGTGGAACGGAACCAGTGTTCGGGGATTATGGCATGAACAAATCTTTAATGCTAGTATGAGTGCTTTTATGTTGAGTCTAGTTTCATGGATTGTTATTAAGAGAGTGGTAAGTGTCAGGTGTGGTCGGTCATTTGATTTGTCGTGTTCGTAGTCGTGTGTAGTTGCTTCGTTAGTGTCTGTCAGAGTTCGTAGTGTGATGGGGGAATTGTGATTCAGTCGTTGTGTGAGAGCGGGTGAGGACGATTGTAGTTGTAAGTACGCTAAGTGCTAGTTAGTAGCTAACTAGTAGTGTATTGTAAGTCCGATGTTCACTTCCGTAAGTCGATGTGGTGTTGCGTCAGTGTGTGTCGTGTCGTGTAGTGTGCTCTGTGTGTTCGTTTATCAGTATTTATTTTTTCTATTTATTTTATTTTATTTCTTTTTATGTATTCTATTTGTTTATTTATTTATTCCCCGTTTTTAATATATATATATATATCTTCCTCAATCTCAGCCACGCAGTAAAAAGTCATGGAGTCGTAGCGCGGTGACATGGATGGAAGAAGATAAGCATGATAGCACGTACCAAGGGGCCTCCGAATCTCCTCTATATCACTCAGACTACTTGAGTAACCAACGTGTGGATGGATAAACAGTCTAGGCAAACAAGGACACAATTGCTTGGCTTGTTATATGAACTGGATTTTATCAGACCACCTTAATCTTATACCGCTTCTAACTTACGTCTGTTCCCTGAAGGATCGTTTCATCAGAAAGGAGTCACAATGAACGTGTTGTCAAATGCCCCTTACAGGAATGCTGTAGAGTAAGTGGATAGCTTTGACAATAGTACGGGTTTAGGTGGCCTGAATAGGTGTTTATCTTCTCTCTAACATAGACATTTGTTTTGTGCTCTTTATAGCAAATGCGCAAAATTCTTCTATAACATTTATGCTCGAAAGCCTGAATCCTTCGCTCCGTATATGCAGTGAGTGTAACAGACATCACACCCTTAACAACGTGACATAGATAATTAAAGTGGATTGTGTATTATTTGATCTTCCTAAGGTAAAATGATGTTACTTTTCCATATCACATTCAATACCCTCTGTCACTGGAAGAAGAAGGACCAACATCTCAAGTCTTGTCAATTGATCTTTATTGTTCTTCAAGTCATACTAACATATAAGTGGGACCACGAGATTATATTATGGTCTGTTCAACTTCCTTTATAACGTTAGCAAATTTTAAGTATTGTTGGTCACCCGCGCAACATGTTTCTTATGGCTATATTCACCAATATCTTGCTTTTTTTCTTATATTATATTTAACATCCCTATACGTTCTTCGTCTACTTTATACAGTTCCTACGGACGGTAAGGTCTTGAAGTTCACTGATTCTGATCACAGACTTTAATGATTTAATAATCTTCTGGCACATTTACGTAGGTTGCACAGAGGTCGGATCAAATACAGATACTATGGTTGATTGATAAATATAATTAAAATTCGCACTAAGAGAAGCCTCCTGCATAATTATGTTCGAGATTTAATATTTAAAGAGCACATCAGGTGTATGGACTTATCATAATCTGGAGAACTACTTACAGTTCGTTTTTGAAAAATTATTACAATATTGTAGTTGCCTTATATAAACAGCAACTGACTTGGAGTAACATTGTATAGGGCTTCAATGAATATCTATGATTGTTCCCGGTAATCAATTTACTTGATTTTTATCTCTTTTTATACGGCACATAAGCCTTCATTGCCAGATCGATCGAAGGATTTTGTGAAAATCGATTGTAATTCATTCATGGCGTTTTTGCAGGGTTGATGTTGGAGTCTGTTTCTTAGTGCCAGTAAGTTCTATGTAAATTTTGTGTTGGTTGTGGTAGAGTCGCGCTAAATGATTTTGGCCTCGTTTTCGAATGCATGTGAATCATGTTATTAGTTGGGCCAGGCCTGTCGTGATGGGGGTCGGATCGGTTCTTTAGTTTAATGTTAATATTTCCAGGAGTGGCCCACCCCCGCTTGGGAAGTCAGTTTGAGCTCGGCGGTTTATGGCACTTAGTGATTATTTTGGTGCTTGGGCACAGGGCCAAGGGGGTAGACACACCCTGATGGGCGTCAGATCATCCCAGGTGTTGGTAAGTATGGGGGTTGTTTGTGTGCACAAGGAGTGTTTTTGGGTCTGGGGAGTAGCTGAGTGGGGAAGGACGGAGGTGAAATGACACACAATGATGATGCGTGAGTTGATAGGGCCCCTCTGGTGGGGGGTGCACGGGGCGTGTTGAGAAGAGGATGGACTAGCAGATGCTGTATGGAGCTGAGGGGGAGTAGGGTACTTGTTCTGGCTCCTATTGAGAGGAGCCCTGGAACAGGGGGGCGCGTGTTTGGAAGCTAAGAAATGATAGGGGGGAGCATATGACAGAGCAGATAACTGTGCGGGTTTGGAACGGGTGAAACGGGGGAGCGGGTCCAGTGTAATTGTTATTGGAACAAGTCACGTCTGAGAACTACTTTTCTCTTGGTTAGGTTAATCAGTACGGTTTCTCTATAGGCTATGAATCTGGGTGGTTGTCTTATGGAGGCACAAGCGGACTATTGATGGAGGGCAAAGGTCTAACTGTACAATTATTTCAAATTGAGTTGTGACGAGGGGTACACTTCTCTGGAGGTCACGGGTCTACTTCCATATGTGGCCGTAATTCGGAGGAGTTACTCACATAAGGGAAGTCATACGAGAGCCGCAACTTACCGAACGAAAGCGTCGACACACCTACGGAAGGCTGTTTTTATTCCATGTGGGCGCGAACGGTATGATAGCAGGGTATAGTGGAGTCCTATTTACTTTTTTTCATGTGACTGGGGCTGTCGGAACTGTGATTAATTTAATCCCACTACCTGGAAGACCAGGGTGCCTGATTTAATTCGCCACTACACGTATTCTTAACACACCTCGTCAGGCATTGTCCAATATTAACAGGCGCGTTGTAATAATCCCGCTGAATAATTGCCATAGGGGGTGGGACTGTGAACCTAATATAGCGACCATGTAAGAGACTTGGGCCAGCTTCATCTAATCACATTCCGACGAGGTCTTGTTTTTTTCAGATAGTCCCAAAACAACGACATGATAGCATGAGCAGCTGCCTAAATTTTCGGGTCCCTATTATAGTGTCAATCGGACTTGTCGCTCCTGGGGTCATTGTTTTGGGTTGCTGGTATGGTGTTGTGGTTGATGGGCCGAAGGGACGGCGGTGTAATAACTGTTTGTTGATTAGTCACAAGACAAAAGCAAACAAAAGGGGGGTAAGGGGTGTTTAGTTTATTATAATCTTTCCCATTGACGACCCCGTGAAATGGAGAAATTCTTCATGGAAAGGCAATCTAAAGAATCCCTTTTAGCATTTTAGAACGAAATTTGAAATGCGCAACGGGGCAGCCTCCTCCGTCAACCATGTTTGCTGTTACTAGCCTAGAGTTTTATTATATGACAACATCAAAAATCAACCAACCATAATGTAAGTTAGTGGGACTTGGAAAAAACAATTTTATTCTTGATTCTGCAGCAAAACTGGGTCATTGCTGTCCCATTGGCAGCATAAAAAAGGAGCCTATAATGAAAAGGTCAGATTTGCGGGTGCGGGCTTTCCTCTCTGTACCCCTCTCTCGGCCAGCAAAATAGACGTTCTCTAAAGTGGACGCAGAAAAGCAGAAAAGGCAAATATGATGACAAAAAAAGGCAAGACAAATTGATATCAATGATTGCCCGAGTTAAGTTGGTTGAAGCATACAATTTTAATATTAGTAGTAATACAGACACGGGTGTGAAGGCAACAGAAAGTATTTAAAAATAAGATAAAATAAGACACGAAGCAGAGATTGATTTGCAATGGATTAATTTTTTGTCGCTGAACGACACATAAAGAGATCCAGGTCTCCCACACATACAACAATAATAAACTTCAAAAGATTCATTCGTCATCTTATTGACATGGCTCTGAAACATGCCCCCCGAGGAATAAATTTAACTAAATTGTGATAGCGCCATAGCGGCGACCCCCGAGTACACCCCCCCTCCGCACCCTCATAAGTGTCAGACAACATTCTGGTGTAGGAAAATTTGCATTCAGATAACGTGATAGGACACTATTGTCCGTTTATCTTTACTGGGCCCCGAGATATAGAGACATATGCACTTGTGTCCCTACTTGGAATGGTTCTTTCGGACACAGTTAAATAATTTTTAGCGAACCTGTGTTGCATTGTAGTTTTAGGAGGGATTGTGGGGGTGGATTGTGGAGGCACATGGAGCCCGTGGGGTGTTCTGTACCCCCGGTGGGTGTTATGGTGGCATTTGGGGTGTTGCTGTACGAGCTGTTATGACGTTATTGTGTTAGAAGTAGACTTCTGCTTTTCCAGAATTGACCATTGGTGCTTTGAAAGACAATAGGCGCGAATCTAATTTTTAATTACTTACATTTGTGGGTAGATCAGTGTGTGAGGTTTTGTTCGGTTGTTTTGAGTACAGATAGGTAGTTCCGGATGGTGAATTTGTTGATATGCGTTTCCCCCCACCCCACTACTACCACCTGGTTAGAGGGCAAGGGTAATTTGGACGAGTGGAGTTTTTTTGGGAGGTTTCGATTGTCTGGGCCCGTTCCGGTTAAGAGGAACGAGACGGAGTCGGGCGGCAGGTTTTGATGAATCTCTTGAACATGTAGCGGGTTGGGGCGTATACGTATGTGTTTTGGTATGGCGGTAGATACACTTTGAGCTGGTAATTTAGTCAATTAGAAGGCGTGGAACCACACCAGACGACCAGACAGTGTTCACAGTGTTGAACGAAGATGAAATTGTACATCTTATACAAAGACGGACAACGAGAAGACCACAGGCTTTGTAGAATCCCAGCAACAATTTAGACAAACAGTCCATAGGAATAATGAAGTAAGAACTATATGGAGAGCTAGCCACTCAACTTAAGAAGTGTGAAAAAAACCAATGGACCGTTATTCGGAGAACATTACTTACCATGGCGGTCCCTCTGGCCAGTTCTTTCTTTTCTATAGATACACACACAATAGCAACTCACACTAAACTTCAGAATGTAAAGAAGATGGAAAGTACAACCTCACACCTGTGCAAGCATACTTACGCAGAAGTAAGCTACATACCGTGTGCATTGGGAAATAATTGGCCCTAATGAAACGTAGTTTTTTTTAACCATATCGGGCAAAAACTCGTGGGGATGTCACAGCCATCAACCACTTCTTGAATTACACAGGACCGTCAAAGATAGAACTAAATTATAAGAAAGCACCAAAGTTGACCAATTGCCTAACCAGAGAACTATACGGAGACAATGAATGAGTAAGGAACGAATATGTTTCTAGATTTGATCATGAAATACTGTCTGATCGTTCACAAAGTCTCCAGCCTCATGTGGTGATATCGGTTGGGCAAAGGCTACTATTTATTCTTTCACATTGTTTAATTGTTTTTTCTCTATGTAAAGATTATCTTCATATTACGTTCAACCGTCCGGCACGTTGAAGGTAGGTTTACCCAGTTTTTTTTATATATTCACCATCCAACCAATGCTGTCTGTCATAAGCTGTAATTGCCTGTCAATGTTCACAATGTCGGTCAACATCTAAACAGGTAACTATAACATCACATCCTACTGATTAAGAATATGCAGCCTGTCTCTAGGGGCCAGCCGATAACGAAACCAACTATACAAGCCATCATCATACACGCCCAATCAACACTCACGAACCACCCACTAACAAATATAAATACTTGTAATACAAACATTTCCATAAATTGGGCGCAACGCGTCTATTTGCGAGAAGAATAAGGGTAGATTTGAGATAGTTGTTGACCAAGGGTCACCAATGTAGGAAATTACGGCACCAGGAACAGGAAGAAGCAAATGGAAACAAGATTAGCAGAAGACGACGAAGTTAAATCTACAACTCGAGAAAAACCCACTCCAACAGAACTAAATGGCACATTCTTTTTTTTCTCGGGCAACTCCGACGGTCTAATGGAAAAACTATTAACGGAAAAATGACAAAGAATAGTGAGGAAATTAGGTCAGCAGATCGATGAGGAACCAAGAAGAAAGTTGTGACGTATATTTATCGAGCTTCTACTACTGTGGTAGGCAGTGCGAAGGCATTAGATAACAGAAGTGAAGTGATTGGGCTTTAGTAAATTTGCATAAAGAAGTTGTCAACTGTTATTATGCGACCTTTGTTCAAGGGGATCGTGATAATGAGAGCAGAGTGATGTTTTGATGCCGAGACGCGAAGGTATAACTCATGTACGATGCGTTTTGTGTGGACAATGAGGACGGGCTTTTTGTTTTTAAAGTATAAATCAAAATCCCGAGATATGATTTAATTTTTTTTGCAAAAGTATTTGTTTAATAGGCTTTTTAGCAAAAGGGAAGAGTCTTCGACCATTCTTATGTCAATAGGTTGCAAAGGGACGGACACTAATTTAAATTTTTAAGATACTTGAGTAGTTCGTGTGTCTTCATTCGAATAACAGGCAGCGCGCCCCCGCAACGCCGGGATTAAAATTGGCTCTGTCACGACATCTTTTGAGCGCACGGTAATTGTCGCACAATCGTGAAATAGGCCCCCACCGCCCCCGTTAAAATATACTAATAGTTTAAAAGTCAAGGGTCACCAAACCCTATTATCTTTCAAATACACTTTTATATAAGCGCATGACTATTGACCCTCATTGGACATGATTAACTTGAAGGAAGTTTGTAGTTATAAACTGGGTCTCAATATTCTTTCCCTGACAGTCACCTCTATGTCGTTATGCATTAAATACAAACTAACTCAAAGAAAACCATATCGGATACACGTGCAATTTGGTTTGCTGGAACAACTTAAACGTCATACACATTGAAAATTGGCTTTTCTCAAACTTCCCGTACAACCAAATTACAAGGCCGGTCAGTATCATGTAATCGTGGCTGAATTGACATTCCACGTGCCCCAAATCGGGGAATTCTTAACGTGATACAGAGTTACACTCTTAATTTGTTTTACTTTCAGCAGACTCTAGGGTAGGTTTAATTCACTTGGCAAACACCATGCCAAACGATGACGAAGTAGTTCTTGATATAAAAACACTTTACAAAAGTATGAGGGGCTATTAGAGTGGGTTTTGAATGTGGTTTATCTGTACGTGACGAGGCTGCTAGGAAGGCTGTGCAGTGTTCAAAATCTCTACTATTCAAAGAATGTCTGGACGAGAATTCAGGTCACTGGGAAGTGTGCGGAGGCATAGGCCACCTGGCCAGATCGCCATCAGCCATCGCACCAAATAGTCATGACGACCCCGGTTACCTACTTGTTGTCAGCCCTGCGCCACTCGAAACGTGGCTGCTCCTCATTAATGATGTAGCGCTGAGACAAACTGTAAATAAGTTAATGGTACGCAGTCACAAGCACACCTTTCGCAGAAGTTTTAAATGAATTTTGGACTGGCCTGCTCGGATCACCACGGGCGTCAATAAGTTCAGAATCCATCTTTATAATGCATATTAGCAGAGCACGCCCGTGTTCTGCTTGGTGTCCGTGGTGCTCATTTCCGCCCCTTGGGTAAATTGAACACATTGGAGCATACTTGGTACTTACATGAAGACTGATGTAAACTAGCCATTCATCAACTAGTTGTCATTAATATCATGATGGCTGGATTTTCAAGTTTCGGAGACGACCTACGGAGAGCAGCGACTTTTACTCAATGACACAATTACGACAGTTGGTGGATTATTATGGTCAGGGGTTTATAGTCCATAGTCATGGCGAAGGCTTTCTACAGTCACGGCAGGACAAAACAATATCTACAATATCCAAGGCAACTTGACCGGGCACACATGATAACCAGACAAAGAAATCTCTGAGACACAACTTGTTCAGCCATGACTTCGGTAGGAACATAAGTCGGTATTTGACACTCTCTCAAGCATGATAACGCTCGGACCACCATCGAGCTAGTGTGCGTGAATGAGTTTATTCAGCAACTTCGGCGCATCATCAGGATGGACCCATGTCGGCCACTAGATCCCCATTTTTCCACACCTGGAAATTTCTCAGATTGAGCACCTCTGGGATGTCCTTGGTCGAAAGACCGTCAACATCATCACCCCTGCACAATGATGTTGCCACAGCTGACTCTCTATTTACTGCATTCAGGAATGGGCCAGCGTTCCATCTGGATACTCTTTAGGAACCCCTTTGTGGACTCGTATGCGTCATAAGCTGTCTTGAATGCCTTGCTGTGCCACAACAACGGTGGTTTTACCCGATTTGGAAAATGTCACTGTTTGTCCAATACATATTTGTAGACTTTTGAACAAAATGCCGTCGGGTTGACACACTTCACAGCTTTCATCTGAGTTTACAATATGTCGTTTTCCATCTCTTTACGTGACATGTCATTTTTCGGTATTAAAATAAATGAACCCCCGTTTTGCTCACGATTCAACAAATTACGTCTTATGATATGGCATTTGTTTTATGGTTTGCTTAAAGATGGCACTATCTTAAGTGGCCAGTGTATGTTGGCTAGTGGCAATGGGAAGGTGGTTCTGATGTTGGTTCCTTGAAGAGAGTACGGGGCTTTTTTTTGGTGGACGGATCTACGAGGGAACAGGCCCGATTAATCAAATACCCCGAGCTATTACATAGCTCCTATTGAACGAGTGTCTATGTCAGTTGAATGGGCCGGTACAGGAACACACTGTTTTGATAACTTACCTGAGACGAAGAAAAGTCTTGTTGTTGGAAATTGGGGATGTACGCACGCTATTTGAGTGGCCTGTGGAAAACAGTCAGAGATCACTAACAATTACATGACGCCTCTGTTAGATTTATAGTGGGGTCCATTCCCTGGGCATCCAAGCAGAAGCTCAGCCATGGACAGGTTTAGGTGTAATCAATAAACTGATAGGATGGGCACTAAAACTTTGGTTTTAGGTCAGAGATGAGCCTAAAACATCTGCTTGGAGTAGGTTTTATTGCACAAACGCAAGATTAGATTGAACCTATGTAATCCAGAGGAATTCACAGTATAATTGCCTTGGGCTGTTCTAACTGTTACCGTCCCGAGCGGTAGTATAAATTGTGAAGAATATTTTATACTGGAACAAAATAAGTTTGAAATATTAAGGTCCAGGATACAAAGACTGACGAGCAATGTTTATGAGTACCCATCCGCGCATCTTACATAGCTAATACACTCAATTCTATGATAACGAGCCATTGGGTGTCACCCCACCCCTGGACATCAAATGGTCGGATCACAAGCTGTATATGTTCCTACGGAAGATGGCTAATGTTATTACCCTAAGTTCCTAATATGACCTCCTATCTAGATCCTCTCTGTTTTTAATTTGTTGCTCTTGCTTGGGGCTATTCACTAAAACTATTTACCACAACAAGAACTGTAACTCTTTTTAACTTCTATTACTTCAAGATGTATGTTCGGTATATATTTACTACACTTCCTAATTTTATTAAAAATTTTCTTTCGTGCTGGAATTAATACTTTCCACTGAAACTCTAACATTTTGTTTTACAACATTTAAAATAAACAAAATCACTGGTAAAATGTTAAAAAATTATCTAAATGGCATTTACAATGGTGTCGGAATATGTTTTGTATCTGGGTCCTCGCAGCTCCTAACTATGGTTGTTCGATTCTGTTACCTATTTTTAGGATACAGACCTTAGTAACGTTCATAGTTAGTTTGGCTGTTGTAGGAAATGTATTCTATACTCACTGCCCTTCCAGATGTACTATCATTATAAATATATGTCGTTTTAGTGTGACATTATACTGGGATCTCTGAGTCAGTAGCCCTGTGTGTTTGGCAAATAATTCATTCTGTTGGATTAGATAGAATGTAACTCTTCTGTCTATGGAAGGAAAAAGTAAACAGAGATTCCTAAATGGACAGTGCCATCTTAATGGTGTGGCTGTCCCTCGCCCTGAACCTCAAAGAGGCGCCTCGCACACCACATAGTGATTTTCACAGTAGTGGGCACTGCAATCTTTATTGTGTATCGGATGGTACTGGTGTTCTACATGATACTTAATTTTGGTTCGTTAAACTCAACTTATTTGTACTTAGCTACGTTCAAACTCAGTGATATGAGGTTGGGGTCTTAGAGAGTCCTAGTGATTCTGTTCTGATATATCTGGATATGGAGCTTGTGAGTATGGTTAACCTACTATTGAATGGTATCCGGAGGTTGTCCTGTTTTCGCCCAACACACAAAAAAAAACATGATTGAAGGAGGCCGAAGGTGCCATGGGGGAATTGAGGCCGCAGACCTGTAACGGGTGGTGGGAGGGGCCGAGCGTTTTTTGTAGTCTGGTTGTGAAGGATTGATTTGGGTATTCGTATGTGTTGGAAGAGGATGCAGGGATGTGGGGAATGCGCGGTGGTAAAGTTGCCGGATATGTTTGTTGGGGGTTTTAGAGCGGGGAATTTTTTGGGTATAAAGGGGACACGAGTAATGGCAGATTTTGGGTCGGGGAGATGAAGTATATGGAGGTGGGGGGACAGAAATTGTAGGGGAATATGGTGGGCGTGCGGCCTTTTTTATAGGCGTAAACTAAGGGGAGTAGATATTGGGTTAGGGTGGTTTAGGTAGTTGGTATTGTGTGTTGGTGGGTCGTCGGTGTGTTCGTGTGCTTGGGTGTGTGGTGTAGGGTGTGGGGGCGATGGGTGGGGTTTGGGGGTGGGTGGTGTGTGATGTGTGTGTCGGATAGTGTGTCTAGTGTTGTACGTGTGTCGTCGTATTGTGTTTTTTTGTACTTTTTGAGTTTTATAGGCACACCAGTGTTTAGAATTGACAGGCCTTTAGGGTTATTTCTCAATAGGTTATATACAGCGCCGTTATCTGTAGGCGATTTTTAAGCAGGAGGTTTTGTCGGAGGGGGACCTGGACGTTTAGGTTGTTGTACACGTAGGGGGCACGGTGGCGGCCGGGCTTTTTGTGTGTTTTATTATGTCGAGTGGGATATTTGGACGTGAGGGAGGGATGTGCTGTGTGGGGCACAGTCTGAGGTGGCGGGTTTCTGTAGCATGAGGTGGGGGGAGAGCGTAGCAGGGCGTGTGTTGTGGGAGGGGGTGGTCCTGGCAGAAAATGATGGGCAAATAACCACTGGAGGTTAACGTTTTATGAGTTTCTAGTGCGCAGTAGGTGGAATTTAGGAGGATTATGATGGAATAGAAGTGTGGTGGAATGGAGCAAAGCTGTGGCTAGTGGAGGGGTCCAGCAAGAACCAAATGGAGGCCGATATAAGTTAAGTGTATATGAGCGCTTTATGGACGTGGGGGGATTGGTAGTTACTCGGATGGGCGCGGTAGGACGACGATATGTATTATGTAGTTTTATGCACTTCAAACCTATTTAGGGTTGGCTATGTGCGGGTGGTTAGAGTGGGGGACTGGCAAGATATGAAGGTTGGCGGCATTACATCCCGTGTGGAAGGGGAGAGGGCGTCTTGGGAAGGAGACGATGTTACTTCGATCTGAAGAAGGTTGCACAATATAAGTCATCAAAAGATGTCAC
Organism: Oreohelix idahoensis; assembly: GCA_024509875.1. NCBI lineage: Eukaryota > Metazoa > Mollusca > Gastropoda > Stylommatophora > Oreohelicidae > Oreohelix > Oreohelix idahoensis. The sequence continues at coordinate 81,963 of JAMPIV010016252.1, forward strand.
GTGGTCATTCACGACCTCGCCCCAGGTGGCGTCCCTGGCAGTGCGACCTTATTCCCTTTTTGTGTACATCATTTGCTACGGTCACGGCGGCCCTTCACTTCGTAACAGTGCCACCCAAACGAATGGGCTTATTTCTTTGCATATCAAGAATCCTCTATCACCATCCGCCTTCGGGGTTTTCTGTCGGCACTATCCTTTCGGTTTTCTTAAGGGGGTCCATAGACATAGCTGCTCTATATTATCCCGTTGGCCACATAGGCGCGTCATGAATTATGAGGACAATGGCCCAACCCAGTTCCAAGAGTATGACAGTGCTGGGGATCGTTCCAGTTGCTGATTCGTTACTGATATGGGCTCAGGGTTGCTCACATTGAGCGTCATGACCTCTGTCTTCTTTAGGTTGATGTTCAAGCCCACTTGCTGGCTATACTTATTAAGTCTATCCGTTTTTTCCTGGATGTGTTGATGTGAATGTGCTAGCAGTGCAATGTCATCTGCATATTCTAGATCTTCCAATGTCGAAAATGTAGTCCATCTTATTCCTCTTGGATTGCCCTCTGTTGTCTGGCGCATCACCCAGTCTATGACTGTTAAAAATAGAGTGGTTGATAAGGGGCATCCCTGTCGTACTGTTACGATGAAACTCAGCCGACCCTGAAGTATTAGATGATATGGTAGAACCCTCATAACATCTGTACCCCCGAATATTGTTGTAATTTTATCGTCAACGGGAATTCTTCCACCTGGGCTCATTAGCAATGCACAACAGAAATGTGGAATTCCACCTGGGCTCATTAATATGCGTGATAGTAGAGTGGACTCGCCACCACGTTTGCTATTAATTTGTAGACGGCTATCTTCCGTGCATTCTGGACATTGCTTTGTCTAAAGGGGAGGTAAAACCACGCCTACTGAAACCTCTAGAGCGATCATAAGCAAGCATTTCGCTACACCTTTCTTTCGTACCTGCCTTAAAGGCGTAGCCTAAATCAAACGATGGAAGCGGTTAACGATCAGAGGCAGCGTTGGTCCCCGAAAACAGATGTAGCAGAGTCTCGCCGTCATTTCACATCTCTGTGTTAACCACAGAATCGCTCGAAGACTAAGACGAACGGGAAAGACGAAGCGGCCAGAGAATTGAATAATCGGACGAGGAGCGGGCGGCTAGATTCTCGATTTCTTCTTGAGTTCAAGAAAGGTGTTAGATTCTAACATGTCCCCCGATCTTACATTCCATTTCATATAAATAGAAACCCTGGAAAACGCAATTTTAACATTCGTTTGCCAGAGATTTTCAACACACTAGCTTATAGTTAAATCCTGCTAGAATTCCCTCTGGATTTTTGGCTATATTGGAGTGTAGTTATTCTGTGCTAAAACGGTATAATATATTTGTTTCTAGTGATCAGTGGTCTAGTTCACTCATTTTTATTTCACTGGATTTTGTGTTGATTTAAATCTATCAAATTAAACCTATCTCAAAATTTTTCAGTTGAAAATTTAATGATATATCTATTACGTTATTTCCAAAGATAATAGATGCTTAAACGTTTAAATTAACTTTTAAATTCGCGAAGGAATTTATAACTAATTAATTAAGTTAAGTCCTATATATAGATGTGTGTTTTAACCATTACACTCGCGAAGTGTTTTCTTAATATATGTAATTAAATACGCGAGTGTATATAATAGTCTTAACGGTAAATTTATCGCGCTTTAGAATGTTATTTGATTTTTCGGTATGATTACATGTTTTCTATCTTTAATATAGGGTGATCATTACCTTTGCGTCCCTGCAAAAACATTGTATAGAGTCCTCCAGACTCGGTTCTAAAAAACCTACAGATATTTTGATGAACAGTTTAAATTTTAATCTTCAGACGATCCTGTTGGTGTCCAGCTATCTGAATTTTCCAGAAATAAAGTAAATCCAAGAACAATTTACCACGTCATCAATTATATTAAGATTAACTGGAGAAGAACTTTGCCAGAGCTATATTTATACTTTAGTTACTGCTCTACTGCGAAAGAGAATAGAAATCTTCTGAACACTGACTGTGCATATTTGTCTTCACTGGATTTTAAACCCCTCGAAGTAAACCATACCTCACTGGTCAGTTGTTGTCATCTAGCATGAGAAGTTTTTTTTTACCACCAGCTGTGAAATCAAAGAGACCACACCATTATCTCTACCTGTATTTGTGACCGTGCCATCCCTTACAAAATTTTCCTCTAATCAAAAACCAACAGAACACTTAGGCTTCTTCTTCCAGCGATTACGAGAATATTTGCTACAAGCCAATCTCGCTAATCTGGGGCTGAACGAAGGAAAGACATTTTTCATTTTGTCTAGTGTTTAACGGCTGTTGTGTATTGTTCTATGGAGTGCCAGATTCTATGATCGGTAAGTGTGTGTGAGTAAATGAGTGTTGGCCATCACGAGCGTGCATGAATGACCTGAGATTTATTTTGCAATCATTTTTAATTTGCCTACCTGGTAATTACTTTTACTGTATTCCCTGTATTGTTCCTTTTTAAGTGGGATTTTATAACTCTGTTTATCCCCACCCCCTTACATTTGCTTAGTAAAAGGGAAAACAATTGAGAATAAAAGGACTATTTCTACCACCCATACCTAGTACTGTTACACCTCTTTTCAGAGTAATTAAATTTACTGTTGGGTTATATTATCTATTTTTCCTGATGACTACCTATCTTTGGACTGCGATTATCTTTCGTTAATACAAGCGGGAAAGGCTGATTGGATACTCCTCCTCATACACCCCCCCCCCCCATCTTGTTTTTTGTATTTTTTTGTATCTATGATAATTTTCTGTTATCTGAAAAATGTTGTGATTGATTTAATGATAAATAAACATCATAAAACTTTTAGTACTATGTTGGAAGACCCAAGCCCAAATTACCCATTTTGTTTACAATACTTTGTATTCACGTAACGTCCGTGTGTTTGAAACACCAAATTGGTGTGAGCGCATGTGTGTTTGGAAACTGGCAAATAATTGTTTAGCCAGGAGAGTTTAAGGAGTAGTTTGAGAGAAAAGGATTGTCGTATAGGAGTCTGTCCTTACTCTCCCCAGCACTCTGTGAAGCAACTACTTACTTTCTAACTTTTTCTATCACAGAGCCTTCACCATCATTCTTCACTCTAAACGGGACCACTATTTCTAAGACTCCTCTCAAAATAAACTTACGACACGTACTCCTGTCTTCACATTCCATTGGTCCGTCTATCATACCTGTTGAGTGCGCATCATGGGGCATAGCGATTATGTTAAAGTGGAGTTGGAGAGAGATCGCTTTGAACCATGTTGTACACTCACCAAACACAAAATAAATGCGATCATTAACTATTACTACGAGGTAGCGTAAAATGACGTAGAAGACATAGTGACAGGATTCCATAGCGTCGGCTTGTGTGGCAAGGTCCACTTATGGCAGTGTAGTTGATTCTACGCTCAAAGTGTTTATATTAGATGTAGATTTCAAGTAGACATCTAGTGTGATTCTAATTCAATTGGGGATAAACCCATCTCGACAGGAGTTATGAGATTCGGGTAAGATTTATTCTACTATAGCCACCAGAGATATTTGAACAGATCAAGCGTATCGTAACCGTCATGGAAGGGTATGGACGCACAAAGAAAATTTGTATGATTGCCGACTAAAAGAAGATGTGCAGGAAGGCACCGAAGTGAAATACTATGTATATGGAAGGAAGACAAAATGTGTCCAGTGGAATTCCTAAGAATAAAATATGAAGGAAATAATAATTATGCTATGGAAGCACTTAAAAGAAAGATAAGTCTTGATAGCCTAAAGAATTTTGAAGAAGCATGGACTTATGCAGAAATAATTTATGAAATGCTAGAATCGATGTTTTAAATGAAACTGTCAAATTGTATTAAGAGCAATGTGTCGCTCATATAAGTTCCTGTGTTGAATAAAGTGAAAGTCGTTTAAACACAGAAGTTTTCGAGAAATGATTTCCAGTTGGAAGCATGAGTTTGCAGAGATACAACCAGTTAATATTTGATGACAGTTAGTCAGATGAAAAGACTTAGAACACAAAGAACAGTTCGATTACGGAAAAAACTGTGGCCAGAATTTTGATGACTACATTTCAGAACAGTAATACAATATCCCTAGACATCCTTTAACATACTGGAGCCAGAAGGAAAAGTTCTTTAACAGATAGGACCCGAGAAAATTCATTTGGTTTCTAGTCCGGTAGTCACCACTACAAATATATGCAACATTAGTCAAGCTTTTCAATAAGGAAACAGCTCCAATATACAAGGTATTGAAAATACTTTATCAAGAACATTTATCGTTTTAAGAAGGTCAAGGTCAAGGAACAACCTTATAACGGCAAGAAAGGATCAAGGTTTGGAGCAACCTAATTAAGATGAGAATATCGCCAGAAACAACTATCATCAGCTGGAAAAGGGTAGTGAACTGAACATTTTGAACTATATTTCGTTTACCTGTAAATTTTTATTCGGCAACACGAAGCAGTGACGTCATATGCAAATGTTCCCAACTGCCAAAAGTCAAACAAGCCTCTACAAGGAAACTCAGGATTTCACTCAAAATAATTCAAGATCAGCATCCTTCGATCAACACGTCGAATAGATGATATACGAAGCATCGAAGATTACAATACCAGCTTAGCTAGAGAAGGGTACTTTCCAGGATCTGGGTGAGATCGTTCCTTCGTAAAATCAAACAGTCAAGAACCAGGACTGAGGAAGATATTTTACCACTGCAGATAAGTTCATGTTCAATGTCGAGACGTATTATCTGATCATCTGAACACCCATACGTCACCTTTTCTTGCAGATCATTATCTTTTATCATTATATTATACGTTTATCATCCTTGTTTGTATTGCGGGATTGATTGGTAGGGCTTAATATTTCTGTAACTTCTTCTGAAGATCCAGAAATGTTAACGATTCTGTAGGGTTTTATTGAATGAATTGTCAAAGAAGTCCAGTGATTACACTGTGGAGTATTTGTCTTTGATAATCCATTGAATATATTTAATAATTGTTTAGCTGTATCGTCAAGGTATCGCGTCTACTTTGGTTAATATTCTTATTTACGTAAGAAGTCACTGTTTATTCGTTTGTTCACTATCTCCATCTTGTCTTCTTGTTATATTCGAATACCACTTTCTGTAATTGTGTGTCAATTTTTGTCTTGTTTGATTAATTAGTCGGCGTCTGTGGCCTAATGGATATGAACGCAGTTTCATAATCCAGATATACCAGGTTCGAAACCTGCTGCAGGCGGTTTGGTAGCAGATCGCTTTGTGTGGATTTTTAACAATGGTATAAGCGCCGTACCGTTCAGAAAGCAATGGCAAACTACTGAATGAAATAATTGCCTAGAAAAATCACAAACAGCAAATAAAAGCTGGGGTTGATTGCCACGTCCTGTAAAGGATAAGCAACTAACTTTTTTGATTAATTAATATTTTGATACACATTTTCTTTATTTATGTACTTGTTGGACTTAGTTTCTTTTTATCTGTTGTGGAATGTTCTGTGATTTGTAAACAATCATTATCATCATCTTTGGCTAACTTGTGCCATTCATTACCATTGTATGTAACATTGCTCTTACATGAATTGAAATTACGTTTAAACAAATATATTGTTATCGATATTGATAATTAAATAATACTGCATGAAACAGATACGTTTACCTATAATCATGTCATCCTTAGAAGATTTCAGACAGGAAGGTATAAGAAAAGGTTTATCAGGTGCGAAATTAGATGATTATGCAGAAACCAAATATGATAAACATGTAGCCCACTTAGACAAAATATCAGAACGTGAACTAAGGGCACAAGAAAATGAATTGAGAGCTAAGGATTTGGCTCAGAAGGAGAAAGATCGTGAACATGAATTGGCCTTAGACAGATTAAAAATTGAGGATACCGCTCCGGCAATAGAAAAAGAGTATAAATTAAAAATGGAGGCAATGGAGAAAGAAGAGAAATTTAAAATGGAGGCAATGGAGAAAGAAGAGAAATTAAAAATGGAGGCAATGGAGAAAGAAGAGAAATTAAAAATGGAGGCAATGAAGAAAGAAGAGAAATTGAAAATGGAATCTGATGCTCTGGTACGAGATGCAAGGGAAAAAGAGCATAAAATGAAAATGGAAGAGAAAGAAAAAGAAATTGAACTAGCAAAAATCCATTCTCAGGCCTCCGGTGATAACTTTGGATCAAATAATGATCATTTGTCATGGATGCCAAAATTCAAATTGCCTAATTTTATCGATACTCGAGATTGTATCGATAGTTCTTTCGAAAAATTTGAGATGAAAGCCAACGATATGAAAATACCTAAATATCGCTGGAGCAATTTAGTATCAGATCATTTGACAGCAAATGCCCAGAAATGTTTCATGCAATTAGATCAACAAAGTCGACTAGACTTTGATATTGTAAAGCAAGCCCTGTTAATAAAATTCAGGTATACGGAAAAAGGTTTTAGGGAAAAATTTCATGCAATCTTACCTGATAAGAAGGTTGACTTCGGAGAATTTATCTCCTCCATAAAACTTTACCTCAATCGTTGGATTGAGTTAGCTGAAGTCCGTAAGACTTATGAATGGATAATTGATTTAATGGTAAGAGATAAGATTCTTTCGGCATGTAGTGCCGACCTAACAGCTTTTTTGCAGGAAAGACGTCCAAAGACCATTGATGAGTGTGAGAAACTTGGTCGACATTATGTCGTCACCCATTCAGACAGAGATATCAAGAGATCTGCACCAGATGATTCATTACCGGTGGGTGCTGCCTATCATGACTTTGGAGACTACCGTCAACGTTCTAAAAGTTCGGATGGTAGAAACAGGTTTAATTTTAGCTCCTCCAATAAAGGAAGATACAATTTTTCAAGAAGGTATTCACCTGCACCACATGAGAGAAATAGGTTTCGTAATTTCTCCAACAGGGGTAGTGGATATCACAATGGTAGATGGAATAATGAAAGACCACAATGGGATTGTAGGTTCAAGAATTATCAAAATAATCAAAACATTGATGATAGACAGAATTACAAGAAAGGTGGTAACCAAAATAATTCACGACACGCCAGCAGAAAACAACATACCAATCGTTGTGTGGAGCAACGTAATGCTACTCTTGATACCTACCATGCGAATGCCTGTGTCATAAGGTCAAACAATACTGAGGAGTGTACAGAATGTAAAACTTTGTATGTACCAGGATCTCAAACGAGATTACTATGCGGTCATACATTGCCTACGAAAGCATCATGTGAGAACATAGGACGTCTCACGATACATAAGGGTTTCGTATATAATAGGCCCATAACTGTATTGAGGGACACGGGATCAACTATTGTAGGTATTAGAGAATCACTTATTGATAAAACCGCTTTGACTGGTGAGTCAGTAAAATGTGTCACATTTGGTGGGACTATTGAATGGTTCTCACTGGCAAAGGTAGAAATAGACACACCTTTTTATACTGGTCTGGTGACAACATGTGTTTAAATAAATCCAATTACAGATTTAATAATTGGAAATATCCCTGGAGTAAAAGAATGTTCTCTGGGTGAGATTGAAGAATGGGTTAAATTCCACCAACTCATTGCTAATGCTGTAGTCCCTAGGGCTCAACAGGCAGCTGATTTAAACGCTGAGTCACCATCAGTAGTATCGGAAGACGCATCTTTACGACATGCACATGATATTACTCCAGTGTTGTTCGTAACAAAACAAAAAGAAGACGAATCTTTGAGACGTTTATTTAATTTTGCTCAATCAGGAGAGGTCATACCTACAAAACAATCAACATCTTGTTTTAAATTGAAAAACTGTTTTGACTAGATGTTTCAATAAAGGTACAAATACTTATACACAAATTGTAGTACCTAGAATTTTTAGACCTTTGGTTTTAAAAACCAGTCATGATATCACTATGGCAAGTCATATGGGTGTTAAGCGCACCTTAAGCAGAGTTACTTCATGTTTTTATTGGCCTGGCGTAAATAAAGACGTCAGACTATATTGTCGTTCATGTCCGACATGTCAGAAAGTATCTTGTAAGGGTAAGGATCATATGGCACCCTTACAGATAACAGATGTACCAACACGCGCTTTTCAGAAAGTTGCCATTGACATCATCGGTCCGATAGTCATGTCAGAACGAAAACACCAGTATATTTTGACATGCATTGATCTTTGTACAAGATAGCCAGAGGCCATACCATTGAAAGAAATTACTACTATTTCAGTGGCAAAGGCATTATTTTTGATATTTTCAAGAATAGGATTACCTGAGATCGTCTTATCTGACAGGGGGACTCAATTTATGTCACAGTTAATGAGGCAGATTGAAGATATGTTGGGTATTAAACATGCTTTTACCAGTCCATACAGACCTTGCTCAAATGGGGTGTGTGAGCGCTACAATTGGACTTTAAAAAGAATGTTAGGGAAGGTTACAGAGTCAAATCCTCGTGATTGGGACAAACTGTTACCGGCAGTTCTCTTCGCTTTTAGAGAAGTACCACACGAGAGTACAGGGTTCTCCGTTTGAACTCGTCTATGGGGCCAATCCGAGAGGTCCTGTACACATATTAAAAGATTTACTACTTGGCTCTACCAAGAACGAAGAAACTCGCAGTAGTTACGAGTTTGTTATTGATCTCAGAGAGCGTCTGTCTGATGCTTGTAAGGTCGCAGTACAATCAATTCAAAACTCCACCCAGAGATCGAGGTTGCTTCACAACCAATTTCGAAAGCTATGAAAAGTTTCACCAGGTGATGAAGTTCTTTTACTGCTTCCTACAAAAGAAAATAAACAACTACTAATTTCCTGGCAAGGGCCATACACAATAAACAAAAAAATAACTGATGTCGATTATGCTATAAACATCAGAGGAAAATGCAAAACATATCATGTAAATATGTTAAAAGCATATACTCGAAGTCCTCCTGAATTACAGGACATTTAGAACAATATTGATGATGAGACTATTTCTTCATCTTTTGCAGTGATCCATGCAGAGGACACTGTTTCATCTATTCCTTTGATGTTTACTTTACCTTCACTAAAATCAGTTGAATCTTGGAAAAATGTTTCCATTTCCCAATCGCTTCATCCTTCTTCACAAGAACAAGTCAGAGACATTCTTAGATCTTTTTATGATGTATTAACGGAATTACCAGGTCGTACTAATTTGATTACACATAACATCATCATTACCAACCATAAACCAATTAAATTACGACCATATCCAATTCCTATTCACTATAAAGAGCATGTAGAGATAGAAATTAAGGAAATGCTCAACATGGGTATAATAGAACCCTCTTCATCCCCATATGCTTTTCCCATGGTATTGGTGAAGAAACAAGATACATCATTAAGAATTTGTATTGACTTTAGAAAATTAAACAGCATAACCGTTACTGATGGAGAACCAATGCCAATCTTAGAAGATCTTTTGCATCAGCTATCGCAAGCAACATACTTTAGCAAATTGGACTTATCTAAGGGATACTGGCAAATCCCGTTATCAGAAGAATCAAAGCCATTAACAGCCTTTACCACACCACTTGGTTTATTTCAGTGGAATTTTATGTGCTTTGGTCTAATCAACGCACCTGCGACATTCGTACGCATGATGCGCCTCTTACTAGGCAACAGACAGGACATCATTACCTACATCGATGATATTTGTTTATTTCACTCATCGTGGAACGAACATATTCAAGGCTTAACCTCGTTATTACATCTCTTACGATCACATGGTTTGACAGGTCCATCAAAAGTTCAAATCGGTTTCAGGGAGATATCTTTTTTGGGACATCGTATTAGTCAAAATACGTTATGTCCAGATGAAAAAACAGTTAAACGCATCCTGGATATCTAAATCCCCTCATCAAAAAAAAAAAAAAAAAGAAGTGAGAAGTTTATTAGGTTTAATCAACTACTATCACAAATTTATACCAAACTTTGCTTCCCTATCTGCACCATTATCTGCCTTGACGCGCAAGGGTGCACCATTAAAAGTTCAGTGGTCAGATAATGCTAATCGTTCGTTGAATATGATAAAGTCTGCATTTTCAAAGCATCCTATTCTATCGATTCCTGATGCTCGAAAAATCTTTTTTCTCAGAACGGACGCTTCGGGGACAGGCATAGGTGGCTGTTTGATGCAACGTTGGGACGACAGGCTTCATCCATGTGTCTATGTCAGCAGGAAGCTTCTACCAGCAGAACAACGCTACGCAGCTGGCGAGCGGGAGTTAATTGCCATTGTTTGGTCGATCTCCAAGCTTTCAAAATATCTAATCGGCCGAAAGTTTATACTAACGACAGATCACATGCCGCTGACAGCACTGAAAACCAAGACATACAGCAACCCAAGATTACACCGATGGTTCTTATTGCTGCAGGAATTTCATTTCGACATCCAACCAATTCGTGGATCCGATCATTGGCTAGCGGATCTGCTGTCCAGATGGTCTGATGAAAATAACTAAAACTAGGTATCCGAATAGAATATCAGATCATGCACAGTCATTCAAAAAAATTGGAGCTGATGAACAGATTATCATATTAATTACAAATACAAAAGTGTTATGACTATTCACGCTGACTAGTTACTATACAGAAGTGGACATTTAAATAGTTGACTTAATATTCCATGGTTTCTATGAATATACCTTGTAACCTAAATGAACTGGAATAGTGACATTATTCCGAGTGTTGACATTTACTATACTGTACAGCATGTGCAGAGGTTCTATTGCATTCACAGTGAAAACATACAGACTCACTCGCATATAAACTATGTGATAGTATACATATTGACATAGTGAATTCTATTTCAGGAAAGTGAGACAAACTTTATAGACAATAATTAGTTTATTTATTTTCATCACTTATAACTTTTAGTGATATTTTATTTGCACTTTCAATTATTTAATCGAAATTGATTGGGTTTGATCGAAATTAATCGGTCTTTAATCGAAATTAATCGTTCTTAATCGAAATTAATCGGTTTTGATCAGGATTAATTAGTGTTTACTTAATATTCTATTCAGCGTCCACCCGAGGTAAACGCTCGCTGGACGAGGGGGTAATGTTGAGTACGCATCATGGGGCATAGCGATTATGTTAAAGTGGAGTTGGAGAGAGATCGCTTTGAACCATGTTGTACACTCACCAAGCACAAAATAAATGCGATCATTAACTATGACTACGAGGTAGCGTAAAATGACGTAGAAGACATAGTGACAGGATTCCATAGCGTCGGCTTGTGTGGCAAGGTCCACTTATAGCAGTGTAGTTGATTCTACTCTCAAAGTGTTTATATTAGATGTAGATTTCAAGCAGAAATCTAGTGTGATTCTAATTCAATTGGGGATAAACCCATCTCGTCAGGAGTTATGAGATTCGGGTAAGATTTAGGCTAGTATAGCAACCAGAGATATTTGAACAGATCAAGGGTATCGTAACCGTCATGGAAAGGTATGGATGCCCAAAGAAAATATGTATAATTGACGACTAAAAGAAGATGAGCAAGAAGGCACCGAAGTGAAATACTATGTATATTGAAGGAAGACAAAATGTGTCCAGTGGAATTCCTAAGAATAAAATATGAAGGAAATAATAATTATGCTATGGAAGCACTTAAAAGAAAGATAAGTCTTGATAGCCTAAAGAATTTTGAAGAAGCATGGACTTATGCAGAAATAATTTATGAAATGCTAGAATCGATGTTTTAAATGAAACTGTCAAATTGTATTAAGAGCAATGTGTCGCTCATATAAGTTCCTGTGTTGAATAAAGTGAAAGTCGTTTAAACACAGAAGTTTTCGAGAAATGATTTCCAGTTGGAAGCATGAGTTTGCAGAGATACATCCAGTTAATATCTGATGACAGTTAGTCAGATGAAAAGACTTAGAACACAAAGAACAGTTCGATTACGGAAAAAACTGTGGCCAGAATTTTGGTGACTACATTTCAGAACAGTAATACAATATCCCTAGACATCATTCAACATACTGGAGCCAGAAGGAAAAGTTCCTTAACAATACCGTTTTTATAAAGTATGGCGCACCGTTGTGGTAAGAATGACCTGTTGTGAATCAGAACTTCACGACATCACCATACGTATTGCAGCACATCCAAAGAACATCTCCATCATACAGGTATATGCCCCCACTACTGACTATGAGGATAATGCAATTGATACATTTTATGAAAATCTGGATGAAACAATTAAAAAAATTCCAAAGAAAAATCTTCTCATCGTGCTAGGTGATTGGAATGCTAAAATAGGGCCAGATGCATACGGTTAGTATGCTGGCACAGTGGAGAGATTTGGGACAGGAGAAACCAACGATCGAGGACTAAGGCTACTAGAATTTGCCAGCAACTATAAACTAACCCTTGCAAATACACTTTTTCCACATAAGTTATCAAGAAGAACAACATGGCATTCCCCGAAAACTGAGATACATGGCCAACTTGATTTTATTCTTGTATCCAAAAGATTCAAGTTCAATATTAATAAAGCCAACACTAGGACTTTTCCTGACGCCGACATTGGTAGTGATTACGACATGGTATTGATGCCGCTCAAGCTTAAACTCAAAAAGAATTATAATCAAAACAGATGTTCTCAGTTAAGATTCAATATAGACAGACTGAAAGATCCAGACATCGCGGGAATCTTCGAGGCAACTGTTGGAGGACATTTTGCTGATCCAACGTTCTGGAGGATGATATCAACTCAATAACAGAGAACATGAAAGACGTACGCATTGAATCAGCAAAAGAAATACTTGGTAAAAGAAAGAAAATAAACAAACCATGGGTTACAGATGACATTCTGAGGTTATGTGATATGCGGCAGGAAACGATAAAGGTTAAGAAAGAGGTTCCGGAAGCAGCATGGCAATACATTATAGTGAATAAAAATATTAGAAAGAAAATGATCAGGCCAAAGAAAAATGGCTAGCTGATCAATGTGAGTCAATTAATACGGGGCTAATAAAAGGTAACAGCAAGGCAGCTTTCGACACATTAAGAAGACTATCAAAACCCCAACAGCCCAGGGTAACTGTCATAGAAGATAACAATGGGGCTCTGCTCAATGAAAAAACAGCTGTAATGAGAAGGTAGACGGAATATTGTAAAGAAGTATGTAACTGTAAACTCAACAATGACTATAGCATATTAAACAATATTAAGTGTGAATACAGGGAACTCGGAAATGCAGCAATATTACGGGAAAAGGCGGAAGAGGTTTTACGTTCGATGAAAGGACGGAAGTCACCGGGTGTGGATAATATCCCAGTAGAGCTCTTGAAATATGGAGGACCAGATATAGTAACAATCATGACAACAATTTGCCAGAAGATATGGAGTACAAAAAAATGGCCAAAAGAGTGGACGCAGTCATTAGTAATACCGCTTCCAAAGAAAGGAAATCTACAAATGTGCAAGAATTACAGAACCATTAGCCTTATTAGTCATCCAAGTAAAGTGATGTTAAGGATACTTTTGAACAGAATAAAACAGAAATCAGAAGAAATCTTGTCCGAGGAACAGGCTGGCTTTAGACCAAATAGAAGTACCTCAGAACAAATCTTCAATATTAGATTACTGATCGAAAACCATCTCCAGCATCAACGCGATTTATACCATATTTTCATCGATTTTACAAAAGCCTTTGATCGAGTCTGGCATGAAGGCTTATGGCAAATAATGAGAAAATTCAATTTTGATACCAAAATCATAGATATCATTGAAGCACTGTACAAGGATGTAAGCAGTGCGGTTTTTTGCAAGCAATGACATCGGAGAATTTTTCAAAACAACTGTAGGAGTTCGTCAGGGATGTATCATATCCTCGGTGCTCTTTAATATATATCTAGAACATATTATGCATGGTCCGCAACCAGACAATACGTCAAGGCCTAAAATGCCACCCACTGCAGACCCAAGTAGAACAGTCCCAACTGAGATGGTTTGGCCATGTCTGCAGAATGGGAGAAGATCGGCTACCACGACAAGCATGGGAAACTAAGAGCTAGGGATCCAGACCCCCAGGACGACCGAGAGTCCGCTGGGAGGACAACATTAGACAATCTTTGAAGGACCGAGAACTGGAATGGAACCAGGCCAGAAAGAAGACAGCTGACAGAATAGTCTGGCGCTCTCTCTTCCAAACCTCTACACCTCACGGTAGAAGGGGAACGACTAAGTAAGTAAGTAAGTAAGTAAGAACATATTATGCAGGAGGCTCTCTACGATTATAAAACAACCATATCGATTGGAGGCCGACCTCTCTGCAATCTACGTTTTGCTGATGATATCGATCTTAAAGCTGGAACAGAATCAGAACTTCAAGACCTTTCCTCTAGACTGGAGAAAGTAACAAGAACGTATGGGATGGAAATTAATATAGAAAACAAAAAGATATTGGTGAATAGCCATAAACAGCATGTTCCGACCAACATTACGTTAAATGGGCAAACGTTAGAAGTGAACACCTTTAAATATCTGGGGTCCACTGTATGTAGTGATGGAAGATCAAGTAAAGAAATCAAGACAAGACTTGAGATGGCCTCAGCTGCCATGACAAGGCTGAATGTGATCTGGAAAAGTAACATCAGTTTTCCTGTGAAGATCACATTATACAAATCACTTGTATTATCTATTCTCTTGTAGGGGTGTGAGGCTGGACACTCACTGCAGATACGAAGCGAAGGATTCAGGCTTTCGTGTATAAAAGTTATAGAATAATTTTGCGCATTTGCTATAAAGAGCACGAAACAAATGTCTTTGTTAGAGAGAAAATAAACACGTATGCGGGCCACCAAGAAACACTTTTGTCAGTAGTGAAACTTCGAAAGCTTGCCTGGTTTGGGCATGTAACTCGTCATGACTCCCTTTCGAGAACGATCCTCCAGGGAACAGTCGAAGGTAAACGGAGAAGAGGAAGGTAAAGAAAATCCTGAACTGATAACATCAAAGAATGGGCAGGGCACGGTTTTTCCACACTTGTACTCATTGCTGAGGATAGAGAACAGTGGAGAACCCTGTCTGCTGATGCTTCCACCATGGCACCCCTACGACCCATGACGGGTTATGGGTTGAGATGATGATGAGCGTTAGGACAAGCAAAGCTCTTGCTATGTTAAAGTGTTACAGTCGTGAGCGCAGTCTAGATTGGTACATTCGGGCGGATAAGCCATTGAGGGGATTAGGTTTTGTGTGGTCACAGAAAAAGTATCTAAACTGTCTGCCTAGCCATTTAGCAGCTCAGTACATCACTCTCTAGTGTAGGTTTTGGCTGGTGTAAGCTACAACAGCTACAAGTTTTATTTCGAAGGACAAGGGTGTCAATATATGCAGTCCATGATGGGTGAGAGCGCCAAGTCCAGCAGGTATGTGAGGTAGCCTCATATGATAGACAGCTACTAGTAACGAAGTACAGTATGATAGACAGCCACTAGCAGTGAAATGAAATATGATAGACAGCTACTAGTAATGAAGTACAGTATGATAGACAGCTACTAAAAGTGAACCGCAGTAGAAAAGACTGCACATATGGAGAAGTAGGGAAGCATAGACCGTGGCGGAAATTTTCATCCCTTGCGGTTTAGGCAAGTCTTATATCCAAGATACACTACAACTGTATTCCCATTAAAATAAATCAAGACCAGAGTTGAAGTTAGAGACAGCCAAATGTTGAGTACAGATGAAAAGTGACGTAGACGGAATGCAAGGAGAGAGATGTGTCACATGTAATTCAGATGAATATAAATATGTAAATAAACTTTTGGATTTGAGTTTCACCGCTATCAGCGTGAGGTTTATTATCAAATAGTTAAAGAAATCATCGACCATTTGTACTGTCTGGTTGTTGTGGTCAACAAGTTTTTCACCCAAACATTTATCGTCACCATCTGCAACTATCGTTGTTTAGGGCAGTGATCGAACCACTATACGACTCACATATCAACCTCTCAACACACACGGCCACACTACTTGGGGAGCTGAAATAATAAACTATCACCAACAGCAGTTGAAATGGAACTACGTGAATAAATTACTTCTGTCTCGGAGGTATTTAGATGCACACTCCATGGGGGCGTGGTTTGTGGTTGCATGACACTTGTGACGACTATATTCACTAAACAACTGTATTATCATGTGAGAAAAAAAAATAACCCTGCCGCTGAAAACATGGCGTCGCCAATGAAAATGAACCACGTTGGCCATCTAGGGGAATTAAAGAACACTCACATTGAGGTTAACGTCTGGGATATACGCCCACTACTGCAGAGGTTTAAATAACAGAGTAGAAATTCGTAATTGAAAACATTTGGAATTGACAGGACCAAAAACGTTCGAAAATTTACTGGGCGCAACATGAAGATCGCCAAAATTGCTGTAGTCGTCTGTGTTGTCTTCTACGTCTGTGCTGCTAATGGACAGGTAAGTGAAATTCTTTAACTATGTTTTGCCATTCTGCCTGTTCACATTTTGTGTGTTTAGTGTGTTAGCTATAACTTTGTGGCCACGTGTAGTTCTAGGAGTGTCGTATAAGACAAAGAAAAAAATAGAACTACTGCTGCCGCTGGCTTGTTGTGCAAGACAACGTCATCGTGTAAAACAAATTACTACATAAATAACCACAGCAAGGAAAATTGAATGTCTTGTGCGTACTTCCTCCAAGGAGGAAAGCTACATGCTCCACATGGAGCGAATAGGAAAATAATGAAAATGATGATGATTATGATGATGAATAACCTTGTCACACGATATTTGCAATCATCAGCGAGTGCCATGTGTTATGTTGGTACTTTTTTCTTACGCAATATTTCTATCTATCTATCTATCTATCTATCTATCTATCTATCTATCTATCTATCTATCTATCTATCTATCTATCTATCTATCTATCTATCTATCTATCTATCTATCTATCTATCTATCTATCTATCTATCTATCTGTCTGTCTGTCTGTCGGTCTGTCTGTCTGTCTGTCTGTCTGTCTGTCTATCTATCTATCTGTGATAGGGTGGGCGAGATGATGATGATGATGATGTTGTGATATTTGATCACTCTCTTGCACACTCGTCGGCGTCTGTGGCCTAATGGATATGAACGCAGTTTCATAATCCAGATATACCAGGTTCGAAACCTGCTGCATTCGGTTTGGTAGCAGATCGCTTTGTGTGGATTTTTAACAATAATATAAGCGCCGTACCGTTCAGAAAGCAATGGCAAACTACTGAATGAAAACAATTGCCTAGAAAAATCACAAAACAGCCAATAAAAGCTGGGGTTGATTGCCACGTCCTGTAAAGGATAAGCAACTAACTTGCACACTCACAACCGACCCGATCAATAATAAAACTCTGATTCTTAAGGCAGGAGCTGTATTTATTTCTACAACCCTGTCAGTGACATTAAGCACACTGAAGCAAACATTAAACAAATAAACCAACAAACCAAAGAGCAAACAAACACCCAGCCTGTGCTCGATTGCTAATGTGTCATGTCTTTGTTCTTCTGCTACCCACACAGGGCACCTCGTTTCGCTTTCTCTTGTCTGGACTGATACTTAAAAAGGTCGCTGCTGGCCATCGCATTCTTTATATAGGCACTATGCTAATCATTCGACTTTAGTGCGCTGCGCTTATTAATTTGGCCACTTAAATAACACTCGCGATTATTGCTCTAGAAGGCACGAAAATACAAATATACACAACTAATTTTTAGGCTTTATTGTGGCCTTGTAATAAATCTTCTTCGTGAAGATAATGTGGTAATCAGGCAGTGAACCACGGGGGCAATCGTAGTGACAAGATGGCGCTGGCACCGAGAACGATAGATCTCCAGATGGCGCTGTCACATATTCCCCGCCTGATTTTGTTGTCGTCCCAACAACATCACTACCTCTGGCGCTTCAATTGTAACCTCTCAGATCGTTGGTGCTGCGCATGACTCTTTCTGGGCGGCGATGCTTTGGGCTGAGCTTCTGGAATAGGTACAACCGGGCTGGGGACCCTCTTGGTTGTCATGTCCCTAGTTGTACGTTGTCGGGCTGACAGTTGCTGTGGTCTAGAAGATTCGCCTACTTGTGCCGCGTCGCTGCTTGCTTGTGACATCTGCTTGTCAGTGCATGTAGCTGTCGACTTTGTAGGGGGATTGCTCCTGACGTGCTTTACACTCGTTTTGTGTGGACGGTGGCTTACGTTCCGCACAATCTGCCTTAGATGAGTTTCGTCTTCTGAACCTTGATGTGCGCCCCCTCCTATCTGCTTAGGACGGGTTTCCTCCCTTAGATGACGACCAATTTTCTCGGTTCCCTTAGGGTGACAGTTGTCACGGCCATCTCTTGGTTTACATACTGTAGGCAACCTGGTTGTGGCAGTACGTCTAGGGAAAGAGCTCCTTGAGGGACAGGTGGCTATAAAATGTTCAGTTTACTTGCATTGAAAACATCTCTTCGGAAGAGGGCCTTGAGGGCATTTCGCTGCCATGTGGCCTGAGAACTCTCCACAATTGTAGCACCTCAACTTTGTAGGCTTTCTCTGTGCCATGGGACGCCTCCTACTATATTTACACTCTTGACCGCCAATGCCGCATACATAAATTGCTTCCATGCCCTGGACCGATCGTTTGCTGTCAAACTCAACTAGTTCATTCCTCGCTAGACCCCGGAATCCCTTTCTGAAGATCTTGGTCTGATGTACGAATACATCAATACCTCCATCATCTGGCGTGATGAACCCCCATCCCCTGTGGACACTATACCACTTCCACATCCCTTTTTGCCTTGTCGGTGTAACTGCGTTTGTTGGTGCTGTCAGCTCACAGCTTTCCTTGACAACAGCCTGACTTTCACATACAAGAAGGTCTAGTTGAGGTTCCTGCGGACACACCTCCTCGTCTTGCGTTGGCTGTTGCCGCGGTTGGCATGGTGCTCTCTTTCTCTGCACCTCCTCTTGTGCTGGCGAACTGGCCTGTGACAGCTGTGCTAGCTGAGATTTTAGGAGAGATAATTCTGCTTTGAGTGCCTCCTCTTCATTGTGAGCTTCTGCAGTTACTATCTGCACCAGTGTATCAGGCTTTTTACCTTCACATAAAACAGCATTTTCCCAAGGCCCCTGACTCACGGCCTGGAAATTCCTGATCATCTCACTGACTGGTGGTTGCTCGCTGTAGGCTTCTTCTACTATCTTTAGTAACTGCTCAGGGCTGGTCTTGGCTCCGCCACGTATCCGTAATTCCCTAGAGACCATTGGTGTGACATTATTCCAGATAATGTCTAACTTGTCTTCTGCCCAAAAGGGCGCCACCTTCCACGCGGTCTCTACATCTTCCACAAACTCTTGCCAAGTAATACTTGCCTTTCCATCAAATCGCCTTACCTCTGGCCCCTTCATGTACACTACCTTCACAGGCGCATTGATCGAAGCCATCTTGCTGCAATACCGCACCGCTGGGTGTTTACAATACAATATTTGCTCGTTTGCTGTTTGCTCGGTGTCACTGTCTGCCTATCCTGCCGACGACGCCAATTGTGATAGGGTGGGCGAGATGATGATGATGATGTTCTGATATTTGATCACGCCCTTGCACACTCGCAACCGACCCGATTAAACAATAAAACTCTGATTCTTAAGGCAGGAGCTGTATTTATTTCTACAACCCTATCAGTGACATTAAGCACACTGAAGCAAACATTAAACAAATAAACCAACAAACCAAACACCAAACAAATACCCAGTCTGTCCTAGATTGCTAATGTGTCATGTCTTTGTTCTTCTGCTACCCACACAGGGCTCCTCGTTTCGCTTTCTCTTGTCTGGACTGATACTTAAAAAGGTCGCTGCTGGCCATCGCATTCTTTATATAGGCACTATGCTAATCATTCGACTTTAGTGCGCTGCGCTTATTAATTTGGCCACTTAAATAACACTCGCGATTATTGCTCTAGAAGGCACGAAAACACAAATATACACAACTAATTTGTAGGCTTTATTGTGGCCTTGTAATAAATCTTCTTCGTGAAGATAATGTGGTAATCAGGCAGTGAACCACGGAGGCAATCGTAGTGACAAGATGGCGCTGGCGCCGAGAACGACAGATCTCCAGATGGCGCTGTCACATATCTATCTATCTATCTATCTATCTATCTATCTATCTATCTATCTATCTATCTATCTATCTATCTATCTATCTATCTATCTATCTATCTATCTATCTATCTATCTATCTATCTATCTATCTATCTATCTATCTATCTATTTATCTATCTATCTATCGTTATGTTTATAAAAGTAAAAAAAAAAAAATTGATATCGTTGTGTTGTTGACTCCCGCTATTATTTTGTGTTATTTTTAGACAAATGGGAGACAACGTAACATCAACGAATATTTACAATTTGAACAACGATCTTTAGACAGAATGGATGACAGCTCTGAGGTTGGTTCGAAGGTCGTATTCACAAACGCATTTGATCCTGATTTTTAAGGCGACGATTTTCGCGGTGCAGATGATCGCATTTGATTTATCTATCTATCTATCTATCTATCTATCTATCTATCTATCTATCTATCTATCTATCTATCTATCTATCTATCTATCTATCTATCTATCTATCTATCTATCTATCTATCTATCTATCTATCTATTTATCTATTTATCTATCGATCTATCTATCTATCTATCTATCTATCTATCTATCTATCTACTGGCGACCAGGTGTTCTATCAAATCTGAAGAAATTTATCTAAATATCTGAATATCTAACCATCTGTGATAAACCCTCTGTGGATGGGAAGGAGCGAAGCTCCTGACCGGGTTGGAAGGAAAGTCCTCAGGTTCCCCAGCCTCGCAATGACATGTCATTGGGCCGAAGGGCTGAAAGCCCAAGTGCCGCTGGATAAGAAAAAAAAAAAAAAAAAAAAAAAAAATCTATCTATCTATCTATCTATCTATCTATCTATCTATCTATCTATCTATCTATCTATCTATCTATCTATCTATCTATCTATCTATCTATCTATCTATCTATCTATCTATCATCTATCTATCTATCTATCTATCTATCTATCTATCTATCTATCTATCTATCTATCTATCTATCTATCTATCTATCTATCTATCTATCTATCTATCTATCTATCTATCTATCTATCTATCTATCTATCTATCTATCTATCTATCTATCTATCTATCTATCTATCTATCTATCTATCTATCTTTCTACCCCTAAGCCTCTTCTTCCCACAAACGTTGTCGTTGGGTCATATAAACATGCATCAGTTAAAAGATCATCTACGTTCATTACTGCTAGCAATGATTTTAATTTTAAATTCTGTCCTCTGTCTTTATTTTTAACATTTCTGTTAAAGTGAACCGAAAAATATGAAAATTTTTTGAGTGCCTGTTTTATTAGGAAACTAAATTGTTAAACGTCTTCGTAAATTCTTGACGGGTAACTTGCGCAGATATCTGTGAAATTGGAATAAAAGATATTGTCGGCTGCAAACGTTGAATGATTCCTATACACGATAACTTTCACTCAAAGCACGGTGCAGTGCGCACCATTTCCATACTTTTTAGAAAAGCGATTATTTCTATGATGCAAGTTTATTTCGTATCTAGCTAACACTTACTGTGTCAGTTTGGTTTGGCTTTGGTTTTAAGGACTATCAATGCACACGTACAACTCCATCAAAGCTCTGATCTCCTCCCTTAGATCACACAAGGAGAATCTCAGCACAGTGCACGAGCTCCGTAGCACGGGCGAGAATTTCACTGTGTGTATATAGGATTAACACATTCTATAAATATTCTTGTGGTGGGTTAAGTTTTCCTAATTCTGTATATTTTGCCAGGGCAGCAGCCGTATGGCCTACCCTACGATTTTCAACTGCCGTAGGATTTCTAACGTAATCAACCTGCACCCGGGACCTCTTATTTGTTGGCCCTTATTCGAGAAGGCTAGACATCCGATCTCACTACTCATGAGACTGAGGTGGGGGTGGGGGGAAATTATGACATTATTAGGACCACTATGTCTGAAAGAAAATTCCATAAATTATATTCCCTCTACTAGGAATCTAACCAGGCACCTTAAGAGTTCGACGCCATACCGCTAATGCACTCCCCCACGTATGCTTTCGATAACACTTAAAGCTCTTCGAAAAATGTATCAGCCAATTTGTGTGAGTTTAGAAATATTAAACTCAAAGTCAAAAGATTTAGCATTCATTCTGGCACCCAGACCAAACCTAATAACTTCTTGGACAAAAAAAGTTGACGTACAACATCAGTAACAAAAATCCTATTTAAACTGGACCTTGCACTATATTACATTATAACAACTGACTAATCGAGTATTACATTATAACAACTGACTAATCGAATATTACATTATAACAACTGACTAATCGAGTATTACATTATAACAACTGACTAATCGAATATTACATTATAACAACTGACTAATCGAGTATTACATTATAACAACTGACTAATCGAGTATTACATTATAACAACTGACTAATCGAGTATTACATTATAACAACTGACTAATCGAATATTACATTATAACAACTGACTAATCGAGTATTACATTATAACAACTGACTAATCGAGTATTACATTATAACAACTGACTAATCGAGTATTACATTATAACAACTGACTAATCGAATATTACATTATAACAACTGACTAATCGAGTATTACATTATAACAACTGACTAATCGAGTATTACATTATAACAACTGACTAATCGAATATTACATTATAACAACTGACTAATCGAGTATTACATTATAACAACTGACTAATCGAGTATTACATTATAACAACTGACTAATCGAATATTACATTATAACAACTGACTAATCGAGTATTACATTATAACAACTGACTAATCGAGTATTACATTATAACAACTGACTAATCGAGTATTATATTATAACAACTGACATGCTCTTACAGTGGTGATTTCTGTAGCAATTTATTTTACACGATGCTGTAGCCAGCTTCACGTACAACCTTATAATAGTCACATTGTAGTGAGGGAGACGTTTTACACGATGCGGTGGCCAGCTTCACGTACAACCTTATAATAGTCACATTGTAGTGAGGGAGACGTAGTCCTATTAATTTTTTGTCTTATCAGAACCACCCTTCCCCCGCCCCCATGAAGTACACGGGGACATGCGTCTTCGGTCAATTTGGAAATCATCATGAAATATTTCATAGTGAAAAAAAAGGAAAGAAGAAAAAGGAAGAATTATACACATGACATTTATATTGTCACCACAAAACAAAAATCTGTTAATTCACTACTCCCTCATCTGTCCAGATCCCTTTTATATAAGAACTGGAATGCGCCAGGGATGCCTCTTGTCACTATGCTTGTTGTTATTGGATATTGACTATATTATTTATACTGTTTAGTCTGCACGCCATGTATCTTGATCATTTCTGAATTTAATCGCTTACATCGCATTAGTTCAGGTCTTTAAAATAATAATAAAATACAATAATCATACTAAACTACCACTTCTGTGGTCAACATCAAATATTACAACATAATCACGTGGGCCATTTTCAAAAATATTTGTAAAAATATTTAAAACTTTATACAGGTGTGAACAAACGTTTTGCCCGTCTGTTGTTAATATTGCTGTATTGCTCAGCATGTTGCACGTGCAGCTCCTGGGGGTCTCTTGTGAGATATGATGATGATGATGATATAATCCCTTTAGCTGTGAGCAGGTAGCTCTTGACAGCCCATTGCCTCTCTGACAAAGGTGCAAGTCTTCCTCAGTTGCTGTGATGATGTGTAGAGTGTATTGTGGATGGTTGGGTTCGATGGAAGTAGTTGGCGTCGCAGGTCTGTTAGTCTTGGGCACTGTAACAGCAGGTGTTCAAGTGATTCCTCATGGTGGTGGCAGTGCCTACAGTTTGGTTCACGTAGTGGGTCTATTCTATTTAAATGTTTATTGACAGGGGCATGGCCTGTTCTCAGCTGGAAAATTAGACTCTGATCTCTTCTTTTCAGTTGTTTAACTGGATCTTGAGGATTTGGTTTAGCTTGATGTTTGAAGAATGGCCGCCCTGTCTGGGAGGAAGCCCATTGGTTTAGCCATTCTTCCCTATAATTGTTTCTCAGGATCTGTTGGCAGGTTTGCAGTGTGGTACTTGATGGGAACTGGGGCAGTGCTGCTCCTCTTTTGGATAGTTTGTCGGCTTTTTCATTTCCTGGGACTCCGACATGCCCTGGGATCCACTGGAGTGTAACTTCGACGCAATAGGAAGTGAACAGTTGGTCAATAAATCTACAGATGTTATTAATATTAGGGGACATTTTGCTTTCTAGGGCTTGGAGTGCTGATTTTGAGTCTGAGAATATAACAATATCCTCAGGTGGAGTGATGCCACTTTCAAAGTCTGAGATTATCCGGCACAATGCTTTTTCTAGTGCTGTTATTTCTGCATCATAGCTGGAACAAATTTCTCCGCAAGGGCCAAAGATGCAAGGGTGGTCTTCTGGGTGCTGGTTGGGGTATTTTATCACTGCGCCATATCCAGCATTGATGGTAGCTTTAAATGCAGATCCATCTGTGTAGACATGGATGATGTCTTGTGGATATGAATCTATAGTTTCTAAAGCGATGGTTTTCAGTAGTGGTCCTAGAGTGTTCTTGTCTGCTGAGGGGTCAGAGAGTTCAGTTCTTACTATGGGAGTAGTTGCCTGCCAACAAGGTGGTTCATTATTGACAGTTACCATCGGCTTTCTAACTGCTGGTAGGTGGTGTTTGATGCTAGCTTCTTTTGCATTTTTAAGAAAAGATGTCTTTTGTATTCTGTGTTTTTGGTGCCACTGCTCTATCATTTTCCTATTCTCCTCCTTTGTGTCCATTCTCAGATACCTTTCGTATGTTTCCACTGCTGAACGTTCTCTTCTTAGGTTTAAGGGTTCAATATTGGTGTTGATTTCGCATGCATCTGTCGGCGTTGTCTTCATGGCACCACTTATAAACCGTAGAGCGTGATTTTGGACTTTGTCTAGCTTTTGTAAGAGGCTTTTACTTGCAATAGTTTGGAGGGGGAGCGAGTAGTCAATTACTGGGCGCACATATCCAGTATAGAGTTGGCGTAATGAGTGCTGGTCTGCTCCCCACCCACAGGAAGAAAGGTGCTTAATGAGCCTGAGTCTTGTGGATGCTTTCTCAATCAGCTTGTCTATGTGGGGTCTCATGGTAAGTCTACGGTCGAGCTCGACTCCAAGATATCTCGGGCATTCTTCATATGCTAATTTCTCTCCATTCATCCAGACCTCGATGTTGTTCTCATTAACTCTCTTGTTTAGACTGAACAGGCCATACACAGTTTTCTCTACATTGATTTCAAGTTTCCAGAACTGGTAGTATGCAGAGATGGTTGTCAGGTTTTTGTTCATATTTTTGGTGATGGTTTGGAGGTATTTTCCTTTTGTCCAGATGACTAGGTCATCAGCAAATAGTGCTTTTTGGCAGGTGATGACATCTGGGAGGTCATTTATAAATATAAGAAACAGTGTACAACTTAGTGCCGATCCCTGAGGCAGTCCTTCCTCCAGGGTTCTTTGTTTTGATGTTGTTCCACTGAATGTTGTTTGGATTGTTCTGTTGTGGAAGAAACCTTTTAACCAGTTGTACATTCGCCCTGATATTCCCATTCTTCGCATTTTGAAGAGGAGGCCTATCCTCCAGACTCGATCATAGGCTTGTCTAAGATCAATAAATGTTGCAAGCACATTTCTTTTTTCTTGGAAGGCATCACCTATCTCTTGGGTGAATCGTATCAACTGATCCATTGTCTGTTTGTTTCTTCTAAAACCTGACTGATTGGTGTTTAAGATCTTATTGCTTTCTAGCCACCAATATAGCCTTTCATTTATCATCCTTTCAGTGATCTTGCCTAGGTTTGATGTCAAGGAGATCGGTCGATAGCTTGTTACTTCATTGGATGGTTTGTCCTTCTTAAGGACTGGGATGATATTGGCTTTTCTCCAGTCTGTTGGTAACTTGCCTTCTCTCCAGGTCTTGTTAATGAGGTCAAGGATGGTGGAGAGTTCATAATTTGAGAGGTTTGAGATCATCTCGTTAGTGAGCCGATCAGGTCCAGCAGCTTTTCCTTTCTTGCATTTCTTTAGGGCCATCTTGAGTTCTGAAAGAGTGAAGTTCTTTTCAAAGACCTCACAGCTAGCGGTTGGTTGTTTCTCCATCATTTTGGTGAGTGATCTGATAGCACTGTCAAGTCTCTTGCGTGAGATATAGAAATTATACAACTTCTACTCCTTCAAGCAATGTCGTACAAGTCGATTAATATGACATTATGAATGGAGCTGGCTGTCTCATCCTGTGAAACGGGTTGTTGCACAAAACACCGCTGCAAAAGCATGTTAATGCACTGTACAAACTTCCTGCAAGGGGTGTAAGCTGTAATAGTGGTTTCATGTTGCAATAGAAAATTGGTTATGATGATGCTTATTATGTTTCTCATATTTGGAAACCCGCGGTACCTGGCTACTTATCCCCTTTATCTCTGTGATCCGTCTTCAGTTGGACGATAAATAATGTTTTTAAATCTTGCTTAAATTTACTTAATTTATCAGATGTGTAATATATAATTTTATATTGTATCCTGACGTTCTCCGTTTCTTTTGAGACACCAATTACTTCTGCTGTCATCTTTATTTAGACTGACGATGTAGCAGAGGAAGAGAGTTGAAGGAGAGTTTGACAGATAAGGAATTCATTTTAATTTTTTTTAAAACGTCGACAGACAGTGACAAACAGAACTGGGTAACATTAACTAACTGAAGGCTGATTTATAATCAGCCAGTATTGAAAGACAAGCAGAAATTGCATCACGTCAGGAGAACACAAAGACCTGTCACATAGACTTCTTACAGTACATATATTTACGCTAACCTCATGCTCCGTAAAAAGCGGTAAAAATTGACATACGTAAAAGATTTTAGTTGAAATGAGTGAAGACAAAGACAGAAATGCTGCGACGATACACAATATTCTTCTTCCTCTACTTTTAATCTCGTATATATTTCTGACATTGTTTCTGGTATAAAGTTAACATCTGTCTGAGGCTTCTCTCATCGTCTGTTATTTTTCCTACTTCCAAGGGGTTAATGAACACCATCAACGCATCATCTCACTCATCTCGTGGAGTCAACATTTTTTAACGACATGCTCTGTATTTGGCTAATTTTCCCTGCATGGACACATGTCTGTCTGTCTGCCCGACTTTTAATTTGAAATACCCGATTCTCAAGGAGAAATAGGCTTCTATTACATTTAAACATCTAACTGTATGTACTTTATACTATTGTTGGCTGCTGTTGTATCTTATTACTCTTATCTCTTCACAAGATAGCACGTCTTTGTTTGAATTTTACTTCGTACTTATCTGCCACGTTTATCTGCCTTCTCATTTCTGCATATCTTGCTTTTGTCAGGAATCTGATGTATTATTACTCTGGCGAGCTAATTGCTAATTTATATTTTTGTTTTCTAATGAAGAATTTTGCCTCGTTTTGGCGCAAACCCTTCAACTAGAACCAAGGCCCTTTGGTTATATTATGGCGCACATCCAAATATTAAATACCTCCTGGTCTAGTATTTCTTTATTACAAATGATTTACGTTAGTTCTAATCAAGCTTATTGGAATGAATTATAATCCGTTGTCATAATAACCTCCACTGTTATATCGATTAAGCTGGTTCATTACTAGGTAGGTTCAGTTAAGTGATGGAAGGTTAAGTCACATATGGCACGTGTATTACTGGGGTCTGATATGGCAGCCAGTAAGAGTGACAACATGCATGTTGAAATGGGCCACTAATTAGGCTTTAGAATGCACCGGATAAATAATACCGTAGAAAATGTAACGCTTTAAAAAAAATCCCTTGAAGGGGCATGCGAACAAAATATCGCAAAGAGACAAATAGTTCAGTTCTTACATCCCAGATGGACAAGAAGAGTAATGCCGCAGTGCGCAGAAAGTCGAAGGGAGTTTTGATTGAGACAGACTTAACCCTTTCTGAGAGTAATGAAGAAGTGCGGAGATAGACGTTCAGACTGAGACAGACTTAACCCTTTCTGAGAGTACTGAGGCAATGCGGAGAAAGTCGAAGGGAGTTCTGATTGAGACAGGCTTAACCCTTTCTGAGAGTAATGAAGCAGTGAGGAGAAAGCCGAAAGCAGTTCTGACTAAAACAGCCATAAACGTCCCTGTCCCATCCGCTGGTTAGGTTCTACTCAGATACCAAACTGGATGCCACATTTTTCCATACACAGTATTAGTTTATGACAAACACTAAACACGTATATTTGTAAGACAATGTTTGACATTATATTTATATACAAAGCCCATCTGGATCCCTATGATGTCTTTATGAGAACAATAAGAAATATAATTACTACTGCCTCACGCATACAGTACAAGGCTACTAACATGAGATTATGCATGCGGCTCACAACCTCACCATGTAGAACAATGGCTAAAGAAACCACTACTTCAAAGTCATGTAACTGCTTTGTGCAGGTTTTTTGCAAGGTGGCCCTCTTGAGGGGTGGCTACAAACTCCATATGGAGCGAAAAGGAAAGTAAATCTATATTTATATATCAGGTTTTTCATCTCATTTGCGCCCCACTTCTTCTTTATCTTTCATAGGTAACTAACGATTCAATCTTCAATATCCTTTCACTCTCCAAGGAGCATTTGTTTTAGCAAACTTATGCCAAATCCGGCTATCACGCGCCATCAGCTATAGCCTTCCTCTTCATTGTCATTTCTGTCTCTAGCTGTCTTCTCTAACGGTTGAGTTGGCTAAATTACACGTTTCTTTATAAATAATGATTTCAACTCCATGGATTGTTTTCTTTTTGTGCGGAGTGAATTGATTCATGTCTAAATTGTAAAACGCTAAGATTTATTTTGAATTCCGGAAACAAAATAACTTATTGCTTGCATTCTCGTTTATTTCTAGGTGAACAAACTCGATGATAAAAATGAGAACACCCTGCAGAAAAGGTCAAAGGACACCCTGGAGAGTGGAAGTGTCAAGTCTATTCAGGCTGAAGCTGGGATGGTCAAACGATATTTAGATAATGACAATGACAATGATGATATACAATATGGTAGATACAGATCCAATGGCCATAGAAGACGTTCTAGGCAAAGGAGTAGGTATGGTTACAGAAATAAGGCATCGTACAGACGCCGCCGACCTAGTAGCGGATCTAAATACAAGGGATATCGGAAAGTGCGCTACGGAAACAGCAACAAGTACAATGGACGTTTTAGTAGACACCGCTACGGACGCAGATATGGCAATACAGGCCGAAGTGCACGACGACTTGGTGGTTTAAATCCACATAGCGATGGCAATGGTAATCGAGTGTGATACTTGGAGAAAAGTGATAACGTAATCTCCGGTATAAGAAGAAAGGAAGAGGGTGAAGAATAAAAGAATAAACTGTTACTAATAATATTGTCTGGATGCATGTTATGTTAACTTATTTAAGTTGCAATATTTTTTTCTTTCACAGATGGTTGTGGCTAAAGATTAAACAAAAGATCGTAGATATCAAATGAGTAATTAGCAGTCAACGTTAAAAATAATATATGTGATTAAAAACTAATTTGAGGCAATGTGTTTTTTGTTTGAAGGATAGTAACGTAACGGATACAGTAGGACATTTTTGTCGTGGCGTGGCATTATGTATTGGCACGGAACCTATTAAAATATTACTAATTATCTTTTTTTTTATTCTTCGTGTGGCAAAATCGAAATACACGTACATGTAATTCGTGCATGATTTTGTTGTAAATTAAGAATTAGTCAATGTACAACTAAACAACAACAAGGAGATTGTAGTAATGACTAAGAAATCCAAAATTTATTCACTCTTAACAATGCAGAGGCACGTCCTTAGATTATTTCGGATTGTTTTTTTTTAACAGCCAAATCGAAATACAGTAACTGTGCTTCTTTTATGGTTTTGTTTTAAATTATGCAATTGTCGATGTACGAATAACCAGTGTCATGAGTAGTGTAGTAAGTAATGGCTATGAGGTGTATACGTTTATCTTTACTCGTCAGTGTAGAGAGACGTAATTAGTCTGTAATTTGTTTCCTGCAAAATCTAAATACGGCTAAATATGATTCCAGCATGATTTTATTTTAAATTATAAATGTGTAAATGTACCACGATACATAAACATGACTATTGTAATAATATCTAAACAAATTATAGATGTGTAAATGCACCACAATACAGAAACATGACTGTTGTAATAATATCTAAACAAATTATAAATGTGTAAATGCACCACGATACAGGAACATGACTATTGTAATAATATCTAAACAAATTATAAATATGTAAATGCACCACGATACAGGAACATGACTATTATAATAATATCTAAACAAATTATAAATGTGTAAATGCACCACGATACAGGAACATGACTATTGTAATAATATCTAAACAAATTATAAATGTGTAAATGTACCACGATAAAGAAACATGACTATTGTAATAATATCTAACAAATTATAAATGTGTAAATGTACCACGATACAGAAACATGACTATTGTAATAATATCTAAACAAAATCACACTATCTTTAATCAGCGTTGTAGAAAACCGTCGACAACTTTTCATTCAAAATTTTATACCGTTGATGTAATTTTAATTTTAGCTCTGCTGACGTAACTAACTGTGATCTGTTGGTCTTAATCAAGTTCCTTGGCAGTCCCTATGGGGCATTGAACTACAACTGCAGCTGGTTGCCCCACCCACCTCACAGCACGAAACTGGACCAATTATTCACAAACTCTTGCAGCAATCGTTTCTGTGGCGATTTATTTGACATGAAGAAGTTGCAAGCTCCATAAACAACCTCATGTTAGCCGCTTTGTTCGACAAGGCTGAAGGTTATAGTAGGCCAGTTCTTTTTTTGTGTTTTCAGAGATCCCCTGAGAACTGCACGGGGTTGATCTGTTATTGCCTACAGTTTTATATTTTTGTCTTAATGAGTTGTTTATCTGAAGAGAGAAACAGCACACACTGCCAAATTGTACTGTTCTGCGGCTCAACTTTGTCCTAGTGACGCTTTTTTGTTTTGTTTTGTATGTTCCTCATTACAACTAGCCTAATTAATTTAATAAAGTCAGAATAACAGAATTAATCATATTTCTGCGACTAAAATTCAACTTGTTGTCTTATAAAACTCCTGTCTGTATTATTAAAGATATTTTTCTCTCACGACTAATGTTTGTTTGAATATATTTGTTTTTTCACCATTCGCTGTAATTTTTTGGTTTATCTAAATAAAGCACACTTTGACTTTGGCACAACTGTTAATGTTCATCATCATCGTCATGTCACACGTTGCTTCATATGAACATCACGTTTCAGAAATCTTGTATCACAGCAAACACATCTTCCTACAGCGCTGGTTTCTTGTAGCTGTTGTTTTACATGATGAGGTTGCCCCGTGTAGCTCCCGGGAGTCACTAAGGACACAAAGAATGAACATGGCTACTGCTCTGTCAGACGTAATAGTAAAAGTGAACTAATAAGAAGTTGTACATAGAGTTGACAACATCATCATGTACAACAAGTTGCTACGGCAAGCATCACTGTAAGTGTTTTTGTTGTGGTGTATGCTTACTCAAGGTTGTTATTTCCAATGATTCATTAGCCATGGTCCCTAAGGTGTGACAAAAGAGATAAAGATGATGATGAGCAGGTTGCCAGCGCCATGTACAACCTAATATTAGTGGACTCATACGACATGTTTAATAGAGCCGTGTTCCTATTGTGTCATCGTCTCTACAGAGACCAGCAGAAACTACATGAACTACTACTGTGATGGATTCAATTGAAGATGAAGTTAATCTGTATCAATTTATTGACAAAATCTCAAACTGACACGCTTGAATATATGCAGTAAGTCCCAACTAATAAAGTCTTACTTACTACTTACTTAGTCGTTCCTCTTCTACCGTGAGGTGTAGAGGTTTGTAAGAGAGAGCGCCATAATATTCGGTCGGTTGTCTTCATCCTGACCTGGTTCCATTCTAGTCCTCGGTCCTTCAAAGATTGTCTAATGTTGTCATCACAGCGGACTTTGGGTCGTCCTGGAGGTCTGGATTACTGGCTCTTAGTTTCCCATGTTTGCCGTGATAGCAGATCTTTTCCCATTCTGCAGCCATGACCAAACCATCTCAGTTGGGACTGTTCTACTTGGGTCTGCAGGGGTTGGGTTTTTAGGCCTTAACGTATCGTCAAAACGACAAAATCCAAAGCGATATAGTTTTGAACGACCCATATACAATTATATACTGAAGCACATTAAAAACGCACCACTATTATATATACTGATGCCGAGAAGCTGGGAAAAAAGTGTGGGAATGGATTTTCCCCGTGTTTGTCATGAGGTAGAAAGCGAATGGCTGCTGGAATGGAAAGTGCTTGATTCAACCCACGGGTTTGTGTACAGACTACATGAAAACAATGAAAGTTACACGTGCAACACGATTCCCAACAGCTATGACCCTGAAAATGTGTAAGCGTTGTGGCAATATACGCGGTATAAAAAGGCCGTTGAGACAAAACACCCAGTACATGTGCTTGAAATGCCACGACTATCTGAAAACGACCGCCAACGAGCCATTGGTATGTTGGAGACCGGAATGAGATCGCGGGCCATTGCCAGAAGGATGAATTGCCACCACAGCACTATTGTACGTCTCAATGAACGTTACGGAACCACTGGCAGTGCCCGGGATAGACTTCGGAAAGGCCAACCACGAGTTACTACCCCTGCGCAAGATCGTCATATTGTGCTGAGTCACCTAAGGAATCGTTCTCTCCCGGCAAGTCAAACAGCAAGAGCAATAGTGGGTAGACGTGGGCAAGTCTCTCGAATGACAGTCATACGACGACTCAGAAATACAGGCCTTACTGCAAGACGACCTTATGTTGGGCCAAACTTGGCTCACAGACATCGTCAGCAGCGCCTGCAATGAGCAGAGCAACATGTCAGATGGACTAGACTGCAGTGGAATGCTGTCCTATTCACAGACGAGAGCAGATTCAACATATCCTTTGCTGATGGACGTATGCGGATTTGGCGACGGTGTGGAGAGCGCTTTGCAGATTGCTGTGTTCGTCAGCACAACCGATTTGGAGGTGACAGTATTCACATTTGGGGAGGATTCAGTTTTCACCATCGCTTGCCTCTTTACGTCTTCCGTGGAAATGTTAATGCTGTGATATATCGATATCAAATTCTGGATGCATTGGTTGCTCCTGCGTTCACAAATTATCCAGACTTGCAACTTCTCCAGAAGGATAACGGACGTGCGCACACCGCATGCATTACGCAGCAATATCTACAGCATCAGAACATTGTGACGATTGATTGGCCTGCCCTATCACCAGACATGTCCCCTATAGAACATCTGTGGGACGAGCTTAGACGCAGAGTCTACAGGCACGGTTCTCTAGCTAATCTGCAACAGCTCGAAGCTGCTCTTACACGTGAATGGGACTTGATTCCCCGGAATTTCCTTCAGAGACTTGTGCGTTCCATGCGGAGCCGCTGCCAAGCTTGTTTGCAAGCACACGATGGACATACCAGGTACTGAGGATAATGTGAATGAATTTTTTTATTGGTTGCATTTTTGGTTTTCTCCCTTGCCTGCACAGAATGCAATGAATTTCATAACAATCAAATGTACAAATTAATGACCAGCATGGATTCATGGGAAACTGAATAAAAATTCCAAATATGTAAACTAGAAAACACTTATATTTACATTTCACACTCTGTTCCTGGATTATACAGGTGGTGCGTTTTTAATGTGCTTCAGTATAGATATACACAAATAGAGACACCCGACACATGTAAACAGCAAATATAAAAGTATAAATGGGTAGTTTGCATGTACTTGTAAGAAATAACGAAGTAGAAAACTAAAACTAAATAACAGTAAAGAAATCATAGACCCACCGGAGAATCGAGCTTTAGACTATCGGAACCGAGCCATCGCGACACTATGAGAGTGAATCGTGAAACCTAGCACGTAGCAGTGCGTTTGGTCACAATTCAATCGCGCAATTATGCAATGGTGCCATTTTTGGATGACCCTGGGTTTGATACCTCGGTAAGATTATCACTTATGTTACTTTTCCTGTCTTCATCTTTGTTTCTCACGAGTGCTTACAACATACTGTAACTGTCTTTTTTTTTTTGTTGAGGTGATCACTGGCCCAAGACAGTATACATGTTGTTAGATGTGTAGTGCGAGCGTATGATGAATTGAGTGTGGGTGCGAATGAAGGCGCGAATGTGTTTAGGCTCGTATAGATGTAGATCCTGCAACCCATACTCTCACATGCAGTAATCAAGGATGCTTTGACACTGCAGGCATGTTTCAAGACATTTATTGACGGGAACACACATAATATCAACAGGAACAGTCAGTGTAACAAGGTCATGCTGACCTGACATCGATAGGTATACATTTGGCATTCAAAAAGGTAAACATCAGAATAGACGTGCATGGTCAATAGCAAAGTTCTTCAATAATGACAGTTCGTAGCGTCGCCCTTGGCGTCTCTGACTAAACGCGTCAGATGCCTTAGTTACTTTGACACACAGGTGCAACTTGGCACTCCCCGCCAATTGCACATATCAGGCTGTAGTATAATAGCCGGAAGCACAGGCCTCGTTCTGACGTCGGCCGTGTACTTCTGTTAAATAGGTTATCATCAACCCTGCAGTAATACTTATTGTAGGTAGAAGTTCCGCCAATCTGCGGCTCCCACAATATATCTTCGTCACTGGATTTCTGGACAATATAAGACTAACAGTCTTGGATGGCTACCTCGAGCACAAATATATAAGTTCTGAAATGGCGGATCAGTGAGCTGCTGTTCACCCTAGGTAATCCTTTACATGTTCTGCCACCGAAAAGCGTAATAATGCATAAAGGTCGGTATTACCTGGCAAATGAATCCTCAGAACATCACAAGGAATTCTGTCGTCATCCCGACGCACAGAGATTCACTGGGGAAAACTGCCATAGCAGTTACTTCGAAGATTCTCCCCGAAAAACAATGGACTCTTGGTCCCTTCAGAAAAACAGGACCTCCCAACTTCCCGGAAGTATATCTCACTCCCGCTTAAAAAACCTTCCCATAGGCCTACGCCGAACTGTCAACCTCTGACCCTAAAGGTCAAACACAATGAATGAATAAACAAGGGAAGACAACCCCTAATCAACCTGACATCGCAGGTAAAGACACAATTATACTTATGATACAAACATAAGCAAATAACTTGACAGATGACTCCGTCGAAAATGACAGCAACACATACCCATTATATTGAATTTTGTCCATATTAAAGCTTCTGGACTGCTTTGACTTAACTTAACATACTAGACCAGAACATTCTACAGCGCAGGATAACCATTCATCATCATCAGTTCCCCAAGTAGCATAGTGTTACGTTGGGTCTGAGTGCGTAAGAGAGCTTGTTAGCTGTGCTGACACGACAAAGAATGTAGTGGGTGTCAAGGCAGTTAGTGAACTTCAATAAAGTTGAGAACGACCTTCGTGGCTGAGTCCACGAAACATGGCATGTTCAATGTTGACAAATACGACAGTTCTTCATTTGAAATACATGCATGGGTAAAACATCATAACTCATAGACATCACAGTCAGTCAGTCCATCTGTACACATCTCGCCGCTGTACTAGGAATGCCTTAGAACAGGTTAACATTCAAGTAATGTGGACGAGAAAGTGACGATGCTTAAAATTTCACAGTAGACTTACTTCTACAATATTCACGGAACTTCTTCTTGAGTCCGGATTCATCATAAATAAAGTGGCGGCCTCCAACATACAGACCACTTGACAAAATACTTAAGTTCTCAGCCAAATCACGGGAGCTCATAAAAACACGTCTGACTAGGACGGAAGATTCTAACAAAAGACCTCGACTAATGGTCTGCATTAATTAGCGCAGCACCTAACGCGTCATCATCACCTAGTGACGTAATATCTATATTGCGTTCAATTATAATTCATATAAGTGCATAAATACATCATGCCGGCCGCAGATAGAATTGTTACCGCGTATATTAAACTGCTAACAAAACTAAGTGTGGTCAACATGTAAAATACATTATAATCTTCTTTAACAATTTCCACCCCCGGTGGGTTTAAAAAAATCATTAAATGATTTTTTTACAATTATCTAAATAAAAATTTACATACCAATTCAAACTGAGGATTAAGAAAAAATTGCGAAAAAAATGTATGACAAACGGCTAGATGTGATTACAATTAGCAATGTCCAGGCGTTGTCAAAAGAATTGTAAGTCAAAATAGCGTCAATACTAGATTAAGTATTCATTGTGTTACTAATTAGAGAATATCGTCAACAGTCAATCTAATTAAAGTAAGGTGTGCTAATATACTAAAGAAGCATGTAACGTAATCAAAATTAAGCATCGTTATATTATACTAAAGCACTATGTAAAGTCAAAGAAGAAATATAAAGTGAAAAAATGGAACATATAAAAGACCATGCAAAATCCTTAAAATTATTGTTATGGAAGACATCAGATAGTTAGAAAGATAAACTTTATAGTTATATTTGAGAACATATAGAAAAGAAATTACTTAGTAAGTAAAATAGTACAGAAGGTATTAGGAAGAAAAAGTTGACTTCACAAACAAATACAGGGAAGTAAGAAATAATGGCATAGAAAGACAAAATAAATCATGAGTTGTCTATCTAACAGTCTACTAATTCAAAGAATTAAAGATACAAATAA
The DNA here is from genome assembly GCA_024509875.1 of Oreohelix idahoensis. Lineage (NCBI taxonomy): Eukaryota > Metazoa > Mollusca > Gastropoda > Stylommatophora > Oreohelicidae > Oreohelix > Oreohelix idahoensis. Next base: position 118,980 of record JAMPIV010016252.1, read on the forward strand.
ATTAATTAATCTGACTACTAATACTATTAACTTTAATTAAGTAACTAAATATTATTATTTAAACTGTACATGAAAGAACATTATTACTAATAAATAATAAGTACAATTGAAAACATATAGTCCAGTAAATTTTACAATCTATGAAAAAGAGTTCCATCATCCGCGTATTTCACACAACGTCCGAAGTAGTACAGAATAGTTGTTGTTCTCCGACAAGTCATTAGTGCTAATGGATATTGGAAAGTTCAGCGTTTTAGTCCAACAGCAACCAATCCTGGCATGTAATAAGAGTATAAATTAAGCATATATCCATGCTTCACCTCTGAACATTAAAAATTCGATCTCCGTGTGCAGGTAGATCCCACTGAATTCTACAGTCATTGACAAATGTATATTCATAAATGTGCGTAACATGCACTATCTCTGGCTGGACACGAACTTGACCTGCGTGTAGCAGTAATATGTATGTCTCTTGATAAAGGCAGGAACGATTTGAGTGTTACTTGAACGATAAACAATCTTATGTCTTGAAAGTTTTTTCATACCCATCAGTCTTGTGACTTGAACATTTCGTGATCAACAACTGGTTTATGACTTGACCATCTCGTGATTAATATCAGTTTTCTGACATTGAAGTTGGTTTTCTTGAGAACGAATCTGCGACGACATTACCAGATCAGGGAATAAACTGAATCTCAAAATTATAAGGTTGGAGCAAAATTGCGAAACGTGCAAGTTTTTGGGTTTTTACGATTTACACGTTTTAAAGCAGCAACCGCCTTCTGGTCTGTTTGAACGATGAACGGCGCTCCCAGAAGATAACGCTCCAATTTCTGTATCGACCACACTACTCCAAGCAGTTCTTTCTCAATGACCGAGTACTTCATCTCAGCATCAGTCAGTTTCCGTGAGATGTACAAGACAGGATGCAGGATTCCGTCATGCTACTGAAGTAAAGATCCTCCGAGCCCGAAATTACTTGCATCTGTTCGGAGAATATAGACTTTGGCAATATCAGATAGCCTCAGTATAGGATGTTTAGAAAACACATCTTAAATTGTGTTAAAGGCAATAGTGCAATCATTTGAACAGCTTACCTTTGTTGGCATTCCCTTTCGCAATAGGTATGACAACACAGATAACTCATGCTGCATTGGATGAGCATGAGGATAATAATCAACGAAATTAATGTCCATCATAGGCATGATAGAAATAACACAAAGACAAAAAGACATTTTTGCCAAAAATGGAGATGACAGGGAAAATTTTCTCTGAAAGAAAAGCCTAAAATACATAAGTCATGTAGGAGCAAATGACTAGGTCAGAGAATGAACGATGACTGAACTTGCTGAGTCATCATATGATGTGACTTGAAACTAAAGGCATGTCAGTGATGGAATAATCGATCACTGGCAAATGACCAATGTCAAGATAAAAAATCATGGTGCAGCAAAGAAAAAAGTGCCCAAAATAACCAACATTATACTGTGAAAAAAGTGTGTTAATATCTGCGTGTAGCAGAATCAGGTACCAGTTGTAAATTGAGGGAACCTTGGTGAAAATAAACACCATCATCCCGCTCAACAACCATACGAGCGTCTTTATTGGTACAAAAAGAAACCAAGGCCTCGTTATACCTAGCATTGGGAAATGGCAAAAGACGTACAAACTTGACGTCTGCAGTGAAGTGAAAAAAATCACCAAGTGTCTGCCATGTAGTACTAGGTGGCAGATTGCGCACTAGAACGGTGCGAGAATATGCACCTTTACCAATAAAAGTAGTCCCATTGTCACGAAACTGTAAATATGGGTGGTGAGTATGTTTTGTCACATGAGAAACATTGACTTTTGTCTTTCCCATGGATATTATACCTTTATTAGGTGATGTATCATTCTCATTGGACTTAGTATGATACCTACTCCCTTTCGAACCTGTAGGTTTGAAGCATGTCGTAGACGACCGCTTAATAGGCAAAGTTAGAACTTTGTTTACAGACGTACCAGTCTGAGATGGAACACGTAAGTATTTACCGTACCCATCACCAACCTCATATTTAACGCTATTACTCCTATTAGCAAAATCCTTTCCACTCTTGACACCTCAACAGTTTTCTTAAGATCAGTGTCATTCTGATCATGTCGCCACGACTTATTCCCAGAATTGGCAGTATTGTTTAGACTGGAAACATTGGCATCAGAGTGATGCCGAGGGAAGTTTACTTGCCTCGAAATGACATTTTTACTTTCTTTTGATGTGATGACCTGTTTTTATCATATTTTGTACTACAGGCATGTCGTACAGTAGTCTTGTCATGCCCACTGTCTGACAATATATTATGGTGTAACACCACATCCAGTAAGCCATCAACTCCTTTCCTCAAATTAATATTATCCAAATTCTATAGTGCAATCTCTTCACTCGCCTCTTAGTTAACTCCCTAAGTTTTACAATACTACTCCTTTCCTCTATGAGTAACTTCTCAAAGTCAACCCCCTTATCACTAATCAACTTCTCATGTTGCACCTGAAAGCATCTGAGTTCTTGATTTTCAAGAACAAGTGCTGCTACTTTTGACACACTCCATACATTTCAAATTTTATTATGGGTATCTCCAATTACCACCTCTGGTAATTTCTGCATTTCAGCTGGAGTCTGTCAAAATTTTTCTTTCTCAAAAGTCAATTCCTCTACTCTCCTCTTCTCCTTGTCAAGTAATTTATTTAATGAGCTTACCTCATCTTCTAACTCCTTTTTCTGTCGAGTAGAAAAATCATAGAATTTCAAATTATCAGCTTCCAGTAGCGCCACCTGATTATTCAGTATTACTTTATCGAATTTCAGGACCGACACCTTTTTCTCATACTCTAATTTTAGCTGCATCCGCTCACTAGTAAGAGCCTTCTCCTTACCCCTATGATTCTCTATCGTTCTTTTTTCAATGTATCCAACTCAAGATTGACCCGTTCCTGAGTATATAGATTTCCTTCATCATAAAAAAAGTGTTGATAGTAACTTAGCAAGTCGCAGTGCTTTACCCCTTGAATCTCCATATCCAAAAATGACATCGAGCATTGTCTTCAAGATCACAGCTCTCCTGAAGTAAGAACTGTTCTGTGGCATACTCCTCATAGCTTGCACCACATAAACGCAATTTTTTTCCCTCCCGGAGAAAATGATCCAATATATCCATAGTGGCCCTGTTAATCTCCAATACGACTCACTTAGTCAACTATATAACTTATAAGTCGCTTTACAATCCAATGTAAGCACCACCAACAACAAAAATTTTTTTTTGCTACTATAATTATAGTTGTGCCTCACTAGGGCGAACAAATAGTGGCTAATGGCCTACTAGTATACTGCAATTAATAATTATTGTTATTATACAACCTTTGCATAAATCACTTTGCAACGCATATTAAGAAAGTGTCATGAAGAAAACAGACAACAGGAACAGTTAATAAAAGTATTACACACAAAAAAGTCACGTTACAAGATCGAAGAACACACGAGAAACTGCTTGTAGAAACTAAATCAAACTGTACTTTTGAAACAATTACGAAAACAGTAAACTAGGTCAAACTACAACAAGAAATCTAAAAATAGACATTACAGGACTCAATACAGACAGCTGATGTTTTTATAAATCTAAACGACAGCAAGGTTAGACTTACAAATATATAACAAACAATGACGCAAGTTAGAAAAATGAAACAGAGTACAATGAAACTACAATGTATATAAACAAAACGTTACAACTAAACATATATTATTGAACAAGTTCAATTGCAGACAGACTGTACGACGAGATACTCAGCCTGATCTTCTGTGCAGAAATGAAAATAGTTCAAAATGGCCTTACAGAACGATTATGAATCCTTTCGACCATACGGTTTGAGGTATAGCAAAAATTCATGATTCCCAACCAACCGCCCACATAGATAGTATACAAACATTTATATAGATACAAGTAACATATATTAATAAATAGAGATACGATAGGGACTACTAAAAAGAAATACCCTGGTAAAAAATTTTTGAGCACAAATTGTATTTATCTGAATAAGCCGAAAAAAATCCCAGATGACGCTAGTATGCACCATAAGGCTACGCCAGGAGACAGACTAGTGGCTTGAAACAGACTTCAGGAATCATAATAGCAGTTCCCTTGATCAAGATGAGGCCATGGTAGACTTGTAAATTGTTATCTTGATAGAAGGTTTCAGTAAAACTGGGTCAGCTGACATCCTGTTGAAAGAAACTGTGCCTTGGCAGAACTCACAGCACGCATGCGCAGTAACGTTGGGCATATGCAAATTTCTTCAAACGGAAAAGTTCGTACAATAACGTTGAAATGTCTTCAACTTGTAGATACAAAATTCTGGACAAATCGATCCCCAATCACTGGATCACCATTTTCTCTCTGTTACGTTGGGTTTGAGTGCGTAAGAGAGGTTGTTAGCTGTGCTGACACGACAAAGAATGTAGTGGGTGTCAAGGCAGTTAGTGAACTTCAATAAAGTTGAGAACGACCTTCGTGGCTGGGTCCACGAAACATGGCATGTTTAATGTTGACAAATACGACAGTTCTTCATTTGAAATACATGCATGGTTAAAACATCATAAGGTATAGACATCACAGTCAGTCAGTCCATTTGTACACATCTCACCGCTGTACTAGGAATGCCTTAGAACAGGTTAACATTCAAGTAATGTGGACGAGAAAGTGACGATGCTTAAAATTTCACAGCAGACTTACTTCTACAATATTCACGGAACTTCTTCTTGAGTCCGGATTCACCATAAATAAAGTGGCGGCCTCCAATATAAAGCCACTTGACAAAATACTTAAGTTCTCAACCGAATCACGGGAGCTCATAAAAACACGCCTGACTAGGACGGAAGATTCTAACAAAAGGCCTCGACTAACGGTCTGCATTATTTAGCGCAGCACCTAACGCGACGTCATCACCTAGTGACGTAATATCTATATCGCGTTCAATTTTAATTCATTTAAGTGCATAAATACATCATGTTGGCCGCAGATAGAATTGTTACCGCGTATATTAAACTGCTAACAAAACTAAGTGTGGTCAACATGTAAAATACATTATAATCTTCTTTAACACACAGGCCTGGGCGAATAAATGCGAAATCTTCCTATCCCGTGCCGTCAGCTCTTTCCATGTTTTCCTCATTCCTTTTGTATCTGCCTCCAGTTCTCTTCTCCATGTGATCCTTGGTTTTCCTCTGCCTCTCTTGCGAATTCCAGAAGAGGGACTTCCTCATAATACTGCCAACAGGTTTACTCAATGTGTGTTCTATCCATCGCGATCGCCTTCTTCTCATCTCTTGTTCCAGTGGCGCGTGTCTGATTCTTGTCATCAGTTCCACATTGGTGATCTTGTCGTACCACTTCATGTTGGGACAACCATTGCCCATTAGCAAATACAGCAATGTTTCAGTGGGCAGGGACACAATTTAGCTTGTCACTTAACTCCGAGCTACAAAATGTATTGGCGAAAAGTATACAATGGCCATAGAGAATGTAGGTAGCGGCCCGCTGGCCGTGGTAACCCTGAGCAAATAATTTATCAATCATGTAGGTAGTCCAATAACGGAAAATGTCGTATGGGAGTTTAGTGTCCATTAAACTAGGTCCAATTGTTGTTTTTTTTTTAAGGTGATGTGAGCAGTTCCCTACCTCGCTGCCTCTGCCTTCCTTTACAAAAGAGCTGAGTGAAGAAACAATTTACAGTTGGGTATACTGGAAAATAACGTTACCAGGTTTGATTATACTGGAACGTAACGTTACCAGGTTTGGTTATACTGGAACGTAACGTTACCAGGTTTGGTTATGCTGGAACATAACGTTACCAGGTTTGGTTATACTGGAACGAAACGTTACCTGGTTTGGTTATACTGGAACGAAACGTTACCAGGTTTGGTTATACTGGAACGAAACGTTACCAGGTTTGGTTATACTGGAACGAAACGTTACCAGGTTTGGTTATACTGGAACGAAACGTTACCAGGTTTGGTTATACTTGAACGAAACGTTACCAGGTTTGGTTATATTGGAACGAAACGTTACCAGCTTTGGTTATACTGGAACGAAACGTTACCAGGTTTGGTTATACTGGAACGTAACGTTACCAGGTTTGGTTATACTGGAATATAACGTTACCAGGTTTGGTTATACTGGAACATAACGTTACCAGGTTTGGTTATACTGGAACGAAACGTTACCAGGTTTGGTTATACTGGAACGAAACGTTACAAGGTTTGGTTATACTGGAACGAAACGTTACCAGGTTTGGTTATACTGGAACGTAACGTTACCAGGTTTGGTTATACTGGAACATAACGTTACCAGGTTTGGTTATACTGGAACGAAACGTTACCAGGTTTTGATCCTAGAACCCGGTAACTATGCCTCAAGAGGAAAGCGCTCTAACCACATAGAATGAAAAAAAAACACACACACACACACAATTAGTAAAACGTCTTACAATGAGAAAAGATAAGAAAAAAACCTTCATTACGGCCACAATGCCTTCGTCAAGGACAGACAAGAGACAATAGGGAAAGAAAGTGAGAATTAAGTGTAGAACATGAAACTTTAGAAATAAGAGAACAAATTACTCCCTGAAAGTGTCACATGTTGGAGCAAAAATGGCTGCCACTAAACTGGACAGCGGAGGTGGATAGTACATTAAAAGCTAAAATAAAAAAAATAACGAAAACAAGGACTGGAAACAGAGTAAGGGAAAAGTGATATTAAAAATAATATGGAGAGACCAGAGGTCGAAAGAGTTTTAAAAAAATAAATAATAAAAAAATAAAATTATATATATATATATATGTATGTATATGTATATGTATATATATATACAGTAGAACTCCATTTATCCGAACCCCAATTATCCGAACATCCAATTATCCGAACACTTTTTCGAGAAAAAAAAAATCAGGCGCCACCAGTCATGCTAGACTACATTTTTTAATCTTTTCATGCTGCAAGCTTCAAATGTGTGCGAACAATTTGTAGAGGATGGAATGGGCTAATGGTCGGTCGCTTACGTACAGGAAGTCAGTTAGATCATAAAGTCAGTTAATATCTGGTTTACCAATCTAGTGTACGTGTGCGTTCTAGGCAGAACACTGGCTAAACAGACAGTTCAACTTAAAATAATTGTGTCTGCTACTACAGCAGAATAATTTTGGTAAGCAAGTATTTCTCTATGCGATATGGCATCTTCCAGAAGGCCTAAAGCATATAAAGGGAACCACAATGTTTTGTCAATTGAAACGAAAAAAGAAATTATCAAGAGACTAGGAAAAGGTGAAACTGTGTCTTCACTTGCGAGCATTTTCAGTGTTGGGAAAGCTACCGTCTCTGACATCAAAAGTAACAAGGATAAAATTATGAGTTTTGCATCGAAATTGGATAGTGAAAATGGGTCGAAGAAACGTAAACCATGAGAAATGCGAAAGATTTGAAATTGGAAGAGGCTTTGAATATATGGTTTGTGCAAAGACGAAGCAAAGGGGAACTATCTCTGGCTCTCTATTGTGTGAAAAGGCACTTCAGTTCAACAATCAACTTGATTGTCCTCCTGACTTTAAGGCTAGCCAGGGATGGTTAAGAAACTTTAAATCTCGTCATGGCATACGAGAATTGGAGATTCAAGGGGAATCTTTATCTAGCGATGCAACTGCTGCTGTAAATGTTAAAGAAACATTCTTGGCTTTTTTGGAAGAAGAAGGTTATTCACTCGATAATGTGTATAATGCCGATGAGACTGGCTTATACTGGAAATCATTGCCTCAAAAATCGCTTGCATCTCAGCGCGAAGCAGCTTCCCCTGTGTTTAAAAAGTGCAAAGAGAGAGTAACAATTTTGGTAGCCGCGAGTGCCAGTGGAAGTCATCGTTTACCGGTGCTAATGATCGGTAAAGCCAAAAAGCCACGTTGTTTAAAGAATGTGACATTTCTCCCATTGTGCTACAAAGCACAGAAGAGTGCTTGGATGAATAGTGAAATATTTCTTGATTGGTATACAAATCAGTTCATCCCAAATGTGAAGAGATTGAGAGAACAAGAAAAGAAAACTGGAAAAGTAATTCTTCTACTGGACAATGCACCATCTCATCCAGAGACGGATACATTGAATGCAGTTGATGCAAATTTTAAAGTAATTTTTCTGCCTCCCAATGTAACAGCACTGATTCAACCAATGGATCAGGGTGTTATAGCAAAGCTTAAAAAGATGTACAAGAAGGAAGTCCTGCGTCGTTTATTGTTGGCTGAAGATGAAGAAAGTGTGGTGGCGTTTTCCAAAAAGCTTAATCTCAAAGACTGCTGCTATATGTTAGCTGATGCTTGGACCACCCTGTCACAAGATAATCTCAACAAGGCTTGGAATAGATTGCATGGGAAAAAAGGAGGAAATGAAACTACTGTAGTGGACACAAATGATGATTGTATAAATGAAGTTGTGGAACTGTTTCAAGCAATGCCCGGATTTTCGGCCTGTGACCGATGATGAAGACACCTTAGAAGTACATGATGTACTTGTAGATTATGAAGAAAACCCAAAAATTCGACCAAGTCCTGAAGAAGCCTTTATAGCACTAGAAACAGCGATGGCTTGGTACCAGCAAGAAGATGACAGCTGTCCTACACAGATTCTGCTGTTGAAGAGAATGCGGGACTTTGCAGCCAAAAGGAATCTATCCAGTTTGGTGCAAAAGAGGATTCCTCATTATTTTAAATAGTGGGTTACATCTGTGTAAGTACATTTATACGTAAGTTGCGCCTGGTTTTGAATCGTTTGTAATGTTATTTTGAAAACATTTCTCTTTTTAAAAAAAAAATAATTAATACAAGTAAAACATGCACTGCAGTGTAATGACAGATTTTGGTGATACAGTGATCTAATACAGTGTGGGTATTATTATTACAGTACAAATAAATATGATTTATGGTGTAATTTCCTTGTGATGGTTAATTATTTTTAGAAATGTGTGTACATGTACTCGATAAATTATGTAATCCAATTATCCGAACATTTGATTATCCGAACGATGCTCGGTCCCATGGGGTTCGGATAAATGGAGTTCTACTGTATATATATATATATATATATATATATATATATATATATATATATATATATATATATATATATATATATATATATATATATATATATATATATATATATATATATATATATATACAGTCATATGCCGCTTAACGTCCACGATACGTTCTGTGAAATACGACTTTATGCGATTTGGACGTTGTGCGAACACCATACTTTATACGTAGCAAAGTTATATGGGATACTGTAGTGTACCTGTATTGACTAAATAGCCAAGATACTGTACACATACACTACTGTATTTCAGCTAATGTACTGTATCTGGCAGGGTAATACTGTCCACATTAAAAATTTGCTGGGGCAAATAACTTCCCTCTAAAATTAGTTTGTCTAGGGTTTCGACATAATCTTCTGCTGTCTTAGCATTATGTGTCATGGACCAGACGATTGTTGAGGACTGTCGCATCATTGTCACGGCGCTGGTAGAAGGAGCTGTTGGTGAGCTGCTTATTGCCTTCTTGGAGGTACAGGTCATTGCGCCATACCACGAGGGCACCTCCTTTGTCCGCCGGTTGGATAACAATGTCATCTCTGCGGCGGAGCTTCGAGAGGGTGTGGGACTCTTCAGAAGTAAGGTTGGAATAATGCAGGCGTTGAGGATGGAGTTGCTGAATATCGTGGAGGGTAATCTGAATACATAAATTCAAAGCGAGGGAAGCCACAGGAGAGGATGTAACATTCTTACTCTTAGGAGGAGCGAAGTGTGAAAAGGCATCATCAGATTCGGCCTGCGATCTCTACTAAGCAGTACTGATGGAGTTGTCCATGTGAATAAGATGGTCTTTGAAACCAAAACCAAATCAAACCAAAACCAAACCAAACCAAAACCAAACCAAACCAAATGAGTATCTGACTGTGCTTGAGTTAAGAAAAGGCAAAGGTTGCCAGGAAAGAAACTGGTCAACCCATCTTATTAACAAAAATATGGATCTAGGTGAAGTCTGAAACACTTCGCTCGCGACGACAATGTTTGCTATTGGAGCACCTGTGTCTTTGCAGCTTCCGATTGTTTAAGTTGTTAGAGTGGTTGATGTTACCTCTCATCAAGTATCATGTATTTTCATTCTCTCTTGCAGTGGGTGATAGAATTGTCCCTCACGGCTTCCCTTCCCACTTCAACCCGTCGGCTGGCCAGCTTCACCCTAGTGAACATCGCATCTTACAGCGCATCGAAACCAAATATGGGTTCCAGCGTATGCGGGCTGAGGCAGCTATCCATTCCCGCCTCCTGGTAGATCTCAGTGCTCAGCAATCTCAGCTTCTACTCCGCTTACTCTGTCTCACCTCCAGCAACTTCCTGTCTTCCCCATGATCCGCATCATTTTACATATCCTCAACCGGCAAACCTACAACTGAACGATTTTTTCTCTGCCCAGAAACAGGACAAACTTTCACGTCTCTCTCCGTCCCTTGATACTGTCCCGACCTCCTCTACTCCATCTAGCTCCCAGGTTGTTTGTATTCTCTCTGATCTTGCCCTCTCTGATGGTTAGCTTTCTGTCCTCAGCAAGGGCCTGCACTTTGTCCCTCTCGAACCATTCACTGATCAGTATAACCTCCTCCACGATGTTCATCGGTTTCATCGCCGTCTGCGACTTCAATTCTATTTCTTATGAAAGAACCAGAGTACAGTATTTTAGCTCTGCATAATTTTAGAGCTCTCTTGAATGGCGGGGAATGCACAGTATGCACACACTTCTTAATCCCAGCTTGGGACCAGATGTGACGATCCTGTAAATGCAAGCCAAGCTGGAGAAACTGGATCTCATGACTTCAACTCAACACGTTTCGGAATGTCAGAAAAGCCACAGGAAAAGCCTAGATCTACAGTGTAGATAATACCAAGTTGGTATTGGATACTAAAGAGCAAGAAGCTCAGCAGCCCTAGTTCAGCAATAACAACAACAACAACAAATCTGAAGGAAATAAGCAAACTAATACCACTGGAATAAGATGTGTCTAGACAACGCTGTCTTTGAATATAGCACATTGTGAGAAAACCAGTTGTTGATAGCATTAAAAGTCAGTGCTTGTTTTTAAATCTTAAAATTAAGAGAAATAGAGTCACATCAAAAGTACAGAGAGAAACGAAATAGATAAAGACTTAACTGTGGATATAGAAGACAGGTAAAAACCTTAAATAGATGGCGCAGAACAGGAGAGCTATACATGTGAAGACATGTGCTCCACGACAGACAGATGGGTAATGAATGAATGAGGTAGCACTGTGTAAACAAGACAAACTCTGAATGACAAAACTGTGTATCTCACATCTTGCACCAAATCGTAACCCTACAGTTCAATGGTTCCCAACCTGCGTAGTGTGGGTTGTCAGGGGGTGTGTGACGTATAACGGAAATTAAGCCTCCTGTATCCGACAACCTTTCGTGACCTCAGCGTAATTTTAAGATTCGCTGACAAAGTCACGCATTTCTCTGCCTGTCTAACTCACCTTGTAATCCACGAGTCTTTTTTTTACTTGACTATATCACACGAACTTGTTTACCAACTTTCGCAACCTGTCATGCATAGCATGGGGCGAACCACGTTTGTTTACGCAAGTTTATCACGCGAGTAAATCTGTCAATATTACGATGACGAGCAGATCGTACGTGGAAACAAGAAGGTGGAAAGCTAACGGCCTTTGAAGATTCTCTATAAGGGGAGCAAATCCTTTGATCTCGAGAAACAGGGACAATCTCAGACGGGAGCCCGCTACACGGGTTAAGCTTTTGTTGTCGATTAGCAACGGCCGGCAGAAGCGTTAAACCCTTGATCTGGGAAACGTAGTTTCAGATTTTTCTGCTGGGAAACGGAGTTTGAGAATTTACATCTTCTAGAGATCATAAAATCATGATTGCGTCTTTCTAAAATCATTATCAGAGTTGCTCAGAATTTTTCGGAGTCTAAACACGTTATCTAGAACCATTGGGAATAGATGTGTTAATAGAGCGCGGTGTTCTTTCTGGATTTCTGGTAATATATAAATTTGTGCTTAAGCGTTTTAAAGTGTTAAAAGTTTTAGCATCTTAAATTCACTGTTATTTTCTAGGTTTTAAGACTTGCGAATTAAATAACGTGTGGCTATTTTTATTCCAGATGTTTCAGTTGGAATGTAAATTGAATCACATGCTATCACACAGAAAGTGACCGTTTAGTTAACTGATAAATACATTAGGCGACTGATAATTGACGGAATACAATTCACTTTTATTTCATTGTGTGTAATTAAGTAAGTGACTGTGTTTGACTACCTCATGCTACTAAACAAAGAGACGCCGAAAATTTAATAGTTATTAATGACAGGCGATATTTGATCAGTGCATGTTGGGATAATTTAATCATAATTGACATTATTCGCTGATCGTTGACCGGAGCAAGAGGGAAAAAGGCTGCATGCCTCAACCAAACTTGCACCCGCTAAGCGACGCGCGACAGGATAGGGTAGACATAACGTGCGCCTTTTAACTTTAATCAGGACTGACGGAGAGGATGAGAGATGTCTCGTCACCTTCCGTGTGTATATATATATATATATATATATATATATATATATATATATATATATATATATATATATATATATATATATATATATATATATATATATATATATATATATATATATGTAGATATTAGCAGTATTTTTTTTCATAATGTTCCTATATCCCTTAGGCAACCTGATCAACGGCGACCAGTGGGTTTTTATGAGGCTATATCTTGGGCCTTGTCTCGATTTTTACTAATTGGATTAAAGTTGATTTCTGTTGGCTGACGCGTCTCCAAGTCTCAATTGTGAACAGGACGGGCCACAGAGACGAACGAACATTCTAATAGTACATTTTAACTGGACTTACAAAATACCCAGATATATTTTCTTGCATTTTTATCAGCCCATTGTGTTGAAATAACAATAACTGTTCTCCCGACTTTTGATAGTGGTTTCCAAGAGGATATTTATCCAGAAGAGTCACGCTATTTCAGAATCGGCACTAACTAGAGCCAGCCAATAGGATTTACCAATCAATCACGTACCATTATCAGTAACAATTTTAAGCAACTAGCTGTGTCCAAATACCTGAAGTGTTTGTTTTTTCCATTCTTTGCTGTAAACACTAGATCTCGATTTTTCTACCATTACTATTCGAGGTGACACTATCAATCCAGGATTACCTCAACAAACTTGGCGTCCACTTTATAAAGTTAATTTCAAGGCTGGACTGGGGCAAAATTTGACACTGTACCCTAACACTATCAATATCGATAAATATATTCAGGATAACTATACATTCCAGGAAATATCACCAAGATTGGGTAAGGAGAGAGAGAGAGAGAGAGAGAGAGAGAGAGATAGAGAGAGAGAGAGAGCGTGGCCAAGTATATCAGAGAGAGAGATTGAATATTTTCTTGTTACGGTAGCTTGTACCAAACTAGCTTTTTTGGCTTTAAAAATTGTTTACTTTACGGAGTAGCACGTATTTTGAACTTTGTTTCTTTACTGTCTATGTACTGTAACCTACTGCTAACCTGTTGACCTTTGGGGTTATTAACGTGGTTGGGTTCTTATCTTCTCAACGAGTGGAGGGCATAGGCATTCTGTTATATTTTCTATGCATGTAATTCTGATGTATCTGATAATTCTCTTTTAGATATTCGATGTTGTAAAGTTTAGCGATAATAAACAACAACAAAATAACTTTGTGTGTGTTGTTCAGACTCACACCCATTTAACCATCGTTTTTCACGTTTGTGTGTCTTGTTGTCACATAGCTGTGTATATATATATATATATATATATATATATATATATATATATATATATATATATATATATATATATATATATATATATATATATATATATATATATATATATATATATATATATATATATATATATGTTTAGTAAACTTATATTTCTCAATATAAGGGGGTGCAAGATTGTCTTATCCTAAAATATAGTCGTATAGATAGGCTGGACTAGATAAACTATTAAGTCCGGAGACAGATCTTCTCCTTAAACTATTCTCTTGTGAAAATCTATTTCTGACACCTCTCTCTCGTATTATCACCATCTTCTATACTCAGGCGGGACCTCAAATAACTTTAAAACCTATCTACGCACGACAGAATGGTTTCTCGTCTACGGGATTTGATCTAGCTCTGGAACAGCATGACAGAAATGTGTTCTCGTTCCAGGATTTGATCTAAGTCTGAGTCTTGATAAATGACTAGCGTCTGATATTGTATCTAAGTTTAACTCTAGATAGAGTGTGGTGTCTTGTGTTGTGAGTTAAGAAAAGATAAAAATAATTATCCCCTAGACGACGTTCTTATTTTCTGGGTTCTGATCATACAAATTAGAATTTGTTTCTTTCCACAGCATTTTAGAATTTACATACAGTTTGATTTTGATGGTGATATTTCTTGGAGATATGATATATAATAATGTTGTACACAAAAAAAAACCACTGGTACGCGTGATTGCTTATCAGTCACAAATTTTTTTGGAGCAGTGGAGTTTGAGCATAGCAAAGGAAGTGCATTCTGTCAGTCGCCAAGTTAATAGCCTTCCCTAACTCCAAAACTTACTTCAGGTGTGGACAAGTGTGGTGGATTTAAATAAGGAGAATTTTTTATCTCCTTAATTTAACAATAAAATTTTTTTTCCACAGAAGTAATAGTAGTTTTATTTCAGTTTTTAGCCTGATCTACCATCTTTATGGTTTAAGTCGTCTGCGTTAGGAGCATTTTTGCCAGTTAACAGCAGCGATAGATTAGATAACTGATAACAGAGAGGAGGTAGCACAGTAAAAATTCGAAAAAGTTTTTTTGGGTATTTCCATTAATTTGTTAGGAAGCACTGTATTATTTTCTTCTTTCTTTCTCGGGTGCGTCGCAGTCAGTTATTTGCCATGGCTGAGCGCGTAAAACATAGAACAATGCTAAGATAGGAAGCAAAGGAAATAGGACTACAAGGTGAAGAGTTGCTAGTCTTCGTAAACGAAGAACTAGCCAAATATGAGGCGGAGAAGAAAGAGACGGAAGACCGTCAATTAGAAAGTAGGAGAATTTGAGGGGGAAATGGTAACTCGCAGAGACATTGAGCGAGATAGGGAGAGAACACATGAGGAAAGAGAGAATGAGCAACGACGTCAACACGATTTGGCGCTTAAGACTCTAGAGGTCCAAAGTCGCCGTGCAGCGTCTAACTCCAGCCACTGAGAGCCTTCCTCACCCCAATCACTCTCAAATGATCAGGGCAGTACTCAGTCTCCCGAATTAGCAGCTATGTCTTTTGCCCTAGAATCCTTCCCAAGCCCCAATGAGAAAATTGACACTTATCTAGAAAAATTTGAGAGAATGGCAACACTGTTTGGTTTAGACAGTTCGCGATGGTCTTTGAAGCTTTCCCAGGCTTTGAAAGGCAATGCATATGATAGGTATGTGGAACTGTGAAGCAGCAATCAAGACAATTACGACATGCTGAAGAAAGCTTTACTTGAGCGCTTCGAAATGAACGCTCGCAAATTTTTGCAATTGTTTCGGAACAGCAGGAAGGAAGGAACCGAGATGTTTGACCAGTTGTCTTCCCGTCTGAAAGGATATTTGACGAAGTGCCTGGAGCTTTAAGAGCTCCCTTGCACTTACGAAGGGTTGGAAGATGTTATTCTAACCGAACAAATCAAAAGCACCCTGTCAAATGAAACCCGTAGATTTCTTGCTGTACAGGGAGCAGTAAAGCTGGAAGACATTTTAAGTAAGTCTGAGCGATATATAAATGCTTTAGCCGAGCTTCCATGCTCAAAACGAAAGTCTACAGATGAGCCTTCTCGAAAAAATAACATAAAGCAGTCTTCCCATTCATTTTCCAATCAACAGCCTAGAGAAACCTTACCCCATACCCTCCCTCATGGAAAAACGAAATTCTACAAAACTCGATACTCCACCAACACCCATGATCAGCCAAACGTCACTCATGGCAGACAAGCCAGAAAGGACACGACAAAGGTAAAACCCTCAGCAAGGGACATCTAATCAGGGCAGGCACACCTGGACATATTGGATCGGTTGCTTACAAACAGACTCGCAAGTGAGTAGAAATATCAGTGATTCTCAACCTCAGGGTGGGAGGCCTTCTACGCGAGGAACTGTTATATTGAACGGGACTTCAATTTATTGTCTGTTTGATACAGGTTTGAGTTTTGATTGTATTGCCGTGAGGCATTTGGTCAAACCTGGTCAAGAGACAGAAGAAACCGTCAAATTGTGTGGAGTTTTCAAAAGAGAAGCACCTATAACGCTTCACATCGCACTGGTAGAAAAACACGCGGATTTCGTCCGAGGTGTTACTCATTCATTCATAACCCTTCTCTCCCAAAGGAGCATAGGCCTTCAACAAACACATGCCAAGTCCTCCTGTCACGTGCCATCATCTCAAGTTCTTTACACGTTTTTCTCATCATTTTCAACTCTGTTTCCAGCTATCTTCTCCATGTGCTTCTTGATCTACCTCTGCCTCTCCTGTCCTAAGGGTTCCAGAACAAGGACTGCCTTGTAATGCTATCAACAGGTCTCATCAGTGTGTGTCCAATCCATCGCCATCGTCTTCCTCTCATCTCTTGTTCCACTGGCACTTGTCTAGTTCTTGTCCTCAGTTCCACGTTGGTAACCTTGTCATACCATTTTAATCCTTCTATTCCACACAAGCATCCATTTAAGAATGTCTGTAGCTTTTTGGTTGTTGTCTTTGTTGTTCTCCATGTCTCAGGGCCACACAATAGGACTGACTTCCCATTTGAGTTTAAGATTCTTATTTTCGTGTTGGATCCGAGTTCTCTTGATCTCCATATATTTCCCAATGCAATGAAAGCTCCTCTTGCATTTTGTATTGGTATTTTGATATCACTGTCTGTGCCTCCAACTTTGTCTATATTGGTGCCAAGATATGTGTACGATTCTACATCTTGTACTGGTGCTTCTTCAAGTTCAACCATGTTATCCTTACCTGCATTTATTCTAATTATTTTTATCTTTTCCCTGTGTATTTTCAGACTAAATTGCTGTGATCTCTCATCGAGTGTTTTCAATTTGTATTGCATCTGATTACGGTTATAGGACAGAAGAGCCAAGTCATCAGCCAAACCAAATCCAGATCATCCAACTGCTTAGTCAGAGTCCACTGGATTCCATTTCTGTTGTGTGTTGTCGATGATCTCATAACCCAGTCTATTGCTTCTGTAAGCTGTCCTTCGTGAAGAACTCTGCATGTCATGTCTTCATATGTTTTCTTTATTAAATTAATGATCTTCAGGAAAACTCCATAATACCTCATCAATTTCCAAAGTGATTCTCTGTCTACACTGTCAAATGCCTTTTCGTAGTCCAGAAATCCGATGTATAGTTTTGAATTCCATTCCAGACTTTGTTCAACTATTATTCTAAAAGTGGTTATCTGGTCTGTACATGATCTGTTTTGTCGAAAACCTGCTTGTTCATCTCTCAGTTTCTTGTCTAGGGACTCTTTTAATCTCTCAAGGATAAACCTGTTTAATACTTTTCCTGGCACTGATAGTAATATTATTCCTCTATAATTTGTGCACTTTTGTAAATTTCCCTTCTTAGGCAACTTTACCAGATATCATTCCTTCCATTCTGCTGGTATCTCTTCCTTTTCCCAGACTTTACCAAGTAATTTATATAACATCTCTGTAGCAGTGTTGATATCTGCCTTGATGGCCTCTTCTGGAATGCCATCAGGTCCAGACGCTTTTCCATCCCTTAGAAGCTTTATGGCTTTCTTTATGTCTTCCTTCGTTGGTCTTTCACCGTTAATTTGTAGCTCTTCTTCTGCTGGCTGGATGTCTAGGGGGTTTTGTGGAGCTGGTCTATTGAGAAGGTCCTCAAAATATTCTGTCCACCTCTTCATTTGCTCTTGCATATTATTGAGCAGTTTTCCATTCTTGTCTTTTATGAGGCAACTTGTTTGCTTGTATTTCCCTGTTAGCTTCTTTGTGCTGCTATACAGTTCTCTCATATTTCCTTTGGCTGCAGCATCTTCTGCCTCTCTTGCCACTCTTCAATATACTTCCTCTTGTCTCTTTTGATACTTCATTTACTTCTTTGTTTGCTTCTGTGTACACTTCTTGAGCCTTGGCTTTTGAACTTTTGGTTTTGCTTGTGTTTAAATCTGCTTTCTTGTTTTTTCTGTCTTTTATCTTATTGATGGCTTCTGTTGTTATCCATGCTTTTTGTTGTCGTTCTCTTTTCCCCAGTATTTCTTCACACGTCTCATTCCATACAGTTTTGACCTGCTGCCAATAGTCTTCTGTATTCTCTACATCTTCCAGCTGTTGGAGCACTAGGAATTTGTTGGATACTGTGACCGCAAATTTGTCCCTTGTTTCTTTATTTCTTAGATGTCCTACATTAAATGATTGCCTATAGTTTTGCATTGTTGCATATCTCTTGAGTTTCATTTTTACTTTGGCTATTATAAGGTGGTGATCTGATGCCACATCTGCTCCTCTATATACCTTTACATCCTGCAATGATGACCTAAACTGATTTTCTGTTCTATGGTGTGGTGATATCCATGTTGCCTTGTGTATTCTCTTATGGGGAAACATGCTTCCTCCTATATCCAGTTGATTTGAAGCACATAAGTTTGAGAATAGTTCCCCATTTTCATTCATTTTTCCTAGCCTATGTTTTCCCATGACTTCTTCAAATCCGGTGTTGACTGTACCTATCTTTGCATTCATGTCACCCATCAAAATTGTGATGTCTCTTCTTTTCCCTTTATCCATAATTTCCTGTAGTCTAGTATAAAATGCTTCTTTCACAGATTCTTCTTTGTCATTAGTTGGTGCATAACATTGGATGACATTTACATGTATTTTCTTTTTAGCTGTTTTAAAAGTAGCTGTTATTATTCTGGGTCCAACAGCTTCCCATTCAATGAGTGCTTTCTGTGCTTCTTTAGATAACATAAGAGCTACCCCTTCACTGTGGTGTGAACGTTCGTCTTCATGTCCTGAGGACAGCACCAATTCACCTGTGATGAGTTTCTTCCTGTCTACTCCCTTCCACTTTATTTCACACAGTCCCAGAACCCCGATTTTGTATCCACTCATTTCTGCTGCTACTTGTGCCACTTTCCCTTGTTCGTTTAATGTCCTAACATTCCAGGTGCCAAATCTGGAGGTTCTCCTAAAAGAAAGAAGGTTAGTCAGCAACACAGACTCTTTTCGGCTTTCTCTGTGTTGCATCATACGCCTCCCTGCGAGAGGACCTTTCCCTGTCTTGGATGGCTGTGTTTTATTTTCCTTAATTGACTTTTCCATATTTGTTGAAGTTTTTTGTGGTTTAAATTTTTTACAGGAAGCGGTAACATGCCCCATGCCAAACCCACCTTAGTCGCTTTCTACGACATGCATGGCAGGGAACAGTGTTACTATTCTTTGCTCCCCTTTCGGGACCCGGTAACACACGGGTGCCGAGGTGTTTATTAAAGCGGCTATAATTGATAATCCGATCTACCCAGTAATACTTGGATGTAGATATGTGTTTATAGGGAGACCGAAAGAGCCGATTGTGGCAGCAGTAACCACAAGACGGCAAACCACAAAGGAACGGGAGCCTGCACCTAATATGTTACTTATAGAACTGAAAGAGGCGAAACAAAAGGACCCAACCTTGGAGCCCTGCTTTAGAATACTGCCCATGGCCAAGGACCCCAGATACAACCTAGACATATTTTCTAAGGATGGAGTGCTGTATCGAAGAACGGGCGACACTGAACAGGGACATAACCAGCTCCTAGTGCCGACTCAGTATAGAGAACAAATCTTAGAAATGGGGCACTCTCTTCCCTTTAGCGGACATATGGGACAAAACGCCACTATACAGCGAATAACTACTCACTATTGGTGGCCAGGAATGAACACCGATATCATCAGGTATGTGAAATCCTGCGCCATGTGCCAACGTGTGGCACCCAAGCATTGAACACCCCCAGTTGCCATGGGAAAAATGCTAAAAGTGGGGACACCATTTGAACGGGTTGTAGTCGACATTTTAGGACCCCTGGAACGGACTAAAAGAAGGGACAGGTTTATCCTGATCTTAATCGACACATGCACTTTGTGGGCTGAAGCTATACCGCAAACATGCACGGATTCCAAGCCTGTCGCAGAAGCCCTAGTGCAGATTTTTACATAGTTGGGATTCCCTCAACAAGTTTTGACGGATAACGGATCCCAATACCGTAACCTGTTAATGGAGGAGATCTTTAAGATCTTGATGGACCAGCACATCTACACCAGCCCCTATAATCCGGCCGGAAGTGGGTTAGTAGATCGTGTCAACGGAAGCCTCACCATGATGTTACGTAAGCTGGGACAAGAGAAACCTGAAGATTGGGACCTTTTCATTCCCGCAGCCTCTTCAGGTTTACCACCAGCTACACTTCTATTCGGCAGACCTATTAAGGGTCCGCTAGAAGCCTTACTACGGTCACAACAGACCAGAAGGCTGATGAGACAGTTGTCTCAGCATTCAGGTATGTATCGGAGTTAAAGGAAAGGTTACAACTAGGATGGGATCTAGCAACAACCAACCTTAAGCGAGCACGCATGAAGCACGCTAAACGATACAACAGAGCAGCGAAAGAGAGATAATTGCAACCAGGAGAGAAAGTTTTGTTGCTACTTCCTACCGGAAGCAACAAACTACGTATCGGATGACCGTTTGCCGTCCTTAAAAAGATTTTAAGAACGAACTACAAGATCTCTATTAAAGGAAAGGAAAAAGTCTACCACATAAATCTGTTAAAAAATATTTGGAAAGACCGGTGCTTCACCCCAAACATCTCCTGGCGGTTGCTGTAGCATCCGAAGATGAGGAAGATAACGATAGTTGCATGGAATACGCACTGCTACAAACTGAATCTTACAAAGATGTTAAATTCGGCGACATCCTCTCAGAAGAACTACAGACAGAAACTAAAGCGTTACTGAAACAGTACTCGGCAGTCTTAATGAACATACCTTGTCTAACGCATCTCGCAGAGCTTTATATGAAGCTGACAAAAGTGACACCTGTGCGAATCAGAGTTTACCCGATCCCGTATGGGAAAGCAGTCATGCTACGTGGAGAGATAGACAAATTACGTCAAGCGGGGACTATTAGCGAGTCTATATCGCCCTATAGCTCGAGCGTCGTACTGTTACAGAAACCTAATGAGGAAGTTCGGTTGTGTATTGACTACTGCTTACTTAACACAGTAACTGAATCCAGAGCCTGAGACACTGCAAAACGCTTCTGAACTGTTCACCAAACTTAGCAAGGCTAAAATTTTCTCCAAATACTAGTCAAGGAGGAAATTAAACCGTTATTAGCCTTAAGCACCAGTGAAGGACATTATACTTTTAATGTTATGCCTTTCGGTTCGTACAACGCACCAGGAGTCTTCACCAGAATGATGAAAAAGCTTTTAGAACCATTGCAAAGTCCAAACATGCACAATTTCATGTACGACATTCTTATTGCAACGGATAATCACGAAGAACTTATTGCTATGGTTGTTATGCTCCTCAGGAGACTACAGGAAGCTGGCCTCACCGCCCAATCTAGCAAATGTTTTATCGGCTTTGAAAAACTTGACTTACTGGGGCATACTATTTCTAAAGGTTGTATGTGACCCGTTGCCAAAAACATTGAGAAAGTACGTGCAGCAAAGAGGCTTAAAACCAAGAGAGACACTCGTTCGTTCCTGTCACTGTGCGCGTATTACCAAAGGTTCATCAAAAACGTCAATGGTCTTATGGAGCCTCTCACTGACCTCACAAGAATGGGAAAAGCCGATAAGGTTGTTTGGACCGCAGAGTGTGGACGCGCTTACATCACTCTGAAGGAACAACGGTCCAAATACCCCATTTTAAGGTTACCTGACTTTAAGAAACCTTTTGTTTTGCGTGTAGATGACAGCGGACAGGGAATTGGTTCCACATTACTTCAAGCAGATGACAATAATCGAAACCTGTTATTTCCAGTGGCATACAGCAGCCGCAAACTGAATACAGCAGAAAGGAATTATTCGACCGTGGAGAGAGAATGTTTGGCACTCGTGAATGGAATCAAGAGTCATCACGAATATCTATTGGCGATTCATTCACGGTATAAACTGACCATGCTCCATTAGCATTCCTAGGAGCCGATAAGGAATTTAACGCAAAGATTATGCGTTGGGCTCTACTGTTAATCGTGTACTCGTTCAAAGTACAATATATACCAATAAAAGAGAATGTTGAGTCAGAATTGGAGCATGGAGGAGGAGGATGCAATGAAGGATAGCAATCATTCGATAGCTAAGGATGACAGTAGTTTTATTTCCATAAATGAGATATGAAAGGATTTCACATCTTCAAATAGGAAGCCGCGCTAGCTTAGTGGTTACCACTCTGCGCTGGCGACCGGGTGACACCGGATTAAACCCGGTCGAGAAAATTTGAAGATTTTTCGTCGACCGGGATTTGGGTTGGATTAACTCGAGACCTGGCGAGTACATTTAAAGAAGTGTCGTCGACCAGGGACTGGCGGCTCTTGAGCCGACCCAGCTCTAATGGGTACCTCGGAAATCGGCGAGTATCTGCTTGAATGGCGAGGAACAATTGTCTCTTTGCAAGAAAAAAGGGATACTCACGTAAAATCAGTGTCAGGTAAGACATACATACTAACCTGAGATTTCGCCTCGAGTAATAGCGGGTGTGCAAAAAAAAAAAATCTTCAAATCCCGGACGAACTGTGACGTATAACGGAAATGAAGCCTCCTGTATCCGACAACCTTTCGTGACCTCAGCGTAGTTTTAAAATTCGCTAACAAAGTCACGCATTTCACTGCCTGTCTGACTCACCTTGTAATCCACGAGTCTTTTTTTTAACTTGACCATATCACACGACCTTGTTTACCAACTTTCACAACATGGCATTCATAGCATGGGGCGAACCATGTTCGTTTACGCAAGTTTCTCACGCGAACGAATCTGTCAATATTACGATGACGAGCAGATCGCATGTGGAAAAAGGTGGAAAGGTAACGGCCTTTGAAGATTCTCTATGAGGATAGCAAATTCTTTGATCTCGAGAAACAAGGAAAATCTCAGACGGGAGCCCGCTACACGTGTTAAACTTTTGATGTCGATTAGCAACGCCGACAGAAGTGACCGTTAACCCCTTTATCTGAGAAACGTAGTTTCAGATTTCTCTGCTGGGAAACGGAGTGTGAGAATTTACATCTTCTAGAGATCATAACAACATTATCGTATATAAATTGCGTCTTTCTAAAATCATTATCAGAGTCGCTCATAATTTTTTCGGAGAGTCTAAACACGTTATCTAGAACCATTGGGAATAGATATGTTAATAGAGCGGGGTGTTCTTTCTGGATGTCTGGTAATATATAAATTTGTGCTTAAGCGTTTTAAAGTGTTAAAAGTTTTAGCATCTTAAACTCACTGTTATTTTCTAGGTGTTAAGACTAGCGAATTAAATAACGCGTGGCTATTTTTATTCCAGATGTTTCAGTTGGAATGTAAATTTAATCCTCTGCTATCCCACAGAAAGAGACGGTTTAGTTGACTAATAAATACACTGGGCGACTGATAATTGGCGGAATACAATTCACTTTTATTTCATTGTGTGTAATTTAGTAAGTGACAGTGTTTGACTATCTCATGCGACTAAACAAACAGACGCCGAAAATCTAATAGTTATTAATGACAGGCGATATTTGATCAGTGCGCGTAGGGATAATTTAATCATAATTGACATTATGCACTGATCGTTGACCGGAGCAGGAGGGGAAAAAAGCTGCATGGCTCAACCAAACTTGCAGCCGCTAAGCGACGCGCGACAGGATAGGTTAGACATAACGTGCGCCTTTTAACTTTAATCAGGGACTGACGGAGAGGATGGGAGATGTCTCGTCCCCTTCCGTGTATATATATATATATATATATATATATATATATATATATATATATATATATATATATATATATATATATATATATATATATGAGTATGTGTGTGTGTGTTTGTGTGTAGATATCATTAGCAGTAATTTTTTCATAATGTTCCTATATTCCCTAGGCAACCTGATCAACTGCAACCAGCGGGTTTTTTATGTGGCTATATCTTGGGCCTTGTCTTGATTTGTACTGATTGGATTAAAGTTGTCTTCTGTTGGCTGATGCGTCTCCAAGTTTCAGTTGTGAACAGGACGGGCCACAGAGACGAACATACATTGTAATAGTAAATTTTAACTGGACTTACAAAATACCCAGATATATTTTCTTGCATTTTTATCAGCCCATTGTGGTGAAATAACAATAACTGTTCTCCCGACTTCTGATAGTCGTTTCCAAGAGGATATTTATCCAGAGGAGTCATGCTATTTCAGAATCGGCACTCACCAGAGCCAGCCGATAGGATTTACCAATCAATTCACGTACCATTATCAGTAACAATTTTAAACAACTAGCTGTGTCCAAATACCAGAAGTATGTTTTTTTTCCATTCTTTGCAATAAACACTAGATTTCGATTTTTCTACCATTACTATTCGAGGTGACACAATCGATCCAGGATTACCTCATAAAACTTGGCATCCACTTTACAACGTTATTGTCAAGGCTGGACTGGGGCAAAATTTGGCACTGTACCCTGACACTATTAATATCGATAAATATATTTAGGATAACTGTACATTCCAGGAAATATCACCAAGATTTGGTTAATGAGAGAGAGAGAGAGAGAGAGAGAGAGAGAGAGAGAGAGAGAGAGAGAGCGTTGCCACGTATATCAGTGAGAGAGATTGAATATTTTCTAGTTACGGTAGCTTGTACCAAACTAGTTTATTTGGCTTTGAAAATTGTTTACTTAACGGAGTAGCACGTATTATGAACTTTGTTTCTTTACTGTCTATATACTGTAACCTATTGCTAACCTTTTGACCTTTGGGGTTATTAACTTGGTTGGGTTCTTATCTTCTCAACGAGGGGAGGGCATAGGCATTCTGTTATATTTTCTATGCATGTAATTCAGATGTAACTGATCTTTCTCTTTTGGATATTCGATGCTGTAAAGTTTAGTGATAATACACAACAACAAAATAACTTTGTGTGTGTTGGTCAGACCTATACCCATTTAACCATAGTTTTTCACGTTTGTGTGTCTTGTTGTCGCATAGCTGTGTGTGTGTGTATGTGTTTAGTAAACTTTTATTTCTAAATATAAGGGGGTGCAAGATTGTCTTATCCTGAAATATAGTCGTATAGATAGGCTGGACTAGAGAAACTATTCAGTCCAGAGACAGATCTTCTCCTTAAACTATTCACTTGTGAAAATCTATTTCTTACACCTTACCTCACGTATTATTACCATCTCCTATACTCAGGCGGGACCACAAATAACTTTAAAACCTATCTACGTACGACAGAGTGGTAACAAGAATTCAGAGGCCCACAAGGTAAAAATAAATATATTATAGAATATTGAACATAAGTTCGTATAAATTGGACCATACAGGAACTACAAACGCAATCGCCAGATCTTCAGCTCTCATCTATATGAAAAATCAATACCGAAAGAGATTTAATGAGGAACAAGACCTGCGAGTTAAAATATCGTCTTTTCAGTAGGACAATCCGAAACTCTTGCCTGCAAAATCTGCGCTCTCATGTCCACTCTGGGAAAAATGCATTACCTTTACTGTGCCGGCGGAATTTTAATATTTCTCTCTCTCTCTCTCTCTCTCTCTATCTCTCTCTATCTCTCTCTCTCTCTCTCTCTCTCTCTCTCTCTCTCTCTCTCTCTCTCTCTCTCTCTCTCTCTCTCCCCTGTCCTAACGTGGTCCATTTCTGCCAACAATGAAAACTCATCCGAAGGTCAATGTTTACAAAACTTTTACATTTCAATTCACTTCAATTCGACGGTCTTTCCTTGAAGGATTAATTAAGTCACAAAATCACGACGATCCCACGCGGACTCCAGGTGAAAGGTTATCTTCGATGTTTGTACAAGATTGGAGTCATTCCTTTCAATTCGTCAGAAAAAGAGACTCGCAATATTGGAGGTACTGATAAACCAAGAATATATCCAGATAGACGGTCGAATTGAGCCGAGTCATAGTCTGATAACGACGTTTGAAGTATGTGAGAAAAGCAAGTCAGATAATCCACAATCAGGGAAGACATTTTGAAGTGTGATAGATGTTATTTTACCAAATAATAATCGTATGTTTACAGCCCAATTTTAGAAAGTACTGGTTTGAAACTTTGCACTAGATGAGTCATGCAAAATATTTCATCATAAAGTTGCCATTACAAAAACTTTCGAATAAGATTGGCTAGCATTTTGAGACGCGAATAACAATTGCGTCGATTGAGCGTTTGTCCCAACCGTCCGGAAATTCTGTAGCAGGAAATCTACAATATATAATGTAAGGCAAAAACCCGTTTGTCATGGAGAACACACGGTGAGGACACGAAAAGTGCTAGCTATCTATCCCTCCCCACTACAAGGGTTGTACCATTGCTGTGTGGATTTATAACACTGCAGTTCCAGCTCGCCCTTCCAAGGGTATGACCACACACACACACACTGGCTGACAGAAGTAATAAACACCTTTCAACATGTACTTCCCTTTAACCTAGTAATACGCAACAGGGCCTCAAACAGCCATCATAACACAACATATACAAGTATGTAAATACCACAGTATACCTGCCTCAGCAGCCTAGGCTATCACCTCTACACACGAATGTACAAACTATGCCTTAAACGGCTACTATGAACATCGTTCACCCGAGCGCAAGAGCTATGATCGTGATAATCTCTGAATCGTCGAAATATTATCAAACTATGGCTTGAAGATAATTCTATCTAGGCACTACAGCTACTATAGACTAAACAACGTAACTATCACCAAGACCAGATAACATGGCAGGCACTAATTTTGCAGTACTCCAATACAGAATACACAGCCTTCCAGCTGACATAAAGGAAAACGTCCTTCCCGGACAAGAGGCTACCTTCTAATCATAATTTTGCGCCTTTTTCCCCGACTTCCGGTAGTCATATGACCCGCCGGGTCGGCTATCTATGCCAGTCAGTTCGGTCTTTCCCGACCGGCTTTTCGGCAGTCACTAGACATAAAATACCCGGCGAAATAACGCTGTGACTATGTAGAACAATTTTGACACACAAGACTGCATTCCATAAATCGTCACCAGAAGACAGCTCAGACCTTGCGACAGGAAAAAAAAAGAGTTAGACTCTGAATTTATTAGGAATGGAAACACGTATTAGAGCATCATTTACCCACTGGAAATGAAAACTCGCGAAAATTAATGCCGACTCGGACTCCTACAGAAAACTACATTCAAAGTCTCAAAGGAATTCTGAAAAAATAAAAAATCCCAGATGTGTGTTCGAGGCAAATCGTATTAACTTGCAGACAATATTTATCTGAGCAGAAAGTCTAAAGATTCTCAATTTTATTGAGGTGAGTGTACATAGTTTTATATTTTGATTTTTAGATGTGTATACTTCACTAGTAGATTCATATGAGGCTGGTAACCTCAACATGTGAAAAGGATACATTCACGAATCACGACAGCAAGCGCCGGTGATTGCTTCATGCTAGGTCTCACAGAGAACCAAACGCAGAAGTAACCCCAGACTCCGAATTGAGCAGGGAGTGAGTGATGATTACATCAAAATGTGTATAGTTGTGTATCATCCTTTGTGAAATGGATGTAAACTGTATACGTTGCTTCAGGCACAATCCATTTTCCACTGTCCAGTCACTAATGTTCTTTAGATTAACAGAAAAAATGGTGATTTTTCATCACATCCCATGTTAGATAATAAACGCTCTGAAGTTGTAAAAAATGTCAGAAAAGGAAGTGGTTCACGGAAAGCGGGGGATAACCGCGTGATTAATATCATTCATAACCCTCCACTCCCAAAGGAGCATAGGCGTTCTACAAACACATGCCAAGTCATCCTGTCACGTGCTATTATCTCTAGTTCTTTCCGCGTGATCCTCATCAATTTCACCTGTTTCCAGCTCTCTTCTCCGTGTGCTTCTTAGTCTACCTCTGCCTCTCTTGCTCTGGGGGTTCCATAACAAGGACTGCCTTGTATTACTATCAACAGGTTTCCTCAGTGTGTGTCCTATCCATCGCCATCGTCTTCTTCTAATCTCTTGTCTGTTTCTTGTCATCAGTTCTACGTTGGTAACCTTGAAATACCATTTTAATCCTTCTATTCTACGCAAGCACCCATTTATGAAAGTCTGTAGCTTTTTGGTTGTTGTCTTTGTTGCTCTCCATGTTTTAGAGCTATATAAAAGTACTGATTTCACATTTGAGTTGAAGATTCTTATTTTCGTGTTGGATCCGATGTTTCTTGATCTCCACATGTTTCCCAATGCAATTAAAGCTCCTCTTGCTTTTTGTATTCTTAATTTGATATCACTGTCTGTCCCTCCAACTTTGTCGATATTACTGCCAAGAAATGTGTACGACTCTACATCTTGTATTGGTGTTTCTTCAAGTTCAACCCTGTTATCATTACCTGCATGTATTCTCTTTATTTTTGTCTTTTCCCTTTGTATTTTTAGAACCAATTGCCATGATCTCTCATCGAGTGTTTTTAAGTGAATTGATTAATATCAAGCAAACACATATTTATAGTCCGTTCGGAAATTCGTGCCCACAGAAAGTGTCAATTTTCTCCAAAACTGTTTGTTGTATGGACATGAATTTTTGCATGCAGTCTTAGATTTTTCCATGCAGTTAAGATTTTGCGATCATTACATCCACAGCTGTCGCGAAATTTGCAAAACGGCGATTTTCTTTGATCTTCTTGGAACATTTTCCAAAATCTGCCCGTAACATTAATTCTTACAGTAAATCACAACATTTGTGCGACAAGACGGTTCAAAGACGTGTCCTAAATGTGTGATTGGTTGTTCGCGTGATTTTGGTACGAGGAATGATGTTCTGATAATGAACCATGATAGCAGTAAATCATCAGGAAGCTATGACAAATCGTAACTGTTTATGTGTTATTATAGATTGGCATATGAAATTAGTTTATCACAAACGAAGGAATGCAATCGACGTGCCTCATTCCGAATCGGACGACTCCAATAAGTTCACAACAGTTACTGGTTGGATAAACTGCAAGCCATCTCGCTGCCAGTAATCTTCTTCTTCCTGTAGCACATGTTCTTCATATTCAGCCCAGTACTCTGTGTCTATTCGTGAAAGGGCCTCACGAGTCATGTCTTTAACATCGCACATTTTAAAAGTGGTGTTCTGGGCGGCCACTTGCCCTTTAACTCTAGCCCAAACCAGCTCTATTGGGTTAAGGTGAGAATGGAAAGGTGGGAGTCGAAGAGAAACATGACCCTGCACTTGGATGATTTTATCAATCAGATACACTTTTCTCTTATTCCTCTGTCTCACAAACTGCAACAACTCTGGTTTTAAATAGCTGTTGTCAGCGAAGATATTTTCATTCACAAACCACCTCCTGATTTCGTCTTTCGTGCTTGCCGAAGTGGGAGCTTTATCCTCCTGCGCTAGAACATTATGATAGGATGCATTATCCATCACCAGGCAAGACGGCCTATCTAGAGTCGGGAGGAGTGTATTCACTATCCAATCTCGAAAAATTTGCCCATTCATTTCACTGTGGTAGTCCCTACTATCTACAGACTTTGATTGAAAAATAAGCTCTGCATCACGGACAAGACCATTCTGACTGCTGCCAGCATGTGCTAATATAATGCGTTGACCTTTGCTGCTGGGAATTTTCCTTCTATGGTCTCTGTCAACAGATTGCCATTCTTTCTCGTTCGTATAATGAGCATTAACCCAAGATTCGTCCAAATATACTATATCATAGCCGTCTTGCCTTCTCTCACGAATCTGCCTAAGGTATTTGCTTCGAGCTGCAACCAGATGTGGTTTTTCACATAAAAAAATTCCTTCCGCCAGACGTTTTTCTAAAAGTGAAGCCGACACTTCTGAAAAAATGCCAAAGAGTTGTTTTTGAGACTTTAATATCGCATTCTGCTTGCAGCCGACTTTTCAGCATGCGGAGAGTAGCAAGTTGATTGGCATTAAACATCTACAATATCAAACGTCTAATGACATCCTTGTCAAAATCATCAATTTTTTCTTTCTTCCTTGCTTAACCGCAGCCTCTGTACAATCACCGTCCTGTTGTATCCAACGTCGAAAAGATCTTCTATCCACACCCAGGGCCTTTCGTGTTCTCCTACCTGGTTCTTGGATGTCGTGGTATAAACAACCCATCTTAGCCTCTCTGCGAAAATGCCTGTACAATATAACAGTTACCTTCTGCAAAAGAATAAATTTGCATTTCAGATTCATTGCGCTTTTCATAATTATGCAGTTTAGTTTATTAATATATTATACGCTGGTGTCGTTTTGTTTCGTTGCAGCCAACTCATTGCAATTAGCATACGCCGCTGAAATAATTACTCGCGACTGTGTACAATAGGTGCACACACGTGCGGACATGTAGTCACTACACTAATTCAAAAAAAAAAAATATTGAATAGCACGTTTCATCGTTTGTGCTGTGCTGTAACAAAAATTAAGCGCGCAATTTTTGAACGGATCTTGTAACTTTCCTGTAGAACTAATAAAAATTAACCAAGACAACGGTAAGAGTTTTTTATATAACTTGAAGAAAATTCGAACATGACATGAGTTTTGTAAGGGCAAAAAATATATTAATAACTGCATTGATATCATTAGGGCACGTAGCAAATTTCAATAACATCCGTCAGGGGGTTGCAAAGTTACAACGTTCAATGTGTGGGCACGAATTTCCGAACGGACTATAGAAGCGGAATTTGTTCTTTTATTCACTCAAAAGTTGGCGATACGGATCAGAGAAGCCAGTTGCGGTACTACTTTACGAACGATTCCAGCTGTCCTACTAGCCTGTGTTTCTAGGCCTGAGATCGACGCTTGAGAATTCTTGTCTGGACCAGGAGAGTTAACTTCTAGACATCAATGTGCAGAAACGTGCTTTCGACACAGAACGAACGAACGAACTTTATTTTCGAAGGGTTAAGAATTGGGCGCGCAGAGACGAATTAATGGGACCAGTAGCACCAGCTATTCAGGAATTTGGAAAGATAAGTCAACTTTCTAGCAGGCCAGAACAACAGACTTTATTTATAAAACTGATAGCCAGTCAGTGATGATAACTGTCTCTTACAATTAGTAATTTATATTTATTTACATTTTTTTTTAAAAAGCGATTGAAAATTAAATTTGGTATATGCTGATTTTGATAAATCCATAGTCGAGTTAATGATTACAGAGCGTAGGGCACATGTGTGAGTCCTGATTTTAATATATATATATATATATATATATATATATATATATATATATATATATATATATATATATATATATATATATATATATATATATATATATACACGTGAAGAGCCATTAACAATAATAATAACAATAATAGTAACAATAACAGCAATAATAATAATAATCAGAGGAATTTCGCTGGATTAAACCAGCTAGGGGGCTTAACGAGCTAATGAATTATTAGATAACCCAATGCTTCACACAAGTTGACGGCAGATACTAAAGTTAACATTGCTAAGAAAAATTCAGCAGCAACGTTCTCGCTTTTCTTAATATTTTATGAGGTATAAGCATCCTTATCATTCTACCTACTGTAGTGGATTTTGATGGTACTGTATGGTTGTGATATTACCTAGTGTGATGCATGAGGTCAGCTGTGAAGACTCCTGAGATAAATGTAGCTGTGAATTTACAGAAGACCCTTCTTGCTACCACTTACGACCTCACACATATCTTTTTTTTTACTAATGAATGTGGCTACGTTAAAAATCTAGGGTACTGAAATGTAAGGTGTTGTATTAGTATATACAAACACACACACAGATATTTAATAAGTCTAATAATATTAATAAACTTTATAACACACTGAACTAACTCAAGCTGTTTAAAATTTTGATATTAAATTTTCTTTAAGTTTATTTGTTCTGAACCAAGGTTTTATTTTGGTCAGAACATATGAAAGGTTTTGAAATTATGAATGAAATGCATGAATATATGGCATAATAAATGAAAGGTGTGTACATATGTATTTTACAAGACTAGTTAATATTACTACTGTTTATATTTGTAATTTATCTGGGAGAACGATTAATGGATGTGCTGTTGGGGTGGCTTCATCACTCCCAGTCTATGACTACCAAACATTGTCCATTTACTGATAGGAAAAATACAAGTTTATTTCCCAACATGGTATGTTCTAGTTGATGGGAATATAACTGGGTGTTAGTTATAAATAAGTTGGTGAAAGTCCAGCAGGCCAGACGCTCACGTATCTTTGACTGAGTAGTTCTGGTGCTGGAATCTGGTGGCCCCACCTCTCCGTGCTTGGGGGCAATATAGGCTGCTCTGCCAAAATTTTAGACTGCACGGGTCCACACTTGTATTTTTCAACAAAGCATTTGACACCACTTTGGTGCCAAATAAAAAACTCACAGTTCTGAAATAAAAGTATTGGGTCATGTGTCAGAACTCTACCTCCTGAGCCACTTCTACACTCAACACTACACAACAACACCACATAGACGGGGTCAGATCTCTCTGACCATACAGCACATCTTACCAAGTTGGTTTCACATAGTATAAGTTCCCCAAGACTACATATTCTGAAATATGTTCATTAACTTCCTGCCATTGAATAGGATAGGTGATATGTTCCACTGATCTCAACACTTGATCCGCCCTTCATAATCCTTGCTGGCGTTTATGTATTTTGTTTGTCTCTAGACCCTGAACTGGGGCTGGGGATCTAGAGCGAATCCTTACTTGTTGTAAGGGATAGATTATGATATGGCAGTATCAAATCACTCGAAACATTAAACAATATTAAAATATACAAAGAAATACTTTCAGTCTTACCAGAATTATGAATAGAGAACACAGTTATATGCTAGCAAAACTCAGCTGAGCTGCTGGCTCTAGTATGGCGTCCCTCTAAATATTGCAATTAGCTTCTGGGAATCACACCACTGAAGAATTACTGTGTCTACTACTGGACAACTTATGATGAATGGCAAAATTGCGCGTCTGAGCGCCGATAATATGTTTATCTGTGGCCAATCACCGCCTTTTTTCCTTTTCAAATTTCTAACCTCCTACCAAAAGTCAATTCAGTCATACCTCAGTCAAGTATGTATTTTTGTCTGTTGGTCCGTCTGTCTCTACTTGCGTTTTTTACAAAAACACACTTGTTTATACATGCATTTCCTACACGAATCTGCCTCTAGAGTTATTTTTAGCCACAACTTTCCACTAATTCCCCTTCTCCTTCATTCATCTAGATTTTAGCACTTGAGTTTCAAGGCCGCAATTTTTTGAAAATTTAGTGACATTTTTTTTTTTCAATGCAGTCGCTCGCTGATATGAACAACACAGTCTTTTGTCAATATCTTCATTATTATCTATCCGTCTGTATAAATGAAAGCATATTATTTCTCTGCTCAAGATGGGCCATCCGGCCAGCTAGGTTTTATATTCCTAACATTATTATTAAGAAAAAGTTACTTTTCAAGGTTAGTTGTTTTTTTTTTTTTTTTTGAAATATGTTCGAGCATCTTCTGTAATGCGTTTGCCGCTGAATTCAAATAAAGGACTAAGTATCGCAAAAGCGTCCAAGAAATGACTGTTGCGTATAATAGCTAAGGTCCCTTTTATCCATTTCTTTACCTTGTGTCAACTTGGGGACGTGAATTTTTTTCCTTTCCCCACCAATTGCGTCTTTTTTAGCCTTGCTAGTTTCAAGCACGTGTTCAGTCATATTTTTTCCTTTTGATCTCCGTTCTCATCCCGTCCCAAGGGTAAACGTTTTGCCTTCACGTCTAACAAGTTAATTTTCCATGGCGGGTAGGGACCCGCGGCATGGGCGATCATGTCTTCTAGTAGCTTACACATTATTTTTATCCCTACATTTTATCTTTGGAGATATTTTAACGTTGTATCACGGTTAATTTTATCACACCTACAACTCTGCCAAAAGTAATCTTGTACGAAGGCAGACACCTTTGGAGAGTCAAATTAGTCACTCGTGAAATTGTGGCCACTGTTGGACAACTACTGCAGATCGAAGGGGAGGCAAGCGTGACAGCCAGCCATGTTTTAGAAACTGGACCTTATGACTTCACCTCAACACGTTTCAAAATGGCAGAAAAACAATGGTATCACTAGAAAGTCCCGGCTGAGAAGATCTCTGCTGCAGAAAGAATTCCAAGTTAAGTCAGAGTCTAAAGTGCCTCTATTAGTGATTGTCAAAACAACTGTGTAGACGATGTCCCCAGTTGTCTGGAACACTTATCGTGGATAACCCACCACTGTGTTGCACTACTGCAGTGTGGATTTATAATAACAATAATATGCTCGCTCCTCTAGGAGTATGGACCACACAACAATGGCTGACGTAAGTAATCAACACCTTTTACAGGAATTGCCCTTTATTACTAAGCACAACACACTCAGGCCTCACACGGAAGACAAACGCATGAAATACAATACAATAATGAAATATCAATGTAACTTGCCTTAGCAGCTTAATCTATCAGTATCATACACCATAGTACGACTTAACTGAACAAACACGGCATCCTCACCATTATCTTTAGTAACACTTTTCAAACCTGATGTTCCTTTAGCTATTGGGAGTACTGTATACGGTCTACTGTGAACACTAGATTGCTACTTATATTTTACTACCTGAACTATCTGATGTGACATTTTTTTCATATCCAATAAGTCACCACCAAAGTAAGCGTTCGCCATCATAAAAATTAATTATTCGTGGAAGAACTGGGGCTTACTTCGGAGAACCACAACACTGGATTTTGATACATTTTTCACTGACGTTATGTTCCAGAGGTTGTTAACCAACTAGTAGTTAAGCGAGATTGTATGTGGCCACAGATTGACAGAGTGCGAGAAAGAGGAGCGAATACTTTTTTTGTATAATCATTGTACCCACTTCTTTTTTTGTTTCTTAACCTGATTATTTTACTGGTATAGCTTAAGTAAACATTTTATTCTTTACTATAATGCTAATTCTATACCCTAGTGTTAATCTTTGACGTTTTGGGGTTATTTACTTCTTGCGGGGTCTTTTCTCAACAGAGGGGAGGGCACTTATTTGGGTTATTTTCATAATTCATTAAACCTATGATTTTATATATATATATATATATATATATATATATATATATATATATATATATATATATATATATATATATATATATATATATATATATATATATATATATATATATATATATATATATATATATGAGGGTTGTTCAAGTCAAACCGGGACTTTTTGTTCTGGAAGTATAGGAAGGAATGCTAGCGTGGTGGTACTACTGACAGTAGTAAGTAACAAGTGTGACCTACTCGTATTATCGTTACCGTTATTACCGTTAGAGGGCGTACGCGTCACTGGTCAGTCCCTGATAGATAATGAAAATGGCGGACAACAGAGTTAGTGCACGTTGGGTGCCAAGACAGCTTTCCGATTTTGACCGGCAGAGAAGAGTTCAATTCTGCACTGAGTTGAAGGATCGTTTTGGCAGGGAAGGCCAGAATTTTCTGAATCGCTTCTTTACGTGTGATGAAACCTGGGTGCATCATTTCACTCCGGAATCAAAACGAGCATCCACGCAGTGGAAGCATACGGACTCACCAACACCCAAAAAATTTCGGAAAATTGCGTCTGCTGGGAAAGTGATGGCGAGTGTTTTCTGGGACAAATGTAGCATTATTCATGTGGATTTTCTACCCCGTGGTGCCACTATCAACAGTGAAGAGTACTGTCGCATTCTAAGTGATGTGCACAACCATCTGCGGAAAAAAAAGGCCTGGTTTGATAAGAAAAGGCGTCCTGTTTCTACAGGATAACGCATGACCACATACCGCTCACCGCACCACGTGCAAATTACAGCAACTCGGATGGGAGGTATTGCCACATCCCCCTTACAGCACAGACCTCGCTCCGAGTGACTTTCACCTGTTTGGACCCCTGAAAGAGTTCCTGGAAGGTCAGAATTTTAGCACTGATGACGAAGTGAAGTAGGCTGTCCTACGATGGTTCATCTCTTCTTCTTTGATCCATAACCGCCAACCGTCAAAGCAGTCAGCGGCCATCACGCCTGGTGGCGTCTTGTAGGGCAGCAACAAATTGATTCCACTTTGCTCGGTCGGCGGCCATCCTTCGTACAGTGCCCCAACTGTGGTTCATTCTTTGCATCTCAGCTTCCACAGTTCTCCGCCAAGTTTTTTTTGGTCGGCCTCTCTTTCGCTTTCCCTCGGGGGTCCATAGCATAGCTGTTCTTGCGATGGTATCAGGGTCCCTTCTGAGGACATGGCCAACCCAACTCCAGCGTCTGCCAGCTATGATGGTGTGCATGTCCTCCTGGTTACTCCGAATAAGTAGTTCTTGGTTGCTGATGGTGTTTGGCCAAAAGATTCGGAGAATTTTCCTTAGGCAGATTGTGTGGAAGGAGGACAGTTTCGACATTTCCTTCTCTGTTACTCTCCAACATTCCGCACCATAGAGAAGCACAGAAAGTACACAGCTCTCATACAGTCTTAATTTGGTGTTTGTGCTGTACTGGGAAGACTTCCAAATGTTGTTGAGAATAGCAAAGGCTGTTCTCGCTTTATTCATTTTGTTGTTAATGTCCTTGCTTGTTCCGCCGTCAGGTGTTACTATGCTTCCTAGGTAAGTAAATGTGTCTGTCTGTTCTAACTTCTGGTTCCTTACTGTTATTGGCTCAGGATTGCCCACATTTAGTGTCATGACCTCTGTCTTCTTCAGATTGATGTTCAGGCCAACCTGCTGGCCATACTTATTCAGTCTATCAGTTTTGTCTTGAATGTGTTGGTGTGAATGCGCGAGCAGTGCAATGTCATCTGCATATTCCAAATCTTCCAGTGTAGAAAACGTTGTCCATCTAATTCCTCTTGGACTGCCCTCTGTTGTTGGCGCATCACCCAATCTATGACTGTCAAAAATAATGTTGTTGATAAGGGGCATCCCTGTCGTACTCCTGTTTTCACTTCGAAAGTTACATTACTCGATCCAACACTGCACGTAAAGTTAGAATAGAGGCTTTTTATAATGGAAACAATGCGGCTGGGAATTCCATAAGCCCTCAGAATTTTCCATAGGCTGTCCCTGTGTATGCTGTCGAAAGCCTTTTCAAAATCAACAAAGTTAATGTACAGCTGTCTCTGCCATTCTGAGCACTGCTCTATAATGTTCCTGAGGGCAAATATATGATCTGCACATCTTCTGTTCTTTCTGAAGCCCGCTTGTTCTTTCCTCAGTTTATGGTCAACTGCTTTTGAAATTCTCTGGATGATTATCCTGCCTAGTATTTTGCTGGGAACTGAGAGGAGGGTAATTCCTCTCCAGTTGTTGCAGTCTGCAAGGTCGCCCTTCTTGGGCAATTTGACAATTGTTCCTTTACTCCACTCTGTTGGTGTTGTCTCAGTTTCCCAGACTTGTGCAAATAGTGGTTCTAATAGTTCTGCTGCTAGTTCAGGGTCTGTCTTGAATAGCTCAGCATTCAGATTGTCGTGATCAGGCGCTTTTCCATTTTTTAGCCCTTTGATAGCTGTGATAATTTCTTCTTTTCGTGGAATGTCTGTATTTACGTCTAAGTCACTTTCAGCCTCAGGAACATTCAGCTGAGTCTCTGGTGGTTCCTTATTCAGTGTTTCTCTGAAGTGCTCTGCCCACCTTGTTTCCTGCCCCTGTGCTGTGGTGATGAGATTTCCTTGCTTGTCTCTTACTAACGTTATGTTGTTTGCACCTCGTTTTCCACTGATAGCTTTAGTTATTTTATAAACTGTGCTTTGTTCATTTCTCAGTGCTGCCTCTTCTGCCTGTCTTGCAAGGTCATCCAGAAATGTCCTTTTGTTAGCACGGGTTTGACGTTTTTACTGCCTTGTCCAGCTGACTGTACTGTTCACTATATATATTGCCTTTAACCTGGGAGACTTAGCTTCTGTTTTCTTCCTTTTCATTTCCTTTCTCTTCGCTATGGTGTTTAGCGTTTCTGGTGTTATCCAGTCTTGGCTCTTTCTTTCCTGGAATCCCAAGCATGACTTGCTGCTTTCTTTATATATTGTTGAGATGGTGTTGAATTTCTGGTCCACATCGTCGGTCTCTGTTCTTTCCTGGCTTTTGGTAATCAGATATCGTCTCTTTGCGTCGACCACAAACGCTTTTCTGGTGAGGGGGTCCTTAAGTTTCGTGATGTTGTATCTTTTCTGTTTGACTGCAACTGGTCCAGCAGCTCTGAGTTTCACCTTCAGTCTTGCTACTACTAGGTGATGATCACTTCCCACATCTGCGCCTCTTCTTACTTTCGCGTCTTGTAGTGCATGTCTCCATCTGCCATTGATCATTATGTGATCTATCTGGTTTTTGTCTCGTCCGTTTGGTGATTCCCATGTTAACTTGTGCACTTCTTTGTGTTGAAAAAGTGTTCCTCCGATGACCAGGTTGTTAATACTGCAGAAGCTTATTAATTTGTCCCCATTCTCATTTACTGTTCCACTGCCGCATTTCCCCATTACTCTTTCGTTATAATTATTGTGTGTTCCAACTTTCGCATTTAGGTCTCCCATTACTATAATAAGATCGTACCTGGGTACAGTTTCCATTTCCTTTTGTACCTGTTGATAGAACTCGTCCTTGATCTCTTCGTCGCTGTCATTTGTTGGTGCATAACATTGTATAATTGTGGTGTTGGTGAATCTCCCTCTCAGTCTTGCTCTTATTAGTCTGTTGTTAATGGGTTTCCATTCCAGTAGAGACCTTTCCATTCCTTTCTTAATGATAATGGCTACACCTTCGTTGTGCTGACCGTCCTCTCTACCAGAATAAAGTACTGTTTCCCCTGTAGCTGTTTTTATTCTCCCCATCCCTGTCCATCTGCTCTCGCTTATTCCCAGGATATGTAGTTTGTAGTTCCTCATCTCTGCTGTAATCTGTCTCAGCTTTCCTGCCTCGTTCATAGTTCTGACATTCCAAAAACCAATTCTGGTTTCGTGTTTTGCGGTCTGGGCATCCGTTTTCATGCCAGTGGCTTCCTTTCGGCTTTCACCACTGTCAGTCATACGAGCCTGAGACTCCGGATGTCCGTCCCGCATCAAAGTATTTCCATTTATTGCTGTTTCCGTAACGTGTGTGATTTTTTACACAGACAGGGGTGTCGGCCCTGTGCTAAAACCCCCAACCTGGAGGACCAGGGTACCAGCTTTTGTCTGACCCCTACCCACGCAGACCAGTCCAGCATGGTTGAACCTACCAGGAGTAAAACTCCCACTGGCATAGCTCTGGGGATTGTCAGGGTACACAAGCTGCCATACCGCTACAAGGTATAGGTACCATTGATGGCAGACGATGGTTCATGAGTACTGACATATCTTTCTACGCTAAAGCTTTTCAAGCATTAGGATAATTAAACGCTGGGATAAGTGTATAAATGTTGCAGGGGATTATATCGAAAAATAAATGGCAATTTCACTCTTACAAATTTGTTCTTTTAGTTTGTACAAACAAAAGTCCCGGTTTGACTTGAACGACACTGCTATGTTTGATGTTGTGACGAGTTTAATGATAATTGCCGTAGATTTGCGGTAGGTGAATAAAGACTCAGATTGGTCTCTTCTGAATAGCATAGAACATGAGGTGACTCAGTGAGAGATAATAATAGAAATAGATTTTTCACGAGTGAGATGGTGGAACAATAAGTAAGTCTGTCACTGAAGCTCGAGAAATCTTTCGCTCAGCCTATCTCTCTACAACAGAAAAAAACGTATGTCAGACAGATTACTCAGTTATAGAGATATACTCTATATCAACCACTCACAGACCCGCACACACAAGTGACAACGGTTAGACGTACAGACATGAAACTATAGCTATGGAATATGAATATTTGTTTGGAACAAGCTGACCGACACAACACAGTAAATAAATTTAGACTATCAAATCAATACACAAAATAAACATAGGTGAATGCATCAAATAACAGAGTTGACACTTAGGTGTAATCCTTCCCCCCTCTGTGTAGCCAAGATCCCGTTATAAGAGAAGTTATTAGCCCCAAAGAGTCACAGATTTATACACTATGGTCTAAGATTTCCCTCTATAGTAATTAACAGAGGTTATGCGGTAATCTACTCTGAAACAGATAGCATATGTAATCTTTAAGAAGACAACAAACACATGAGTATATTGGTTATACAATAGCAGAAGTATATCATTCCTGCCTTTTTCCCACTCTGACACACCGGTGATCACCAAAAAGAAAACACAATCACGCTTACCTACAAGTTACGTTCACCACCTTCTGGAACAATTATTCATGGACACCCAGCCCATCCAAAGTTGTGTTTTGACGAAGCAAGCCCTAGTTTTCTCCAAGGATAATGAATTCAAATCTTGGGAAAATGCTTTCTTCACAATGGTACGTAGGATGCTGTTAAATGTCTCTTCTAATTTTTTGTCCAGGTAGTAAAACTAAGTAAGCGATCTAATGTTCACAAGGGTACAGTAGCTTGAAATACATCGATAGTTACATCGAGGGTCAGGTAAATATCTCTGTTCAGGATCTATCTTCTTCACCAACGCAGTGGTTGTTATTCAGGTAATGTCACAAGTTTGTTTATGTCAACTGTTAGATTAAGTCGCCACCACTGGCCGACAGTAAAACTTTGATTATGGAAAGGAACTCTGGGACTATATGCCAGTTAAAATATAAAGTTCAGAAATTGTTCTTTCGTCTAGTTATTGTCTGCTAGACATAAACAGAAACCGCTGGTAGGTTTAGGGTATGACCCAGATACTGTGTAAAGGAAGAGAAACATACAAAATACTTAACCATAACAGTATTTACAATCCTATTCTACCCGCGTAAAATATAACATAGTTATCCACTTCGGTTAATCAACTTAAATTAGAAACCATAAGCTTAGAGCTAGTCTCATCGTTAAAACTTCCGTGAAATAAATTCTAGTCATTTAAAAAAAACCCATCATCATGAATTAGAAATACATAAAAATATATTTCGTCATACTCATGAGTCATCAGTGCATTTACTTAGTTAGTTAAACTATATTCTTGCTGGTTGTTAGCAGTTTAATTAAATTTATTAATAACCGAATGAGTTTAGCTAGAAATTATAATGGTTATTTTGCTATCCACTGTAACACTGTACTTAGAGAAAATATAAATGACTTCCATTTAATCGCTCTACACATAAATCTAATAAAGATATAATAGACGATTACCACTTAAATCACTCACAAATCCTATCCATATATTATTTACCTTCACACAGCCTACTAAGACTATTTCCTCCAACGAAACTGAGAAATTCTACTTAAATAAAGTGATTTCTAGAACGCAGCTAGTAGTCTAGAGAACTGTGAGGCACTGGAATGAATTTGAGTTTGATTTCTAGAGTACATATATCTCTCTGCAACCAAAGAAAGATATTACGTCTAAAACCCGAAAACGGACTCATTCTTCCAGATGTTAGCCCCTACGCTTAGTTCTACGTTCAAATTATGTGAAATTATGTGAAACTCGCGAAATCAAAGATCTGCTCACACGAATTACTTCGCACAAATGCCGACCAGGTCTCTATTAAGATCTAGATAACATAGAATCTACATATATTATCACCTCCTCTCGACATCTGCAGAGTTGGTTGTAAAAGAATTGTAGCGAGAGGCTTTGATATGGCGGTTCACATGTTGTAACTTAACTTAAACGAAAGAATTCAGGCAAAGGTGGTAGACACATTGTCTCCCCTTTCCATCACCGACTGATCTCATTACGGCGATTCTTATGATCGCCGCTGAGATAATTACAGGTGAGCGAGACCAGGTCTGCTCGTACTCTCAACATCAAAGAGATTAGCAGACATCCATAAACTGTGCATGCTAACTAGAAAAGAATTGACAAAGGTTTGAATATAGGAGAGTTAAGTCCCGACAGGAGTGGGTGACGAAGACGTAGAAGACGAAAATAAAGACAAAGAGAAAGATATATGAAATCGATAACATAACCTCTGCCACAATAATAAACTAAACAAAAACTTAATTAAACGTTTTGGTTAGCCCAGCTCAAACCCATATTCCATTTACTATAATTTTCACATTTGTGCGTCTTGTCGTCACATAACTGTGTGTGTGTGTGTTTGAACGGTTAAACGTATATGTTATATGTACGGAGAGTAGGACTGTCTGATAACAAATTACAGTCGTAAAGATAGGCTGGACTAGAGTATCTTCTCGATCCAGTGACAGATTCTACCCTTAAACTATTCACTCGTGAAATCTATTTCTTATACCTTATTTCTCACTTATTTACCACTTTTGCTGTTCTATTCAGACGGGACAAAATCTATCCCTAATACCTGTCTAAAATTTACTACAATAAGGTTCAGAAAAGGTTGGCTTTGGTGGAAAATAGTTCTGCCCGGCCACATATGGTAAGAATTTAGCCTCAACAAGCGTCTCTCTTGCCTCCGTCCTTCTGTCTTTATTCTGTGCAAATGCATTTAAATTATCCGCGGTTTCCATGTATATCCTGAGAGCGTGCGTACGAGAAGACAGGTTTGGTAACTCTGTTTCAGTCTACATAATTTTTCATCTCCCAAGGAATTTGTGCTAGAGGTCTTGTAACGGTCAGTTTGCTGAGTCTATGGATGTAAAAGTGCCTGATTAAAAGCTGGGAACATTATTATTAATTTCCTAGTCTAAGGGCATTAATCCAAGTTTTGTTGGGATGATTGTTGACAGGGTAGTGATCTCACTTGTCTGTTATGTCTGTGGTTTGATTTGAAAACCGATGTCAGTTTTGCCTGATATGGTTTCAAACCGTCTACTTTGAGCTGGGCTCAAAAGGTCTTGCGTCCCAGTGCGCATGCGTAGCTTCTGGCGCGATTTGGAAGAGGCCATTACTGTCAGAGTATCGGGCTGTGATTATGAGAGTCAAGATGTCTCTTGATAAGTCCTCTGTGGTTCGACAAGATGTCGTATATTATTTCATGTGTATTCTTAGCGCCTTGGAGGCGATGTGAGTGTGGTTATATTTATTCTGAAGGGACAGAAGGTAATTGACTCTTTAAACTGTTTCCCTTATTTGATACAATCTTCATGACTCGTATTATCGACAGCTTATGATTTTTCCCGGAGCGGGAAAACGAACCACCTACGTATCCTTGAAAGGAAGCTCACTATGTATTCTGATATTATGCACTTGGCTGGTGCATACCCGAAGTACTTATATATTGTTTGTATCCCGCATGCCGGCGATACTAAATATACAAGGTGGGATTCCCCTTGTTTGATGAAGAATCACCCGGAGGCCATTTTGAACAGTAAGTCCGCCATTTTGCACTGTAAGTCCGCCATTTTGCACG
Organism: Oreohelix idahoensis; assembly: GCA_024509875.1. Taxonomy (NCBI): domain Eukaryota; kingdom Metazoa; phylum Mollusca; class Gastropoda; order Stylommatophora; family Oreohelicidae; genus Oreohelix; species Oreohelix idahoensis. The sequence goes on from JAMPIV010016252.1 coordinate 162,794, forward strand.
GCTTGTTTTAGACATCTAATATCTGACTTACTAATGTCAGAGTAGAGTTTGTTTAAACTCACATATGGGATATATCTTTCCTGAAGCTGATGAGTGAGAGAATTGTACGAGATCAGCTTTACTAGATACATGCATAGATGGATGATGAACTTTATTAATATATCATGACCATGAACTGTTCTATGACTATGTATATTCATGTCGGCATACCTGTCGCTTTTGGCGTAATAAAGTCCTGTAGACGTCAGAGATGTTCTAGAACTCTATGAATTCATACCTGTATAACTATAGAGTGTGATGTCATGTTCCTGACTACTTCCTACTTCCACGAACTTTTCAAGACGCATTCGCAAACCATTGAGATTCACTCACTCTACATACTCCATACTACACCTCAAGACAATCTACACGAATGCCAGTATTGTAACGGCCAACCAGGGCCTATATACACTCATGTCAGCCCGCATTGAGCGGAATCATATGAATACTGACTCTGGACATTCGTCTAAATTCTACACTTAATATTTACAGTGGCCAAGCTGTACCTATGATATTTGTGTCACGGGCACCCACCACGCTTCAACGCATACAGTGACATTCAAGACTGTTTACATTGTCGAGCCTTACACACTTAAGAGACCGCTCGTTACACTACTACTGGCCTCCAAATTCACCTTAACATTTATACCGCCCAATTATAGCCTTTAGCAGGTCTGCCAAACGTTTACTTCGTGTATCTCACATTTCCTAGATATAGCGTTTTGCGTTATAATCTTTATTTTTCCATATGTGTCGCAGTCTATCAATGTGTTAATTCCCATAATTGGTCTTGTTAGTGATTTTATATCGAATTTTAATAGGGAAAAACACAGGATTTCTCAATGAACTGACACATTTTCTTTCACATATCTTCAAAATTACTCTATCAGTCCAATTTTCCTTTTACATGCACATAGTTGGAGTTATTCCCAATAAAATCAGACCACTTTCATCCATTTCAGACACCACATACACTTGTACGGGTCCTAATTCTCATCCCTGGTTTGTCAGTTTTATTCCTCCATGTTAAACGTTCATAGACTTATCGATCGGTTTTTGTGAGAGCTCCTCTTCAGTAATGGGCTGCCTTGGACACACCTCCAAAATATTAATACTATTGCATTGGGCCTTTGACCACAATTCCTGTCCTTCCTGCATTAACTAAGCTTGTTTCTTTTTCAATCATTAACTAGTAATAACTAAGTGAGTTTTTACAACTCGCTACAGTTTTGTTTAGAAATATATGAAGATTCTAGTCTATCGTTCTTTCTACAGTAGACAGTGGTTTAGACTTCTAATTGAAAGCCTACAGTTAACGGAGACTTATCAGCGTTGCAAATTCAATCTACTTCTTTGATCCTTAGCCGCCGACCGTCAAAGCAGTCAGTGGCAATTACGCCTGGTGGCGTCTTGTAGGGCAACAACAAATTGATTCCACTTTGCTCGGTCGGCTGCCATCCTTCGTACAGTGCCCCAACTCTGGTTCATTCTTTGCATCTCAGTCTCCACAGTCCTCCGCCAAGTTGTTTTTGGTCGGCCTCTCTTTCGTTTTCCTTCAGGGGTCCATAGCATAGCTGTACTTGTGATGGCATCGGGGTCTCTTCTGAGGACATGGCCAACCCAGCTCCAGCGTCTGCCAGCTATGATGGTGTGCATGTCCTCTTGCTTGCTCCGAGTAAGCAGATCTTGGTTGGTGATAGGATTCGGCCAAAAGATTCGGAGAATTTTTCTTAGGTATGTTGTGTGAAAAGAGGACAATTTCGACTTTTCCTTCTCTGTAACTCTCCAGCTCTCCGCGCCATAGAGAAGCACAAAAAGCCCACAGCTCTGATGTAATCCTAATTTTGTGCTTGTGCTGTACTGAGAGGACTTCCAGATGTTGTTTAGGCTAAAAAAGGCTGTTCTTGCTTTGTTCATTCTGTTGTTGATGTCTTTGCTTGTTCCGCCGTCTGGTGTTACTATGCATCCTAGGTATGTGAAGGTGTCTGTCTGTACCAGTTGCTGATTCCTTACTGATATGGGCTCAGGGTTGCTCACATTGAGCGTCATGACCTCTGTCTTCTTTAGGTTGATGTTCAAGCCCACCTGCTGGCTATACTTATTAAGTCTATCGGTTTTTTCCTGCATGTGTTGATGTGAATGTGCTAGTAGTGCAATGTCATCTGCATATTCCAGATATTCCAATGTAGAAAATGTAGTCCATGTCATTCCTCTTGGATTGCCCTCTGTTGTCTAGCGCATCACCCAGTCTATGACTGTTAAAAATAGAGTGGTTGATAACGGGCATCCCTGTCGTACTCCTGTCTTCACTTCAAAGGTTAGGTTGCTCTGCCCAATGCTACACGTAAAGTTGGCATCAAGGCTTTTTATAATTGATACTATGCAGCTTGGAATTCCATAAGCCCACAGTATTTTCCATAAACTGTCCCTATGTATACTGTCAAAAGCCTTTCCAAAATCAACGAAATTAATGTACAGCTGTCTTTGCCATTCTGAGCACTGCTCTATAATGTTCCTGAGGGTAAATATATGATCTACACATCTTCTGTTCTTTCTAAATCCTGCTTGTTCTTTCCTCAGTTTGTGGTCTACTGCTTTTGAGATTCTCTGTATAATTATCCTGCCTAGTATTTTGCTGGGAACTGAGAGAAGAGTTATTCCTCTCCAATTATTGCAGTCTGCAAGATCTCCCTTCTTGGGCAATTTGACAATTATTCATTTTCTCTACTCTGTTAGTGTTGTCTCTGTTTTCCAGACTTGTGCAAATAGTGGTACTAATAGTTCTGCTGCTAGCTCTGGGTCTGTCTTAAATAGCTCTGCATTTAAGTTATCACGACGAGGAGCTTTTCCATTCTTTAACCCTTTGATGCTGTGATGATTTCTTCTTGTCGTGGGATGTCTGTATTAACATCTAGATCATTTTCAGCCTCAGGAACATTCAATTGTGTCTCTGGTGGTTCTTTATTCAGAGTTTCTCTGAAATGCTCTGCCCATCTTGTTTCCTGTCCCTCTACTGTCGTGATGAGATTTCCGTGCGTATCTCTTACTAATGTAATATTGTTTGCACCTCGTTTTCCACTGATGATTTTAGTTATTTTGTATACTGTGCATTGTTCATTTCTCAGTGCTGCCTCTTCTGCCTGTCTTGCAAGGTCATCCAGAAATGTCCTTTTGTTAGCACGGGTTTGACGCTTAACTTCTCTGTCCAGCTGACTGTACTGTTCACTATATATTGCCTTTAACCTGGGAGACTTAGCTTCTGTTTTCTTTCTTTTCATTTCCTTTCTCTTCGCTATGGGGTTTAGCGTATCTGGTGTTATCCAGTCTTGGCTCTTTCTTTCCTGGCATCCCAAGCATGACTTGCTGCTTTCCTTGCATATTGTTGAGATGGTGTTGAATCTCTGGTCAACATCATCGGTCTCTGTTCTTTCCTGGCTTTTGATAATCTCGTATCTTCTCTTTACGTCGACCACGAAAGCTTTTCTGGTGAGGGGATCCTTCAGTTTCGTGATGTTGTATCTTTTCTGTTTGACTGCAACTGGTCCAGCAGCTCTGAGTTTCACTTTCAGTCTTGCTACTACTAGGTGATGATCATTTCCCACATCTGCGCCTCTTCTTACTTTCACGTCTTGTAGTGCATGTCTCCATCTGCCATTGACCATTTTGTGATCTATCTGGTTTCTGTCTCGTCCGTTTGGTGATTCCCATGTTAACTTGTGCACTTCCTTGTGTGGAAAAATGTGTTCCTCCAATGAGCAGGTTGTTAATACTGCAGAAGCTTATTAATTTGTCCCCATTCTCATTTGCTGTTCCACTGCCGCATTTCCCCATTACTCTTTCGTTATAATTATTGTGTGCTCACACTTTCGCATTTAGGTCTCCCATTACTATAATGAGATCGTACCTGGGTGTAGTTTCCATTTCTTTTTGTACCTGTTGATAGAACTCGTCCTTGATCTCTTCATCGCAGTCGTTTGTTAATGCATAGCATTGTATAATTGTGATGTTGGTGAACCTCCCTCTCAGTCTTGCACTTATCAGTCTGTTGTTGATGGGTTTCCATTCTAGTAAAGACCTTTCCATTCCTTTCTTCAGGATAATGGCTACACCTTCGTTGTGCTGACCATCCTCTCTGCCAGAATAAAGTACTGTTTTCCCTGTAGCTGTTTTTATTCTCCCCTTACCTGTCCATCTGCGCTCGCTTATTCCCAGGATATGTATCTTGTAGTTCTTTATCTCTGCTGGGATTTGTCTCAGCTTTCCTGCCTCATTCATAGTTCTGACGTTCCAAAAACCAATTCTGTTTTTGTGTTTTGCGGTCGGCGCATCCGTTTTCATGCCAGTGGCTTCCTTTCGGCTTTCACCACTGTCAGTCATACGAGCCTGAGACTCCGGATGTCCGTCCCGCAGCAAAGTTTTTCCATTCATTGTTGTTTCCGTAACGTGCGATTTTTTTACATAGACAGGGGTGTCAGCCCTGTGCTAAAATCCCCAACCTGAAGGACCAGAGTAATAGCTTTTGTCTGACCCCTACCCACGCAGACCAGTCCAGCTTGGTTGAACCTATGAGGAGTAAATCTCCCACTGGCATAGCTCTGGGGATTGTCAGGATACACAAGCCGCCATACCGCTACAAGGTATAGGTACCATTGATGGCAGTGCAAACTCAATAGTTAAACAATATTTGAAATATTTTCCTATTTGTCTTTTGACCTTGTTTACGATAATTTGGTTCAACTCAGTTTAAAGTAATACAGCAGAAAAACAAAGTTAATTATTCATGACCATTGTGTAATTCTGTTGTTATCCCCGGACCACAAAAGCACGACTTCTCGCTATCTAAAAATCAAACATTTTGTCTGTCAAGAAGCATATCACATTCAAATTGAAGACACTCACAGACAGCTGCTGTCCTCGCGTCCTCCCTATCAGGTAGAAAGATGCAACAACAAGCAAGACCTATTGAAGAGACATAGACAACAACTAAAACTTGACGTGACATAGAAAACAAATAAAACTTGATGTGATATAATAATAATAGCCCCTTCAGTTATAACTGACGATGGACGCCCCAGAGGTGACATGTATACGTTCTCTCCTCTCTTCTGCTTGTTGTATGAGCTTCTTTTTGCCCAATCTGAGGTGGCGCCGCAGATAGCATCGCCACTTGGTGCGATCGGCAGCTTCATCCTCCTAAGTTTCTGGATTTAGTTCCTGTGCCCTCATGTCTCTCTTGTACACATCTTTGAATCTCAGCTGTGGTCGCACAAATGTTTTCTTGCCATCTGCCAGTTGACCGTAGAAGATATATTTCGGGATGCCACCATCTTCCATGCGGCGGACATGGCCAAGCCAGCGTAGTCTGCGCTGTCTAAGCAGTGTATACATGTTTTGAAGGCCAGCATGTGACAACACTTCGACATTTGTCACTTTTTCTTTCCACCGAAGATGGAAGGTATTGAGCCTTATTTCTTGCTTAGCATAGGTTGTCCACGTCTCGCTGCCATACAGAAGTGTGCTGGTGACACAGGCGTTATATACCGCAGCTTTGGTCTTCATTGTGAAATTGGAGTTTCACCAAACACGCGATATGAGGCGGGCAGATGTAGCTGCAACTTTGCCAATGCGGCTGTCAATTTCTGTATCCAGAGAGAGTTTATCATTGATGGTGGACCCCCAGGTATGGGAAGTGGTGCACCACTGCCATCTCATAGTTATCGAAAGTGATAAATGGTGCAGCACCCACATTCTGACTCAGCACATTTGTTTTCTTTAGACTTATTGTGAGGTCAAAGTCATTGCATGCTTGGGAGAAGCGATTCATCAAGCAATGATGCTCCTGTTGACTTTGAGTGACAACTGCAGCGACATAGACAACAACTAAAACTTGAAGAGACATAGACAACTAAAACTTGAAGAGACATAGACTGTGATAAAGTACATTGATACAGCGATAAAATTATTAATTATAAGTATAAAAGTTAAAATAATATGAGTAGAAATAATAATAGTATACTTGTAACGCGTCTTCTTTCCCCGCGCCAGTCATCGCATTGAGATAAGAACGTAGTGTGAAACCTTATTGCCGCGCTAGTGGTATTGGACTTTATAACTCGCCCGTCAAGGGTTAACGGTAGAAATTTTGAAAACAACAAGCTTAGTTGTTCCAAGAAAGAGAGTACGATTCAAAACAGGGGAGGCATAAACGAACGCATAAAAATGAGAGAGCGAACACATGCTGCCGGATTGTCAAGCGTTAGATTCTTGGGGTCGCCCCCCAAGACGACAGTGCGAGACGATACAGTTAGCAAGTCGCAAGCTTTGTAGAATTTTAAAATACCCCGCAAAACCCATTACTTTTTTGGACTATAAGCACACTGAAAAAATATATAAACACACAGACAGCGTTTTCGCTGCAAAAGAGTCCATTTTATGACGTAACAGACTAGTAGTTTCAGTTTTGGACAACACGGGAGAGAAGAAAAGATGGCGTAATTTATATGATAATGGAAATTGAAACTAACTCTGGAAAAAATATGGACTTCCTTATTAATAGGTTTAGGATCATAAAAGTTAGCTAGTTTAAGAGCTTATCGTCTCGTGATACATAATATGCTTGAAAATAGAAAATCCGACAGATAATAAGAAAGGTATGGACAAAAGACGGTATTGGTTATGACAGACAGACCAACACATGCTCATCTTTACTTTCGCTAACGTGGATTTTTTGATGTGTCCTTGAAAAAGGCAGGAAAAGGGTACATGTATTCTATTGGAGGAGGGGTAGACAGGGGGAGAGAAATTATGGGATGGCTTAACACTAAATATATTTTAGCAGTGGAAATCTAAGAATGAGTGAGGAGAAAACTTGTTATGTCCAAAAATCAAGTCTGTTTTTAGATTGTAATGCCAATATTTTCAAATTCAAATTAAAAAGCTTAGTAGTTGGATCTCATTGGCCAACGCATTTTATATTAAAGAAAACTTAGATAGGCTATTCGCCATTTGCATAATACAGTCCCTAGAACAGGACGTTGATATAATTTGTAGAAATAACAGTTTAAGGATGATATCAACAAGGAGACATTATTTCATTGTTACAGGGTTTTTATCTGGCACTAGCCTGGTGCCAGATGTCTGTGAAAAGCAGTTGAGAAGTCTTTTCATTTCCAGTAGTGACAGGGGTCTACAGAGTCCACCCTGTTACTTTTGGGCCAGTATCAAAGTGTTCGTTTTACAGCAAGAATACGGAAAGTTCCAGTTGTGTCAGTTAAGTATAATATCTGTCACAGGACGCTTCATCAGCATCAAAGACTAGAGCCCCTTGTGTAACATAATAAAAATATTCCCCAAAGAAGTAGACATTGAAAGTTGTATATTAAAGAACTGGGGATGATTAAAGAATCCCAAACAGCCATCCAGTGTTAGAAACCAGTAAATTACAAATTTAGTGACACTTAGTATATTTTAACAGTATTTGTTTGGACAATTGTCCCTTTGGGTTAAAACTTTGCATTTTATGTATATACCTTGAGTTCTTTTAATTTTGAAAGTCCTGACCAGAAGAATACTAGGTTCAGGACTAATAAAATTGTATAGATAATATTTACACATCAAAATTTAACCCAAGTGTTAGTTCATTTGATCATAGACTTTAATAGTTGTTTATATGTGTGTGTATTAGTGTAAAATTTCCATCACACCACACTTGCATTAGACGTAGCTACCATACATACTAGTCAAGAATAGGTCTGATTGAGATCATAAGGTGGTAGCAGAAAGGTTACCTGATAACTCAACCCATAAATTGTTATAATCAGGTACCTTCACAGCTGACCTCATTCAGAACAATAGTGAAACATAACAACCACATTTCATAACATCAAATACCACCACATAGACCACAACTTGAACTTGAAGAAACATAGACCACAACTAAAACGAAGAGACACTGACTACAACTAAAACATGAAGTGACATAGACCACAACTAAAACTTGAAGAGACTTAGACAAGAACTAAAACTTGAAGAGACATAGACAACAACTAAAACTTGAAGAGACATAGACCACAACTAAAAGGAAGAGACATTGACAACAACATGAAGTGACACAGACCATAACTAAAACTTGAAGAGACATAGACAACAACTAGAACTTGAACAAACAAAGACAATAACTGAAACTTGAAGAGACATAGACGACAACTAAAACGTGAAGAGACATAGACAACAACTAAAGCGTGAAGTGACACAGACAACAACTAAAACTTGAAGTGACATTGACCACAATTAAAATTTGAAGAGATATAGACAACAACTAAAACGTGAAGTGATATAGACCACAGCTAGAACTTCAAGAAACATAGACAACAACTGAAACTTGAAGTGACATAGAAAACAACTAAAACTTGAAGAGACATAGAAAACAACTAAAACTTGAAGAGACATAGAACACAACTAGAGCTTGAAGAGACATAGACAACAACTGAAACTTGAGGAGACATTAGACCACAACTAAAACTTTAAATGACAAAGACAACAACTAAAACATGAAGTGACACAGACAACAATAAAAACATGAAGTGACATAGACAACTATAAAAACGTGAAGCGACATTGACCAAAACTAAAACCTTAAGTGACATAGACAACAACTTAAACATGAAGTGACACAGACAAAAATAAAAACTTAAAGTGACACAGACAACTATAAAAACTTGAAGTGACATAGACAACTACTAAAACTTGAAGAGACTTAGACAATAATAAAAACTTAAAGTGCCATAGACAACTATAAAAAACTTGAAAAGACATAGACAACAACTAAAAATTGAAGTGACATAGACAACAACTAAAACTTAAAGTGAATCCCGAGAACTACACGGGGCAAATATTTATATCAAACATAATAATTCTCTTCGTATGTCTGTGACGACGCGAGCGAGCGTAACACGACGCTAACTAAGGGAGGCCATCCTTATCCAAGCAAAGGATGAACGATTATATCCCTTGACAACTATTTCATGCTACGAACACACTTAGACCTCAACTTTCACTTGAAGGAAGTAATAGTCAGCCGAAAGAGGCATTGACCACTGTGTGTTGACATTTCTTTCCAAAACAAATTTTCGATAACCAATGTATTATGACTTCAGCAATATATTCATCTTGTTTACTTCTATTAGGCAATTTTTTTTAAAAGAAAAAAAACCCAACATATTGTTTCTAATTGTCATGACTGAAGACAGGTAAAACTGAGACAGAAATCGCACGACTATTTGCATTAATTCCATAGCGAGATACTTGCAAGTATTTTCAGAAATTAGGAAATAAACCTCCTTTCTAAGTTGACATTTCCTGTAGAAATGCTGCCTTTTGTCAGAAGAACTTAGTTAAGAATAAACATTAGTATTCTGTCAACTAGGCGACTACACCCTTTCCGTATTACACTTTCTGCCGATTCTTGTCTACGCCAATGCATCAGAGAATAATGTGCAACGAGACAGAATAATGGAGTTTCTTTATATTCTAGTAACTCATTATAAATGGATAGCATTCTATTTTTTCGGTTTTCTTTTTTATCTCATTCATTTCCTTCTTGTAGTAGCGATTGTGCCTCTTTCTGTTCCTTCTTTTTGTCATTACTACACTATTTAATTACTGCTTTCAAATTCTTTTTTCACTTTTTTGGTATCATTATCTTCTAACTTCTTAATATCCGTCATCTTCTTTCTATTCATCTTGTTTTATGAATGTGTCTTCTTTTTTTTTTCTCCTTTTCATATTTTTGACTTTTATCTCTCTCCTATTTTCATACAGTCCATATTACCCTCTGTCTTCGATGCAAGAAGACGTGTGAACACGTCATAAATAATGATTTAAGGATGATGGGCACTTGCAAGAAATTTTGGTAATATATTTGCAGTTATTCATTAATCTAGCAAAACTAAAATAGAGGCGGGGTTTATCTCACGACACTCGTTTCTAACACACACTCATTACAACACCTTGATCTCCCAGTGACTTCCCGTACGAGAAACCCAAAGCCTACCCCTGAATTTATGGATTAACCAATGACAAGAAACCACAAACCAATCTTCCAATCACACGCATACCAAGGTGTGAGTCCAATCAGCACGCCCATAGCATTGAAGTGTGTATAAAATTATAAGAAACACCTTCACTGTAGGCTATATGATAAATAAGTGTGACCACTCGATGTTGTGAACACTTAATTTGTCAAAAATCAACGTTGAACAACAAAAATGAAGATCCTAAATGGCACCGTAATCTTATTTCTTGCATTTTACGTGTGCACAGCGGAAAGAGGGGGCCTAGAGGTAATAATGACCAACTTTCAATAATTTTGGCTAGTGTGAATGTTGATGCTTTTTTTTCTGACAATAAATCCATCACATTGATCGCGTTCTTTCTCTTTTTAAGAAGATAATTTTTTTAGCGTCGAAAATGCGTTATATTGCTAATTACCTTAGTGAATTATCCTGAAACGTACAATGAACCAATCCCGTTATCATTTCGGAATAAAGCGGAAAAGGTGCGCATTGCACTGTGAAATCCAAATTCAACACCTATGAAATACGATTCAGCAGGTCTTTCAATTTTTTTTAATGTTGTAATAACAATTGACAATAATGCATGATACGTTTGACTATAAAGATTCAATAACGTTCTCGTGGATTGACAATGAATGACAAGTGTCACACAGGAGAATTCATGCCTTATCCGGACATGGGGCACAAATGGGCAACATAGTTATATACTGTTTTATTGTGATGGGTTATTTACTAACGCTCTGAATAGTTGCACATGTATGGCTACCGTAAACATTAACCATGCAATAGTTTTATATTGTTTTATCAAGATTCTACGAGGGGCGTTCAGAACGTAATGCACCAAATCGTTTTTCTCAGGAGTTGTTTATTCAAAAAGCATGAAATTTATACATAATATACATGGATATGTCATGTAAACATCGGTATTATTCAACATAATCCCCATCAACTTGTACGGCTTTATGCCAGAGCGAAACAAGTGCATGTATTCCTAGTCCGTACCAGATTTTGTCTTGATCATGTAGCCATTTCTTCGCTGCATGAATCACTCCTTCATCATCTTCAAACCTTGTCCCACGGAGTGCATTTTTAAGTGGACCAAATAGATGAAAATCAGAGGGTTCCAAATCGGGACTATAGGGTGGATGGGGTAGTACAGTCCAACCCAATTTGGTGATTGCTTCCCGTGTTGCCAGACTTGTGTGAGGTCGCGCATTGTCGTGAAGGAGAAGCAGGTCTGCTGGATTCTTGTGCGGCAAAACTCTGCGAAAACGTTGATTGAGTTTGTTCAATATCTTAATGTAAGCTTGCGAATTGATTGTCTCTCCTCTTGGCATAACGTCCACAGGAATCACACATTCAATGTCCCAAAAGACAGTGATCATGACCTTTCCTGCTGAAGGAATAGTCTTGAATTTCTTTCTTCGTGGTGATTGCGGATGATGCCACTCCATTGACTGTCTTTTTGTCTCAGGTTCAAAATGATGTGCCCAGTTTTCGTCACCTGTAATGATCTTAGCCAAAAAGTTCTTTCTATCAGCATTGAAATGCTCCAACAATTCAGAAGAAATTGCTTTCCTTTGCAATCGGTGGTCATTTGTGAGACTTTGAGGAACCCATCTTGCGCAAACCTTAGAAAATCCGAGAGTTTTTATAACTGCATTTGCACTACCAATGCTGACTGATAGCTGTAAGGCCAATTGTTGAGTAGTGATTCGCCTATCAGTAAGAATAATGCCCTCAGCGCATTTCAACATTTCTGCATAGGTGGCTGTGGCAGGACGTCCACAGCGCGGCCGATCAAGCAGCTCCGTATCTCCACTTCCTGATTCTTTGATTCCTTGAACCCAGCGACTGACTGTACTCCTGTCGACTGCAAAACTTCCATACACAGCACATAGACGCTTGTTAATGTTTACAACAGTTTCCTTCTCTGCAACGAGAAATTCTATCACAATTCGCTGTTTATAACGCAAGTTTCTAACACGCTCCATTTCAACGGTTTAGGGCAGCCGTACTATTTGGCCGGTTGCGGTGCAATTTGGTGAGCACAATTGACACATGCCATATTTGAAGTGTGCAAAATGACATGCTTCTATCTTCATTACTAGCTGAGAAAAACGATGTGGTGCATTACTTTCTGAACGCTCCTCGTATTACCAGACCGCAAGGTCTTTTATGTTTGGACATGTGCCCTATTATAACCGACGGAGACGGACCAAGTGTCTAGGTTGTGCAAAAACGAGGCAAAACGTAATTTAAAAAAATTTATATAATTTCTTTTATCAGAAATTACGCAGTGTGGAAGTTCTTGACCGTGCCACAATAAAACTATGACTTTGTAATGCAATGGATGTGTTAGGCTTCCGCTAGCGCAGAATGTCTTTGTCAAGATACTGTCAGTCCAAGATCTGGTACTGCTTTTAATCTGTGCCTGTATTTTATGTGCACCGACTTGAATCACGAAAGTGTCTTGTGAGAAACGACATCAGCAATATAATCTCTTTGTTTTTCTTTCGTGAATGATATCATCTAACTAATTATCCCAAGCTTACATTTTGTGAACTCGTCCAGAACGTAATGGTTTTATCATGTTCTTCTTCTTTGATCCTTAGCCAACGACCGTCAAAGCAGTCAGTGGTCATCACGCCTGGTGGCGTCTTGTAGGGCAACAACAAAATGATTCCACTTTGCTCGGTCGGCGGCCATCCTTCGTACAGTGCCCCAACTCTGGTTCATTCTTTGCATCTCAGTCTCCACAGTCCTCCGCCAAGTTGTTTTTGGTCGGCCTCTCTTTCGTTTTCCTTCAGGGGTCCATAGCATAGCTGTTCTTGTGATGGCATCGGGGTCTCTTCTGAGGACATGGCCAACCCAGCTCCAGCGTCTGCCAGCTATGAGGGTGTGCATGTCCTCTTGCTTGCTCCGAGTAAGCAGATCTTGGTTGGTGATGGTATTCGGCCAAAAGATTCGGAGAATTTTTCTTAGGCATGTTGTGTGAACAGAGGACAATTTCGACATTTCCTTTTCTGTAACTCTCCAGCTCTCCGCGCCATAGAGAAGCACAGAAAGCACACAGCTCTGATATAATCCTAATTTTGTGCTTGTGCTGTACTGAGAGGACATCCAGATGTTGCTTAAGCTAAAAAAGGCTGTTCTTGCCTTATTCATTCTGTTGTTGATGTCTTTGCTTGCTCCGCCGTCTGGTGTTACTATGCATCCTAGGTATGTGAAGGCATCTGTCTGTTCCAGTTGCTGATTCCTTACTGATATGGGCTCAGGGTTGCTCACATTGAGCGTCATGACCTCTGTCTTCTTTAAGTTGATGTTCAAGCCGACCTACTATACGTTTCTTCCTGGATGTGTTGATGTGAATGTGCTAGCAGTGCAATGTCATCTGCATATTCCAAATCTTCCAATGTAGAAAATGTAGTCCATCTTATTCCTTCTGGATTGCCCTCTGTTGTCTGGCGCATCACGCAGTCTCTGACTGTTAAAAATAGAATGGTTGATAAGGGGCATCCCTGTTTTACTCCTGTCTTCACCTCAAAGGTTAGGTTGCTCTGCCCAATGGTACACGTAAAGTTGGCATAAGGGCTTTTTATGATTGACACTATGCAGCTTGGAATTCCATAAGCCCTCAGTATTTTCCATAAACTGTCCCTATGTATACTGTCAAAGGCCTTTTCAAAATCAACGAAATTAATGTACAGCTGTCTTTGCCATTCTGAGCACTGCTCTATAATGTTCCTGAGGGTAAATATATGATCTACACATCTTCTGTTCTTTCTAAATCCTGCTTGTTCTTTCATCAGTTTGTGGTCTACTGCTTTTGAGATTCTCTGTATAATTATCCTGCCTAGTATTTTGCTGGGAACTGAGAGAAGAGTTATTCCTCTCCAATTATTGCAGTCTGCAAGATCTCCCTTCTTTGGCAATTTGACAATTATTCCTTTTCTCCACTCTATTCGTGTTGTCCCTGTTTTCCAGACTTGTGCAAATAGTAGTTCTAATAGTTCTGCTACTAGCTCAGGGTCTGTCTTAAATAGCTCTGCATTTAAGTTATCATGACCAGGAGCTTTTCTATTCTTTAACCCTTTGATTGCTGTGATGATTTCTTCTTTTTGTGGGATGTCTGTATTAACATCTAGATCATTTTCAGCCTCAGGAACATTCAATTGTGTCTCTGGTGGTTCCTTATTCAGAGTTTCTCTGAAATGCTCTGCCCATCTTGTTTCCTGTCCCTCTACTGTCGTGATGAGATTTCCGTGCTTATCTTTTACTAATGCAATATTGTTTGTACCTCGTTTTCCACTGATGATTTTAGTTATTTTGTATACTGTGCTTTGTTTTTCTCAGTGCTGCCTCTTCTGCCTGTCTTGCAAGGTCATCCAGAAATGTCGTTTTGTTAGCAAGGGTTTGACGTTTTACTTCCTTGTCCAGCTGACTGTACTGTTCACTATATATTGCCTTTAACCTGGGAGACTTAGCTTCTGTTTTCTTTCTTTTCATTTCCTTTCTCTTCGCTATGGTGTTAGCGTATATGATGTTATCCATTCTTGGCTCTTTCTTTCCTGGAATCCCAAGCATGACTTGCTGCTTTCCTTGTATATTGTTGAGATGTGTATAATCTCTGGTCAACATCATCGGTCTCTGTTCTTTCCTGGCTTTTGATAATCTCATATCTTCTCTTTACGTCGACCACGAAAGCTTTTCTGGTGAGGGATCCTTCAGTTTCGTGATGTTGTATCTTTTCTGTTTGACTGCAACTGGTCCAGCAGCTCTGAGTTTCACTTTCAGTCTTGCTACTACTAGGTGATGATCACTTCCCACATCTGCGCCTCTTCTTACTTTCACGTCTTGTAGTGCATGTCTCCATCTGCCATTGATCATTATGTGATCTATCTGGTTTCTGTCTCGTCCGTTTGGTGATTTCCATGCTAACTTGTGCACTTCCTTGTGTGGAAAAAGTGTTCCTCCAATGACCAGGTTGTTAATACTGCAGAAGCTTATTAATTTGTCCCCATTCTCATTTGCTGTTCCACTGCCGCATTTCCCCATTACTCTTTCGTTATAATTATTGTGTGCTCCCACTTTCGCATTTAGGTCTCCCATTACTATAATGAGATCGTACCTGGGTGTAGTTTCCATTTCTTTTTGCACCTGTTGATAGAACTCGTCCTTGATCTCTTCATCGCAGTCGTTTGTTGGTGGATAGCATTGTATAATTGTGGTGTTGGTGAACCTCCCTCTCAGTCTTGCTCTTATCAGTCTGTTGTTGATGGGTTTCCATTCCAGTAAAGACCTTTCCATTCCTTTCTTCGTGATAATGGCTACACCTTCGTTGTGCTGACTATCCTCTCTGCCAGAATAAAGTACTGTTTCCCCTGTAGCTGTTTTTATTCTCCCCTTACCTGTCCATCTGCGCTCGCTTATTCCCAGGATATATATCTTGTAGTTCCTCATCTCTGCTGGGATTTGTCTCAGCTTTCCTGCCTCATTCATAGTTCTGACGTTCCAAAAACCAATTCTGTTTTCGTGTTTTGCGGTCGGGGCATCCGTTTTCATTCCAGTGGCTTCCTTTCGGCTTTCACAACTGTCAGTCATACGAGCCTGAGACTCCGGATGTCCATCCCGCAGCAAAGTTTTTCCATTTATTGTTGTTACCGTAACATGTGCGATTTTTTACATAGCCAGGGGTGTCGGCCCTGTGCTAAAACCCCCAACCTGGAGGACCAGAGTACCAGTTTTTGTCTGACCCCTACCCACGCAGACCAGTCCAGCTTGGTTGAACCTATCATGTTGAACTCATGAAATTTCCATTAGCTTTGAGTTTTCATGTAATGCCACAGTTTAAAAGCCTGTTCTATTTAACCTGTTTAATCTTTTACCCTGGAGTAACGGCTTCATCGTTGGTTAGTTTTGACCCCAGTGCCGAAACAAGAGTGTGACCGTTGTTTTTAGTTTATCCAAAATGAACCTGAAAATTCAGCATTTTAATTCAGTCAATTTACTATTTAAACAACCAGTCTGAGTGTATTTAAGCAGTGTGTTTACGTATTTTGATGTAATACTAAAAATTTTTGTGACGATTCGTGTGTTTGCGTTTTACTTTGTGATCGGTACAGAAATATGTCAGAATTTATATATGCAAATTCTAAGACCACCACCTCCTCCCCCCCCCCTTCCCCCCTTTATCCATTTCCCCACAGTATAATATATAATGTGTGCATTTTCACCTAAATGTTTTGCATACAATTTACAATTCAAGAAGGTATACATCACTGTTTACAATTCTTCAAAAATAAAAATAAAATAAAAATTCAGGAAAGGCGGAAAGTAATTACGGAATCAAAGAGCTAAAAAGCATGTATAGGAAATTGAATGAAGATAAATAGAATATAACATCGGGGCAATACGGAAGAAAACTTTGTCCACTAATGTAGGGCCCAAAAACTGGCCACGAGCGCCTGGAGAACTGGGCCTCTCACTTCTTAAGAGCTAATTTCACATTGAAAGGTGGTTTTAGTTTTCCCTGTGCCTTAAGACTTTCCTACTCATCTAAAGTTAAAATGTCGGATTTGTATTGTAACAGTTCAAATATTGCTCACCCAAATGTAGACATATTCCATTTATGCATACTATGAGCCAAACTGTCTAATGAGTCCTTCAGTTCTACAAAACTGTTCGCTAGCGATCTATTATCCTTTTCTCTCCTTACCGGGTCGTCTGAACAAGAGGATAGGACGAAAGAGTAATCAGAATAAGAACATCGATACTTCATCTCGTAAATCAAGGCTCGGTAACCAGGCTATCTCGATGTACTTGTAGATCCCAGGGGATGATTTGGTAGATCTTTAGGCGCCTGCAGGGGGCAAAAAAATGACTTTTTAAAATAAGGTAGTTTCGGACTAGAAGTCCCCTCGTAAACATTTAAAACCGCAGTGTCCCCGAGGTCAGATGTATTTTTTTCCGCGTTCCCAATGAAAACTCTCATCATCCTAAACCTTCCCCCCGCCCTTAAAAATTACACATACACTTATACACATGCATACATTATTTGGTAGATATTTCGAGGACTCGGTGTTACTAAAGCAGAACCCACGAGCTGCTGGGTTGCCGACCTCTGTCGTAAATGAACAAATCTCTTCTCGACATTTCCAAGATAACCATCACATATCTCCGCGAACCGGTGGTGTAACTCGTTCTCCTTCCGGTCGCCGGGAGGGGGGGGGGGGTCGTCCACATATGACGTCACGCAGTAGGGGAGAAGAGGTCCAAAATTGTGTGACGAAGTCTGATGATGGGATAAGGGAAAATCTGTGAAAACTAGGTCACCGGCATACTGCAGTAGTAACCATAGTCTTGTGATAAAGAAACATTGAGAATTAAAGCGAAGGAGACAATTTTGACCTACTCATACACAATAACTACAGCATTGTTATGCCTTCGCTCAGAAGAAGAAGGTGGCGATGAATAGCACATACACTGAGGAAAAATGTTGATAGCATTACAAAGCAATACTTGGTCTGAACAATAGGGGTAAATGTAGCAGAGACAGACCGAAAAACACAGGAAAAGAGAACTGGAGACATAAATGAAAACGATCAGAAAAAAAAGGAGACACACGGAGCTGAAGACTTTACCTGAGTTTAATGACGGCCTATGTTCCTTTGAGGAGTTTAAGGGCGGTGAATGAACTAAACGAATTTATTATGTGTGATTATGCCTGTTAATCTTGGCAGCAATATAGACAAAGTTGGAGGGACAAACAGCAATATCAAAATAAGAATACAAAAGGCAAGAGGAGCTTTCATTGCATTGGGAAATATATGGAGATCAAGAGAAATCAAATCCAACACGAAAATAAGAATCTTCAACTCAAATGTGAAGTCAGTCCTATTGTATGGCTCTAAGACATGGAGAACAACAAAGACAACAACCAAAAAGCTACAGACTTTCATAAATGGTTGCTTGCGTAGAATAGAGGGATTAAAATGGTATGACAAGGTTACCAACGTGGAACTGATGACAAGAACTAGACAAGTGCCAGTAGAACAAGAGATGAGAAGAAGACGATGGCGATGGATAGGACACACACTGAGGAAACCTATTGATGGCATTACAAGGCAGTCCATGTTCTGGAACCCCCAGGGCAAGAGAGGCAGAGTTAGACCAAGAAGCCCATGGAGAAGAGAGCTGGAAACAGAGGTGAAAATGATGAGGAGAACGTGGAAAGAACTTGAGATGATGGCACGTGACAGGAGGACTTGGCATGTGTTTGTTGAAGGCCTATGCTCCTTTGGGAGTGGAGGGTTATGATGCCTGTTATAAATGTTAATACTTTTTCTGCATGACTGTGGGTAGTAAAGATGAAAATGTGTTTCACATTAAAGTAACTAATCTCGATTTCCCAGCGAATGATCCAACCATTTATCGCTATCAACTTCAGCCCCCCAAGGAGCAGAGATCTTCAACAAACTTATCCCAAGTCTTCCTGTCGCAAGCCATCAACTCAAGATCTTGTCATGTCTTCGTCATCAACTCAAGATCTTGTCATGTCTTCGTTATCAGCTCAAGATCTTGTCATATCTTCGTCATCAACTCAAGATCTTGTCATGTCGTCATCAGCTCAAGATCCTGTCATGTCTTCGTCATCAGCTCAAGATCTTGTCATATCTTCGTCATCAGCTCAAGATCTCGTCATGTCTTCGTCGTCAGCTCAAGATCTTATCATGTCTTCGTCATCAGCGCAAGATCTTGTCATATCTTCGTCATCAACTCAAGATCTTGTCATATCGTCATCAGCTCAAGATCCTGTCATGTCTTCGTCATCAGCTTATGATCATGTCATATCTTCGTCATCAGCTCAAGATCCTGTCATGTCTTCGTCATCAGCTCAAGATCTTGTCATATCTTCGTCATCAGCTCAAGATCTTGTCATATCTTCGTCCTCAACTCAAGATCTTGTCATATCTTCGTCATCAGCTCAAGAGCCTGTCATGTCTTCGTCATCAGCTCAACATCATGTCATATGTTCGTCATCAGCTCAAAATCTTGTCATGTCTTCGTCATCAGCTCAAGATCTTGTCATATCTTCGTCATCAGCTCAAGATCATGTCATCTCTTCATCATCAGCTCAAAATCTTGTCATATCTTCGTCATCAGCTCAAAATCTTGTAATGTCTTCGTCATCAGCTCAAGATCTTGTCAGGTCTTCGTCATCAGCTCAAGATCTTGTCATGTCTTCGTCATCAGCTCAAAATCTTGTCATATCTTCGTCATCAGCTCAAAATCTGGTCATATCTTTGTCATCAGCTCAAGATCATGTCATATATTCGTCATCAGCTCAAGATCCTGTCATATCTTCGTCATCAGCTCAAGATCATGTCATATCTTCGTCATCAGCTCAAGATCATGTCATATCTTTGTCATCAGCTCAAGATCTTGTCATATCTTCGTCATCAGCTCAAGATCTTGTCATATCTTCGTCATCAACTCAAGATCCTGTCATGTCTTCGTCATTTGTTGCATGCCTGTCTCCAGTTTTTTTCTCCGTGTGTTCTTTGGTATTCGTCTATCCCTCTTACCTCAGGAATAGAAGAGCACGAACTGTCTGAATATGATATCATTAGGTTTCGTTAATGTGTGTCTTTTCCATCTCCAGCGTCATCTTCTCATCTCTTGTTTTACTGGCGTTTTTCTGGTTCTTGTCATCAGTTCCACGTTAGTGTTTTTGCCAACCATCTCAATATTTCTATTTTACACAAGCGCCCATTTATGAATGTCTTTAATTATTTGGTTGTTGTGTTTCGTTGTCTTCCGTGCTTCACAACCATTTAATAGGACTGTCTTGATATTTAAATTGAAAATTTGAATTTTTGTGTTGGATCTGACTTATTCGATCTCTATATATTTTAAATGCTATCACCTAAATTTTACTTCTGAAAGCTAGACGACAACGTGTGGTTTAGACATTTTATATCGTTCAGTTTTCTTACTTACTTATTTACTTAGTCGTTCCTCTTCTACCGTGAGGTGTAGAGGTTTGGAAGAGAGAGCGACAGACTATTCTATCAGCTGTCTTCTTCCTGGCCTGGTTCCATTCTAGTCCTCGGTCCTTCAAAAAAGTTTGTTGCTTATCCTTTACAGGACGTGGCAATCAACCCCAGCTTTTATTGGCTGTTTGTGATTTTTCTAGGCAATTTTTTCATTCAGTAGTTTGCCATTGCTTTCTGAACGGTACGGCGCTTATACCATTGTTAAAAATCCTTACAAAGCAATCTGCTAACAAACCGCCTGCAGCAGGTTTCGAACCTGGTATATCTGGATTATGAAACTGCGTTCATATCCATTAGGCCACAGACGCCTTCAAAGATTGTATAATATTGTCCTCCCAGCGGACTCTGGGTCGTCCTGGAGGTCTGGATCCCTGGTTCTTTGTTTCCCATGCTTGTCGTGGTAGCCGATCTTCTCCCATTCTGCAGACATGGCCAAACCATCTTAGTTGGGACTGTTCTATTTGGGTCTGCAGCGGGTGGGATTTTAGGCCTTGACGTATCGTCTGGTTGCAGACCATGTCTCTTCTTGTTACTTCAACCACCTTCCTCAGATACCACATTTCTGAGGTTTGGATCTGGCTTTTGTGGGTTGTGTTCAGTTTTCTTGCGTGAGATAATTTGCTTGCCAGTTCAGATAGATAATATTTTAGGGTGACCATATCGTTTTTCACAAACAGAGGACATTTTCTGACTTGTTGGCATAACAAAGTGGCGAATACAAAAAAGTAGACAAAAAAAAAAAGACTTTTTAATTTCAATCTATTATTGCATGATTGTAATGACAAGAGCTAGTTCTAGTTTTATGAAGACTGGTGTGGCGAGATGGATGTTGGATAGAAAATTAGAATTTAGTTTCCAGAGATGGAGAAGAGAACTGGTGAACAAGAGGCAGGGAAGGAGGACACAATGCACATCAAGTAGTTAACTGCACAGTTCTCCAGTGATAGCAGTGGGAGATAAGTGATAGGTAATTCACCTTCTCGCTAGATCTATCCTATGCTCCAGTGGCTTAAGCGCTTATCATATATTTTATCCATAAGTGTCTAATGAAGTATAAAGCAGAAGTTAATTTCATGCAGAATTAGCTACCCAAGCTTTTTGTCAATTTGATGTTACATTTTTTGACTACAAAATATAAACTCCTTGAAAAATTATTTTTTGGTTTTTAGTACACTAAAAGCGTGAGTTTAAAATATTTTTTTATATTTCTTATTTTCTTCTTTTTAGTGTTAGAAATATTATGACATACTAAAACATAAACAATATTTTTACTTATTGTAAATCTGGTCAAAAATTTCTTACGCGATCCATTTCTGTTAGAGCGTCAATATTACATGGTATTGTGCCTGTTAATTTGGTGCAATCAGTTTCTTCAATTTGAAGGCTATCTAGAGATCGTACTCGACTTTCCCTTGATTCATACTGTTATAATTTGGATTGTTTCCCTGATTTAGCTAGACAAGTGTTTGAGTACTACCGTGTTTTACGCATAGAATAAAATAAAGCACACCACGCACTCTTGAATTCTTAATTAACTTGATTATGGCTGCTGATTTGTTTACATTTATTTATTACTCATAATGTCGTAATTACAATATTAAATTATTAAATAATTGACTGATTATTGTTAACGTTGCAAGTTAAAGAAAAGCCTGTAAAAATAGCAACTTCCGATGACTGTGGCATACATAAAATGATTGCTAAACATCTGCTTCACAGATATCCACAATGTGAGCAACAGATTAAGTGCATATGGCCGACGCCAGTACGAATCCTGGTTTGGTTTTAACGACCATCTTCATTGCACACGGACAATTCCATAAGTGCTCTGATTTCCTCCCTTAGATCACACAAGGAGGATCTCAGCACAGTTCACGAACTCCGTAGCACAGGAGAGAACTCCAGTGTTTATGCAGAAATCACTCACTCTATAAACATTTTTGTAGTGGGTAGGTTTCCTAATTTGTCAATTTTGCCAGGGCAACGGCCAAATCGCCTTCTGTTTACGATTTCCTACTGTCGAGGGATTTTAAACGTGCGCAACTTGCACACAGGTAACTCTGTTGAGATACTAATGGCCTCCAGCTGACCAGATTTCTTAGAAAGTATTCAAGTTGTCGTCTGAGTGTGTACGAAGAAGAAGAAGGGGAAGTACAATTCACAAACAAAATCAAAATAATTAACACCGATTTCAGTTTGCATCAAAGTTAATGAGTAAGCAGCCAGTTTGGCTCTCCAAATCTTGAATGTATGTGTGACGAGTTGGCTCAGTTTTTTCCTGTTAATTTTGAACATAGAGAGACGCCCATTTCTCGTCTGTAATTTAGTACATTCCCCTACAGTCTTTTTTTTTTTTTTTTTGGCCTCGTGTTATGTATAATGTTTGGTTTCTCATTATCAATCTAATTAGTGACTTCCTCCTGATTCATTTTTATTACACGCTTTTATTTAACTTCGTTTGTATGTCACTTTCAAGTCATTTTCAAATATTGCAATCGATTTTTCGATCACTTCCAGATGAGCAATAGCTATGAAACTTGGCACAGTTGTGTATTCCCGATGACAATACAATAATCAGTCGTAACAATAATAAAATGAATAACAATAAAATTAATATTAATTTTGTTGTTGTATTGTTTCATCAGTGAAATGGGTGATAACTGCAAATAATCTAGGTGTATTATTTCCAACAAGATTGTCTTTCTTGAGAGAAGCTTTATACTTTATTAGACACTTGTGGATAAAATATATTATAAGCGTGATAAGGGTGGATTTAGGCTGGCTTGAAGTACCACCCCTATCGACACCAGTTAAATTATAGTTGTATTGAAGGGTGTCCTATCTGGTTTATGTTGTTGCTGTGTGTAAGGTAGTTCAAGTCCACAGAGTTACAGCACAGGCAAAGTGACATGCGAAGTCATAAAGGAGGTAACTGCTTTTGACGTTTTTCATCATTTATTTCTCGCCACAACGACAGTTACTTCACATACATCATCAACATCACAATTCAACGATTGTAGCATTCAGAAATAATATTGGTGCCAACTGATATTCAGGTGAAATGATAATGGTGCGCCAAAATGCCAGGTTACGTTAGCTCCATTATAACACACTACAGTTCAATGAATGTCTGCATTCCTAAATAATGACACTGCCAACTGATATTCAGGTAGGATCCAATCCTTATCAGTCATAGCGTAAACAACAGTTCAAGGTTCACAGCGTCATAAAGTTATTATTCATAAATATTAATTCTGCAACAGTGTCAGCTGCAGATCATCAATGTTCATACATAATAATGAATACTCCCCTCCTGATGCTAGCAGATCAGATGTATACAATAAGTCCATTATCGTCCGCACGGGAATAGCGTACATGGAGTACAGATCCACCTGACCTTTATAACATTCCTAAGTCTAACCTTCGACAAAAAGGTGTGATCGCTGACCTAGAGATATTCATAGGACGTAGAACTGTTCCTCGGGCTTAGGCTATCCCGTATACATATAAATCACAGGTATGAAAATACCTGGGGTGTGATATCTATTAGAAGAACCTTCCTTGCTGTAATGTATACGTGAGCAGAGATCGACCATTGTCAAACGTAAGTAAATTTACAGATTGGATGTAAATGAGGCATTACCTTCGTTCGAAAATCCACACCACAGAAAACATACGCCTCCAGGCGTTTTAGAATACTCAAGGGAAGGACCTTGTAAGCTAACTATCTCACAATAAGGCTCCTAATCCCTAACAAAATCACAGAGACGCCAAAACGCGTCCTTTCTGCTTCACAGCTCTACATCGTCTCTAGACAAAGGAACTTCCCAGACGCCTCTCGTCCGGACATGCGCAGAACCTATACACTTGAAATAGCGATCAAACAAGACGATCTAAGAACATTCGAGATACAGATTTAACTAGATCGAGCATTATTTTGACATGAACAGAGACCTCAGCACATGTTTCAAACATTCCAACAACAGTTGACCGATACTACCAAATAAGGAGAATGGTCACACTTCGTTAAATAAAAATGTGGACCGACCGTGTCTCGACACAAGAGGAGGTAACATCATATTGAATGATACTCTCCATATCCTGAGTTATGTAGCTTTGACCGACAAGAAACTTAAGTGTACTTTCAGTATCTAATAATACAATGTCTTTTATAAAAAATGATCATACAATGTCTTGATTTAAAAAAAATGATCATATAATGACTTTAGAAAAAATGAAGATCTGTGCGTAACAAAGCGCTTTAGCGCCCAACGCTTTTTGTCAGCCTCTTCATTGCCGTGGTTGTTGCAAATAGATTGGATCCATTGGATCAAAACTCTTTTGAATTTGTTGACACAGTTTATGGAGCACTACTCTAGTGTGATCTAGTTCTGCATTATTCTTTAATTATACAGGATGATTGAAAGTCCATTTCTATGGTTACATTTGTATATCCTCACTGGTTGTGGCGACATTGAAAATTAGAAGTACTCTTGACCTATGGAAATACCAGAGTATCAGAAATGAACACTGGTGTATGGACAGCACAGGATATAGTCAGACTGTTACGTACTCTTGTCCAGATGGTCAAGTGTATAGATCAACAGCCTACCTTGCCTTCCCGCCACGACTAACCTGTGCTTTTATAAACTTTTCCCAATTAATTAGACACAAGTAATGAACATGGAAACAATTTAACAACTTCAGAAGTTAATAAAATCAATCAATTTAATTTAATGCTTAATTTTCTCTTTTCTTTGCACTTTGGAATGAAAGCAAGAAAATGTATTTATATATACACATTTATCAAAATCATTGACACTTACTTACTTACTTAGTCGTTCCCCTTCTACCGTGAGGTGTAGAGGTTTGGAAGAGAGAGCTCCAGACTATCCTATCGGCTGTCTTCCTCCTGGCCTGGTTCCATTCTAGTCCTCGGTCCTTCAAAGATTGTCTAATGTTGTCCTCCCAGCGAACTCTGGGTCGTTTTCGGGGTCTGGATCCTTGGCTCTTTGTTTTCCATGCTTGTCGTGGTAGCCGATCTTCTCCCATTCTGCAGACATGGCCAAACCATCTTAATTGGGACTGTTCTACTTGGGTCTGCAGGGGGTAGGATTTAAGGCCTTGACGTATCGTCTGGTTGCGTACCATGTCTCTTCTTGTTACTTCAACCACCTTCCTCAGATACCTCATTTCTGAGGTTTGGATCTGGCTTTTATGGGTTGTAGTCATTGCCCATGACTCGCATCCATATGTCAAGACTGGGACATAGGTGGAGCGGTATACACATTGACACAATAAATATTATCTAGAAATGTCTGTATCCACTGTCTACACAATCTAAATCTGTCCTAGTTTTATTTCTTGTTTGTGCAGCTGCAATGGTACATCCAGTAGCTTATAGCTGGTGACACACTGTTCAGTTAATATGCTGGACTGCCATCACTATGTGGAGACCAAATATGTGTAGTGGTCAAATCAATTTCGTGTTCCTGCAGCACAATGTTTAGGAATGCACTTTTGGATCCACCGCCAGATTAAACGTGAAATATGCAACACGTTAAGCCTCGTGGATAGTATCGTTCCACATACTATCACAAATCCTAGTGTGTGTGTGTGTGTGTGTGTGTGAGTGTGTGTGTGTGTGAGAGTGTGTGTGTGTGTGTGTGTGTGTGTGTGTGTGTGTGTGTGTGTGTGTGTGTGTGTGTGTGTGTGTGTGTGTGTGTGTGTGTGTGTGTGTGTGTGTGTGTGTGTGTGTGTGTGTGTGTGTGTGTGTGTGTGTGTGTGTGTGTGTGTGTTAGCGTCATCAGAGTGTGCATGGGTATGATGTGCCCTTCTGTATGTTTCATACATGTCGTTGTGTCAATACAAGCCTAGTTATTGCATAATATTATATTAAAAGAAACAATACTTTCATTATTTAAATATGATAGATGATACAACAGATATATACAGAAAGTAGTATAATACAAACATAATAACTCTTTTATCTCCAGTCTTTCGAGCCAGCTCTAACAAGTGCTGATAGCTTGATGGCGTGTCATTTACCGGTCCTGAAAAGGACTACTTGCAGTGCTAGGCTGGATAGGATTTTGTTTATATTTATGGTATCTCAATCTTCCATAATCATACCATAATAATCGACAAAGAGGCAACATGATATATTAAAAAATATTATCTATATAATAATGCAACCCAATGTAATAACGTGTACTGCACATGTCTAATGCCGATATAAGCGTACAAAATTAAATGTAATTACGGTAATTCTACTTACTTACCCTCTGACGTTCAGAATATAAAAGGCAAGACCCCGGTATGGCTGGTTCTTATGTAATTGCTCCAGGTCGAGATAAATTTCCAGTAGCAGCTCTTATACAATCGGTCTGCTTTTGTAAACTGCTAGATTCGCTGTGTGTGTGTGTGTCCTGATCCTGTTGTTTTGTTGTTGTTTTGAAGAGGTGATGGGTGGAGAGCAGGCACTTAACAGCTGCTCGTTATTGCCTCTTCCTGTTCCATCTTGGTCTACCCTGTTCAACCTGAATATCGGTTATAATTGGGGTATTTAGTGTCATTTTATTTACTAATTTTGTATTAAATTTAAATAACTATTGTCTTTTGCAGTTGCTAGTTTTAATTTATATTAGTGTTTGTCATTTTATTTTCTCTATTGTATTGTTTATAGATTACTATTTTCCTTTACACTTGGTTTTAATTTGTATTAGTATTTGTTCTTTTTGAGTTGTTTTTGTTTTTTAAACCTCGTTATCTTTCCTTGTCCTATGAGTAGTAAGTAAGTTTGCTAATTTAAAAAAAAATGATTTGTTAGTTCTTGTTGCTTAATTTCTATTTGGTTGAATGTCTTTTCTGAAGTACTAACTTTATATTGTAACCGTGGTAGTGGTTAATAATCTGTGAACTGGTCCAAAGGCAACAATTAGTATAGTGTGACACCGTGACTGAGCACTGGTTACGGCATCAATTAGTATAGTGTAACCGTGTAACAGCGCTACCTCGTCTTAATCTTTACTAGATGGCAGATGGCAGGCCTAGTTGTGTGACTCACACCAGTTTCCTTGTATATCTTCCAAGTTTTAAGTTAGTAGTGTTTGGTACTGGCCCTCGCCGCCAGAGTTGACAATTTTTGGATGAACTACTTTCCTTCTTACTTTCAACCCTTGGCTCGATCGTACCCTTCTTTGTTGTTAATCAGTGAATGATTCGTATAGTGGAGTTATTACAGTGATTGATGATCAGGCATTCAACAACAATCCTTCATGGATCAACTCAAGCATTTGTTTGTTCTCTTACAAAATTCTATTTATTTACTTGCAATATAAATATATTTCAAAGATGCAGGTAATTCTTCATATAGAGCACACCTGCAGTCATATCATAGATACCTCAAGTATACATTCTGTATCTCAGTAGTATGTAGGCATTTAATCCCCTTTGTGCTTATCTCATCTCAAAGTTCTTATTTAGCTTCCTCAAGCTCTATTTCATTTTGCCCAATCTGCGTCAAAACTCATGATCAACTTTATGCAAAGTACTCATCTCAAAGTACTTTATTAGCTTCCTCAAGCTCTTTTTCATTTTGCCCAATCTGCCTCAAAACTCCTGATCAACTTTATGCAAAGTACTTTGTATTTCTATTACTCTGGTACATCCTGGGCATTCCATTGCTTCTCTTCTTTAAACTTCTCGCCCAGTACCATTTCATTTACTCATTTTTCTAACATATCGTCTTGTGATTTCTCTGCTGCGAGTCAGGAAAAATGTTCATCAAAGTGCATAATAATTCATAAAAGGTCAATACTTACAGGTGATTCCCTGAATCTCTCCTGTGAATACACTCACTAGTGACATTATAAACAAAATCTCTTAAGTAGCACTTCTTAGTTTACTCATACTGTTCTGACTAATCTTTATCACATCCTCCGAATTTCCTAGGACTAGCATCTCCTAACTTATCTATATACCTTATGGGTTTACTTTGTCACTTCTAATCTATCTGTGATAACTTCTTATCAAACTTGTGGCAACCGCACAACATTCTTGTTTCTTCATCTTCAGAAAAACACGACCGCCCACTTGCGAGCCGTAAACTGTTCTGCCCTTGACTTCTAGTCAATGCTCAGCTGATCTGTCCCTGTTTACCAGCTAAAACGATTGGTCGGCCCTATTTCCACTCACTGGAACAAATATGCTCACGCTTTTACAACGTAAGCGAATTCAGTGAATTTTCGTCTGTTATTTTTAGACTTCCCTCACTCTATTCCCGTGTGAATGTTTTTCTCAACTCACTAACACCTGCAAGGGACTTAATTCTACGTTATCTCCCTTTGACGTTTTAACTGAACTCTATATTCTCTTCTTTAAAGCTTACTACAATTTCGTTACATGTTAATTTTCTCAACCACAATTGAGAACCAACTAAATCTGCTTAACCCTAATTCAAGACTTTAATCCACCAATCGTAATATGCGGAGTTTCCTCCCTTTTCTCAAAGCATCCCTTCACTCATTTTATCTCCCTTCAACTAAGACAAATAGTCTGTATCCAAATCCATTCATATTTCCTAAACCATTTGTCTACACTCTTTTACTTGACTAAAACCAAATCACCGTTCATATCAACTTTGCTTGAAGCACAAATAATGCTTTGGGCAAACCCAACGGTGACATACAACCCGGGGCTATACAAATGTATCCCGTAGGGAGACATTTGTGTTCTATCAACTACTAATTCCATCTACCTTTAGCATACCCCCATCTCTGCTCCTGTATAATAATAATAATAATAGTTGCCCATCGCAAGCGAAGATGGCGACAGCTTCAGACTTGAATTGTGAGACATCAGTGCCGTGATCTCATGTGGCTAATTAGTCCTATTTTGGCCCTACAGGCCATTCCACATACGGGGCACACATGGTTAGAGTCGATAGTAGTGTTGCTGCGCATTCTGACTTTTCTTGCAGCATGCTTGCCTTCTGCCTTATCAGCTAAATTCTGTTCTACAATGCGAGCGCCTTGAGTAATGTTTGTCCACCAGGCAGAGCGATAATGTGCGATAGTCTCCCAGGAGGAGACATCAATTTTGAAGCTGCTCAACGATGTTTTCAGTGTGTCTTTGCAGCGTTTCTTTTGTACACCTACTGTTCGCTTACCCATAGAGAGTTCGCTGTACATCAACTGCTTTGGGAGGCGTTTTTCGGGCATGCGAACAACATGTCCGGCCCATCTAGTTTGGGCCCTCTGCAGCAATGTGTAGATGCTTGAGATATGTGCTTTGTTGAGGACCTCAGAATTAGATACTCTATCATGCCACTTGATCCTGAGTATCCTGCGAAGACAGCTCATGTGGAAAAGATTAAGCTTCTTGGCGTGTCTGCTATACACTGCCCATGTTTTACAGGCATACAGGAGGGTAGTGAGCACTATTGCCTGATATACTTTTATCTTGGTGGCGGCACTAATTCCTTGTAGATCCCAGACATTTACTCTTAGTCTTCCAAAAGCTGCACTTGCCTTTGCAACTCTGTTGTTGACCTCGGCGTCGATATTCGCATCTTTGGTAAGGGTACTGCCTAGATAAGGGAAGCTGTCCACCACTTAGAGACGTAGGTTCTTTACTGTGATATTTGGTTCACAGTAAGGTTTCCCAGGAGCAGGTTGCAACATTACTTCAGATTTATTCGTATTGATGGTAAGACCAAAGTCATCACACGCTACAGAAAGCCTCCTCATATTGTTCTGCATGTCTAGTTCTGTGCAGGTGATGAGGGCACAGTCGTCCGCAAAGACAAGGTCAGAGATCATTGTTTCATTCACCTTTGTAAAGGACTATAATCGTCTCAAATTAAGCAGCTTCCCATCTGTCCTGTATCTGATGTGTACGCCGTCACTACTGCCATGCGTAACGTTAGACAGCATGGCAGCAAATATCTTACTGAATAGTGTCGGAGCGAGCACACATCCCTGTTTGACACCGTTTGTGACCGGAAAGGGTTCAGAAGGTTCTCCACCATTCAATACGCGAGCCATCATACCTTCATGAAACTGGCGGACAATTGAGATGAACTTATCGGGACAGCCGAATTTCGCCATAATTTTCCATAGTCCATCCCTATTGACAGTGTCAAAGGCCTTGGTCATATCAATAAATGTTGTGTATAGGTCACTGTACTGTTCCTGGCATTTCTCCTGAAGTTGGCGAGCGGCAAATATCTTATCAACGGCCCCGCGGGCTGCTCGTAAACAACACTGACTTTCTGGAAGTAAGTCCTGCGATTCGAGATGAACAGTCAAGCGATTGAGCAGGACTCGAGCCAGGATTTTGCCCGCAATAGATAATAGGGAGATTCCCCTATGGTTATCACATGATTTATGATTTCCCTTTCGCTTGTATATGTGAACAATGGTGGCATCTTTCAATTCCTGTGGTATCTGTTCTTCATCCCAGACTGAGTGGAAGAGGTCTGTTAATCTCTGCAGCAGCATGCTGCATCCAGCTTTATAAATCTCAGCAGGAATAGCATCTGATCCAAGGGCTTTGCCGCTGGACAGTAGACTGGCTGCTTTCTTGACCTCTTCCAAGCTGGTTGGAAGGTCAAGTATATCATTGACTGTAACTTGCGGTATGCTTGCTATGGGCTGGTCGTTCACGGTTGATGGATAATTTAAGATGGCATTGAAGTGTTGTGCCCAGCGTTCCAAAATCTGCGTTTCATCAGTGAGCAATGCCGTGCCATCAGCATTTAGGACCGGTGATGATTGATTTGATTGAGGGCCATAAATAACTCCGCCTATGCCGGTCCCAAGCCCGGATGAAAAAGGAGGAGGGCGGCCTGCATGGAGGCCGTAAGGAGGCAGCCCCTCCACCATGCAAAGGCACAACAGGCCAATCTCCTGTTTGCTTTAATTTATGATTACGAGCAATATAAGAGAGAAAACCATACTGATTCTAAACGTGACGAACTGGAACGGACTACGGACTACGACTTATGGAACTTGGAACACAAGAAGTATAAATGGGAAAGAAGAGGAGCTGATGGAAGAGATGAGGAAAGCAAAATTAGAAATCCTGACTATTACCGAAACAAAGAAAAAGGGAAAAAGAGTCATGGATCTCGATGGCAACACGCTGTTATTCAGTTGTAGTAAAATCTGCGAGAATAATCGCTCATTTCAGTAAGATTTTAGTCATAAAATGATAATAAATAAACCCGCCCTATTGTGTCTGACGGTGATACTCTCACACGCCAGCATCGCGCTGAATTTTATGCCGTGGACAGGCTTAGAACCGACCCCGCCTTTTAAAACACACCCGCTTTCCTTGTGACGTACATTTTTAACATTTTGCCCGATCCGATAGAGACTGTGGCAAGACTTATAATTAACGATTTTGCGGAAGTGTGCCGCCAAACTACTGTCAGAATTAACGAAATAGTTAACTTTAACGCTGGTAATAAGTAATCCTTACATTTTTTGGTAGTGTAACACGAAGACAATACAAATATTTAACGCCTTTTCAAATACCCGCCGCTCAAAACCCCGCTTCGCTTGACACATTATGCCATGCATATATACACGCTGCGGCAAAGCCAACAGAGGCAAACACGCAGACAAATTTATTTCCTCCTCGCGGTAATATTACTGACGTCACTAAAACAAGTAGTTATTTGAAAATACATGCTAGCGAGAGATGAGAAAGGGGGGAAGATGGCCGTCTTGTGTAAAATTTTTATTTGACGATTGCCGGTGAAAAAAATTGAAAATCTAAACCTTAATGAAACTGACTATAAAAATCATATGGTAGTATAGCTTAGAGTCCACTGAGCAAGAATATATTTTAAAAAATATGGTAGTCCAAGTATTAGCCAAGTTATTGAGAAAATACTAAATGTCTACGGACGCGCGACCAGACAGACTGTTGTTCCTGCTTGTTTTTTTCATAACGTTAGTGGGGACGGCAGCTTAGAAAAGAGGCATTGAGGTAATTCAAATTTGCTTGGGTAACAAGAGTATAGGAGGGAGAGGGGAGAGGTAGGAAAATTGTTACCAAAAACTAACATCTTTTTGTATTGGCATAACTAAAGCAGACTGGCCAATCGACTACCAGACGCAGAGTTTGTTTTGAATTATTTTTGTTTTTCAAAAACTAAATTTGAATTCTGGTAGTCGCAAGCTTTCGATTGGCCAGTGCTAATAAATATTAACAAAAGGCTTAACTATTCAATGCCAGTTGAACAAAACTTTTCATTCAAATACGCTGAGATCAGCTATGTTAATTGTAAAATTAAATAAAGAAGTATTCACAGTCTGGACAGTGCAGAAGAAACTAAGGCCATTTCTTTGCAAGTCAGCGTCATTTGTTTATATTTCTTGAAAATGTGTGGTAAGAATGCTTTATGAATTTAATATGTTTAATCCCACTGCCAAAGTTAGATACTGCTATTGGGAAAAGTGAAGGACGTGCCGGGAGCAGACATTGTTGAGTCCTCAAATTGAACTGTATCTATCTGATGTATGTGGTCATAATTGTGTTTGAATGTTATAGCATTAGAATATGATTAGTAAGCCTCTGTGTTCCATGAACACTGTTCAACATGCCTGAAGCATTTATATTTAAAAAGGAAAAGAAGAGAAAATCATACAAAAGGAAATGTGGTTACTCCACATTATTTTATTGAGGAAAACTATGTAAACGTACAGTGGCGTATCTGCCATAGGGACCTGAGGTGTGGTCACAGCAAGGTGTGAGTCATGTAAAATTAGGGGCGAGTGCACCTGTAATGCACGCGAGGCTGACCCCATATCACCGTAGGAAAATAATAAATATAAGAAGTGATCAGATATAAAAGGCCAAGGTGTCCTTTTGTTGCAGAGGTTTTATTTCCTGTTGCCAGCCGGAAACAGGAAACCTGCTGAGTGAGAATAAAGCCATCAAGTCTCCGACCATTCGTTTATGCTGTCAAAAGATAACTGGAGGAGCTTGGGCATTTTGCGAGATTGAGAATTTCTGCAACTTCATACTGTATTATCATTCTTCAAGGAATCCCAGGTGATGTGTTAAGCATCTGGGTATATCTGACACTTTCGTTTAATAAACACTGGTATTTCAAATCATACTCAGGAAGTTTATGGGGTATGATGAAACTACAGCCCCTCATACACAGTGACTCTCCCTCTTAGATGAATAAAGTGTAAGCTGTGAACATTCCAACAGGAAAGATATATATTGACTTTATAGTTAGTGGACAAAGAGTCCAGATATTTTAGTTGATCTTTTCTGTAAACTATCTTGTCCTCATTTTCAAAGACCAGTCCAAAAGATATGGCTGGACAGGCAGATTAAATTGTACAGAAAAAATATTCTTTTTTAAGAAAAACTTAACCCCTGGTTTTTATTCACTTCCTCATAGAAAATTAAAATGTTTTTACGTTGTGTACCATCATTTCATTTCTCCCCCAGACACTAGGTACATCATACACCAGACACTAGAGCCAAAATAGTGACCGTGTGAGATCTAGGGAAGTAGCGTTAGGTTCCCTGCACATAATTCATCATCATCATTTATAGAGTCAGGGGCCTACATGTGCTTGACCTCACACGGTTAATACATACACGGATTTCATTCTTTTAGGATACCATCATAACCTCCCCAGCAAATCAAACTTTGCTACAACAGTGGTGTACCCACATCTGAAAGAGCTAAAGGGGGCGTGGGTTGCATTGTGGCCAAAAATTAGAAAGATAGTATCAAGGGATGGAACTTTGTCTCGTAGCGCATTATGGTTGTAAAACTAAAAGAAGGAGAAACCATAGTCAACCTGGTCATAGTGTATGGGCCAAATGAGGATGAGAGAGCAGAGGTCAAGGAGGAATTCTTCGAGCTGCTTCAAAAGACAGTGGATGACTGCCTAGATGACGTTATCATGCTCGGAGATTTTAATGCCAGAGTTGGAAATGACCATGCTAGATGGGGTGGAGTTATCGGAAGATATAGAAAAGATACTCTCAATGACAATGGAAAAAGACTCCTTAGATTCTGCAGTGAGCAGAATCTGATCATCACAAACCCAAAGTTTCCCCATAAGCGCATACATGCATACACTAGATGTGAACCAACCAAGAATGAGAAGTCAGTGATCGACTATGCCATTGTTATGAGAAGCTCATTCAAATATGTCCGGGATGGAGGGGGCCAGAGATTGGAAGTGATCACTACCTGCTAACAATCAAAAGAACAACTGAAAGAGTTGCCTAGCCAAGGAACTGCCCAACATCACGCAAGAAACCAAGTAAACGAGCGGGAGAAATGAGCCTAAGGACCTACAAGCTGAAAGAGCCAGAAATTAAGACCAGATACCAGGGTGATAAAGAGATTTTTAAGGTGTTTCATTGGTATTGAGGAATGTTATTGTCACCACTGTTGCCAACGTGATTGTTACCGTTAATACACTTCTGTAGCTACCGTTATTGTTGAATACTGTGTGCACTGTCACTCACCACACAGCTCACGTACGAGTCATGGATTGAGTCCACGTACGAGTCAATAAAGGTTGTAAACGCCTGGAACAGTTCGATACTGTTTATTACGTTACAACACACAACGAAGTCACGATGACATCAACAAAGACACAATTTACAATAACTCAAATGCATCTGGTATACAGATTCTCTACAAGTCTCAAACTCCTCTAAAGACTGCACAACACGGCAGTATGTTAATTATGGCCTTACAAATCTCTACATGTCTCAAACTCCTCAAAGACTGCACAACACGGCAGTTATGTTAATTATGGCCTTACAAATCTCTACATGTCTCAAACTCCTCAAAGACTGCCCAACACGGCAGTTATGTTAATTATGGCCTTACAAATCTCTACATGTCTCAAACTCCTCAAAGACTGCACAACACGGCAGTTATGTTAATTATGGCCTTACAAATCTCTACGTGTCTCAAACCCCTCAGAGACTGCACAACACGGCAGTTATGTTAATTATGGCCTTACAAATCTCTACATGTCTCAAACTCCTCAAAGACTGCACAACACGGCAGTTATGTTAATTATGGCCTTACAAATCTCTACATGTCTCAAACTCCTCAAAGACTGCACAACACGGCAGTTATGTTAATTATGGCCTTACAAATCTCTACGTGTCTCAAACTCCTCAAAGACTGCACAACACGGCAGTTATGTTAATTATGGCCTTACAAATCTCTACATGTCTCAAACTCCTCAAAGACTGCACAACACGGCAGTTATGTTAATTATGGCCTTACAAATCTCTACGTGTCTCAAACTCCTCAAAGACTGCACAACACGGCAGTTATGTTAATTATGGCCTTACAAATCTCTACATGTCTACTTGAACATACTGCGAAAGAACATCGCTAATTATCTACATAGTGCACTACGCGGCCACACACTCTCGATACACAGGGCTGACTTTCCCCAGTCAACGCCCAGGACAGAATGCTCTCCCATACACACTCAGGGCACACACGAGACACGGCTGTTTTGAACACCGCTTTCAATACATGCGGACTAGCCGTGAGCTATTCACATACCGCTCAAAACAGTACAAAATAAATACATCTCAACATTTGAGATAAACGCATTCACCACGCTTTCTGTACATACTATCTTTCGATCATTCGAGAAGATTTTTTCCTATCACATTTCCCTTTAAACAATTCAACAGCTAAATCGCATTCAAGCGCCGCCACCCAAAAACTAACTTGTTCAACAAGAATTTTTACAGATTTACTTCCCCTGGGTTAAATAGCACTGTCAAAACTAATTACAATATCTAATCTGTTCTCAACACAGGGGCTTATTGCTGCAGCGGTGAGCAACGCAGAAGAACGACATGATGACTTGGAAACCCTCTAGAATAAATTCAAGGATATCATAAAGACAGCTGCAGCAGAAGCATGCGGTGAAGTCCGACTTGGGAACAAGAGAAAGAGGACACCTTGGTGGACAGAGGAAGTCAAAGAAAAATAAGAGAGAAGAAAAAGGCATGGAAACAATACTTAGCTGCTAAAAACACAACAGGACAGATGGAAAAATAAAGAGAATATGTGACACTCAGAACAGATGCAAAGAACAAAGTGCTAGCAGCAAAACAGAAGTCCTGGGAAGAATTTGGAGAAAAGCTAGAAAAAGATGCACAAGAAAACCAGAAATTGTTCTATAAGACCCTAAAAAACATGAGAAAGGAAAAACAATGCCCTCTCAAATTTATAAAGGACAAACAAGGCAAATTGCTTACTGCCCCGAAGGAAGTAATGGAAAGATGGAAAGAATATTTCTCAGAACTCCTGGATGGTGAGCATGATGAAGCATCAGAAATGATAACCACTAGCACAGAAGAGAAAACCAATGATGGTGAAGATGACATAAAGATGGAAGAACTGAATGCAGCACTGGAGAAAATCAAGATGGGCAAAGCAGCAGGGCATGATGGTATAACACCAGAAATGGTTAAGTACATGGGAGCATCAGGCGACCTATTACTCTGAAGGGTTCTACAGGCAGCGTGGTACAACAAGACCATACCACAGGATTGGGAGATTGTCATCATAACACCGATTTTCAAAAAGGGTGACAATCGACAGTGTGGAAACCATAGAGGCATATCCCTTCTCAGTGTCCCTGGTAAAATCTACTCTATAATCCTAGAGCAGAGACTCCGACGCGTAGCTGAGCCACAACTGGATGAGGTCCAGTGCGGATTCCGAGCAAACCGAAGTACTCAAGACCTAATCTTCACACTCAGACAGGTGAGTGAAAAGGCCCTTGAGTATAAGAGTGAGATCCATCTTTGTTTCATAGATCTGGAAAAGGCGTTTGTCAGGGTCCCCAGGAGCAAACTTTGGGATTGTTTGGCAAGGAAGAACATTCCAGCACCTCTGATTCATGCTATACATAGCTTCTACAAGTCTTGCAGAAATTATGTGAGGACAGCAAACCATAAGTCAGAAGAGTTCAGGACCACAACTGGTGTAAGACAAGGTAATATTCTGTCACCTTACCTTTTCATACTCCTCATGGACGATGTCATTAAGGCATGTAAGGAGAGAACAAGAAAGTATTCAGTGGGGTACTGGAAGATGAGACAGGTCTGTATTTCGGAGCTGGCATTTGCTGATGATGTTGCCCTGATTGCTAAATCAGAAGCACATCTCCAATTCAACCTGCAAGTCTGGAAGGAAGAGCTGGAGAAGAGAGGGATGGTCATAAGCAGCTCTAAAACAAAATCCATGGTGATATCACGAGAAGAAAGAAGACATCAGATTAAGCTGGGAGAACAGGTCCTGGAGCATATAGACCACTTTAAATACCTCGGAGCTATTATTGACCGAAAGGGAGGCATCAAAGAAGAGTTGACCACTCGAAAAGCAGCAGCTGGGAGACTTTATCAGGCCATAAATCGAGGATTCCTCAGCAAGAGAGAGGTTGGTAAGAAAAAGAAAATGGCTGTATACCGCTCCACCTATGTCCCAGTCTTGACATATGGATGCGAGTCATGGGCAATGACTACAACCCACAAAAGCCAGATCCAAACCTCAGAAATGAGGTATCTGAGGAAGGTGGTTAAAGTAACAAGAAGAGACATGGTACGCAACCAGACGATACGTCAAGGCCTTAAATCCCACCCGCTGCAGACCCAAGTAGAACAGTCCCAACTAAGATGGTTTGGCCATGTCTGCAGAATGGGAGAAGACCGGCTACCACGACAAGCATGGTAAACAAAGAGCCAAGGATCCAGACACCCAGGACGACCCAGAGTCCGCTGGGAGGACAACATTAGACAATCTTTGAAGGACCGAGGACTAGAATGGAACCAGGCCAGGAGGAAGACAGCCGATAGGATAGTCTGGCGCTCTCTCTTCCAAACCTCTACACCTCACGGTAGAAGGGGAACGACTAAGTAAGTAAGAGGGCCATAAATTGCTTATAGGGTATCATAAAAGCGCTTTGAGTCATTTCTGTCTGCATATCTCTGTATCTCGTCTGCTTTATTGCTGAGCCATGCATCATGCATCTTCCTGAGCTTATTCTGGACAACTCTGTGTATGTTGGTAAAGGCTGCCTTTTTGGATGTTGAAGAAGGGTTCTTTGATAGTCTCTGTGCAAGCGATATTTTTCAGCCAGCAGTGTTTTAATATTTACATCATTCTCATCAAACCAGTCAGGGTTCTTGCGTGTTGTATATCCCAAGCTCTCAGAGGCTACAGAGTACACAGAGTTCTTTAGAGTGGCCCATTTTTCCTCTATAGTGGTTTGACCGAGCTGAACGTCCCTCAGATGGCTGTCCAAGTCCCTTGAGAAGCTCTCTGCGGTTGCTTCGCTTTTAAGTTTTGTGACGTTGAGTGATATAGTCGTTTTTCTCGCCATCACATAGATAAGTGTATATTTCACACCGTTGATAAATGTCATTCTTTATGTATTAGTGATGGAATGAATGTTTGTATGTACTCGTCTGCTTGATGAGAGTAAGTGGTCAACTCAAACCTAAACACAGTGTGGGTTGACAGGTCGTCTTGTCCGGAACGTGTTGAGGCCCTGGCAAGGGGTGTTGACGTTAAGTGTGAGTATGAATGTCAGTAACGCGAATAGGATGAATGGTTCTGTGGAGTTGACAAGTTGGTAACAATGCACTCATACCCTCACGACTGGAAATCAATGATAGCTGGAACTACTGTAGACGTTTTTAGACAGTTTAATGACACACACTCTGACAGCACGGTTGACAGTCATTGGAACAGGTTGACACAATAAATCATTAGATACTTGACCAAATGGGTGGCAACATCAATTTGGCAATCTCATAGCATGTAAATATAATTGAACGATAGTAGCAAATATATAGTTCTGATTGTCTATCGTCTCATATCTCCATTGACTAATCGTATCAGTTTCAGTTAACAATAATAATGGTCATCACAATGCTCCCTTACAGACCCTCTGCTGACTACATCTTTCAGGCTAAGTTTTTTAGGCGTTAACTTCAACAGGGTCTTTCTTTTAAGGTTGACAATCTCAAATAACAAAGAGTGGACTTCAATACTATGTAAGTCTTGGTATCGCCATCAGGTAATAAGATATATCTGTTCTCTGACTGACAATTCAAACAGACCAACAGTGGGGTTCAAAATGGCGCTGGTCCCAGTGAGCGGCGTTCATCCAAAAAAGATATTCTCACTACAAATGAAAGCTCCGTTCATTTGCTCAACTAATATCTTGGGTTTTCCATACCCATAAGAAATGTTACATATGTCCACTCACAGTGCTGCTAGTACAGGAATCGTCTACATACGATCCATCAAATATATAAAGATGATATAACATCTATGATGTCGTTAGGCCTAGGTAGAGTTTTAGAAAATGTTCCTTCTTTACCTTAAGTTCAGAAAATACTAGTAACTAGCACACGCCATTCCCTCGGCGTAAAGAATAGATATTCTGGGAGAAGTATCGACCATCATAGTCTACTAAGAGAAACTCCTCTTTTCCCCAGAATCAATCACAATGACGAAAAACTTCGGACTCCCTTTTGTCCGACAGCCTTCAAGATTCGTCCATCATCACGGAAGACCCTTTTTCCTCTTCGCATGCGCAGAAACTTCCTGACCCCATAGTTCAGTACAAGGAAAAATAGTTCCACTTAGACATACAAAGATATCACGATATAAGACCGAATCGTCTGAAATAGACATGGAGTAAACATAGACTCGGACCATAAACATTCCTGCATGAACCTAAGCAAGAAAAATATGTTTCTGGCCCAACAAGGAACAAACTAACGAAATCTAGATTCATACGCCGAATTCGATATCCAGGGGAGATAACCCATATAACAAAAGTATCAATCAATCATGGGTGATATATCTTTGGCCAGGAAAGCATCCTGATTCTAAAAACAAATACTTTCCCTCAGACAAATAAATATTATAATAACTACATACATTGCCACCAGTAATCTGTTGGTAACATTGAGCCTCTTCATGGGTTTCTGACTCTGGTGTCTTCGCTTGAGCTGTATGTTAAGGTTGAGTTTTGATACAATCAGCCAGTGGTCAGTCCAGCGTTTGGCACCACACATGGCCTTGGTCACTCTCACGTCACGTCTGTCGCTCCTTCTCGTGATGACATAATCAATGAGATGCCACTGTTTGGAGCGGGGGTGCATCCATGTGGTTTTATTTCGAGTGGTTAGGCGAAACATGGTGTTCGTGATGGACAAATCATGTGTGGCACACAGGCTGAGTAATAGGAGCCCATTACTATTACATTTGCCTATGCCATGTTTTCCAAGTATTCCTTCCCAGGTGTTGTGGTCAGTGCCTACTCTGGCATTAAAGTCGCCGAGAATAATAAGTTTCTCAGATTTAGGAACTGATGAGATAATAGAGTTAAGCTCGTCATACAATTTTTCTTTTGTTTCCTCTGGGTTTGTCATTATTGGGGCATATGCACTGATCAGTGTGACACTTCTGTTGCTTCCTAGTGGGACATGAAGGGTCATTAGGCGATCATTAATGCCCTTAGGAGATTTGACAAGTTTACGTACGATATGAGATTTAATGGCGAATCCAACGCCAGCCTCACGCCGTTCCTTCCTGTCCCGGCCACTCCAATAAAATGTGTAGCCACCTCCAATTTCAGTAATCTGACCTTCTTCTGGTAGTCGTGTCTCACTTAGGGCTGCCATATCGACATTATAGCGCGCCAGTTCTTTGGCCACAAGTGCAGTCCGTCTTTCAGGTCTGTCGGCCAGGGTATTGTCGGGTAGTGTTCGCACGTTCCACGTGTATAAGGTAAGCACCTTCATTTTTGTTCTTATTTTCTGTTTGAACGCATGATTAGGATACCCTCCAGCCGCGTCAAGCTGGTCAGAGTACGGTGAAGCAGGCTATGTTCAGGGCACCATTTCTAGCCCCTTGCGCATGCCATGGAGGTGAGCAGAGTGATCCTAAAGAGGGCTGCTC
This sequence comes from Oreohelix idahoensis, assembly GCA_024509875.1. Lineage (NCBI taxonomy): Eukaryota > Metazoa > Mollusca > Gastropoda > Stylommatophora > Oreohelicidae > Oreohelix > Oreohelix idahoensis. Next base: position 203,974 of record JAMPIV010016252.1, read on the forward strand.
AGTCGCTCAGGGGGCTGCCGGATCTTGCCGCTGCTTGAAAGTTCCAGCGAGAAACGGCCCTATGGCCTGAGACGCCTGTGTGCAGGATTGTGGCTGCAGCTTGAGTGTATCCACACTTTCTGGTTCGCCACTCCCCCATCGCCACAGGTCTTTAAGTGTAGTGTCTGTATGTTTCTGTCTGAAGCTGTGACTTGCGCTGTAATTTGATTTAAGTGAGGAAGAGTTGCGCTAATCGTCATCCTCACTCTCTCGTCCTGAATTATCTGGTCCAGTGGCAAGAAATTATCGAGACGACTGGAGACAACACAGGATGCAGTGGATGACCAGGGCGTTCTAAGTGTCTCGCCGTGTTCTTTGCGTTTCACTCCGCGCTGCTGGTAGTTGCCTTCATATCCGTTGAGCCAGCTGATGGCTTCGTCCGATAATTCCGCCAAATCCAGTCTTCACATGCTAGGTAGACAAGCCCTGTTTTTCACCGAGGGTTTTAATGCGCCTCGGCTACCCTCACCTGGTTTAGCCCGCCAGTCGAGGTGGTGTGCCGGGGTGTGGCCGCTGTGCATGCACCAGCTGCTTGGAACCACAGGGGAGAGCTGAGAAGTAGGTAGGGATCAATTGTGGAAGAGCCACTTCCGAAGGAAGTGCGACTGCCCCTTCACCAGAGTAACTACCCCTCCCTGATCTCTCCATACACCCCATATATATACATTCTCAAAGTCTAAATCCTAATATCTAAAACAAATCTCAAGGAAAAAATTAGGATGCCAAGTGTAACCTTATCTCATTACAATTGCCAAAACTTAGTTTTAGGTAATTATCCATAGTCGACCTCTTCCAATACAACAAAAAACAAAAAATCAACCATAACTCTATATTTATAATATTTAGGAATATACATGTTTTCGACATGGTAACTGCCTCTGGACACAGAGGTTTGTCAGTACCTTTTTTATGTCTTAAAAAATCCGCTGTTAATGTCGTTGATACACTATATCGGACAGATAAGCAGAATTAACCTAAGTAGTAGAGCAAAGCATGCATCAACAAATGTCCCAATGCAATAGTGAAAGACATGTCAATAAGTCAGAGTTTGATGTGCTCGGCTGATTCTAGCCTTGGATGCACCAGTCAAATCATCAACTCTGTCTAAAGCTATATGCATGCACTAATACCTGTCCTGGGGCGATAGTGAAAGATATGTGTCAATAAGTCAGAGTTTGATGTGCTCGGCTGATTCTAGCCTTGGATGCACCAGTCAAATCGTCAACTCTGTCTGAAGCTATATTTTATACCCATGTATATCAGATCTAGCAAAATACCCAACATCATTGTCTGAAATTAATGTAGACCTGATTATATAAGTGTCATTACCATCATTTCTCACGTAAGCAGTACCTACAGCATCAATACTGCAACCATGTCGTATCCCTAGTGTCGCTATATAACCATTACAATGGCAAGTGGGGACGCTCATCATCAGTGCAAAGAGAGTTTCTTACTCTACTATAACTTGACTGAGTCTGCATCACATCTCTTCTTCTCTTTTTTTTTCTCTTCCTCTTTGTCTGGTCCCTGAAAAGTATATGCCTGAAATTGATACATCATCAACATACATCTAATGCGATAAAAATTTACGCGAGCCATATATATATTACTAATTATCAGTCTTGATCCTCTGGTGTGCTGAATCTTGTACCTTGGGAAGAACACTGTTAGGCTTCATGAGATTCTATGTAGTTATTCTACTTTATCACACTCATGAGATTATATATATTTAATCTACTTTGTCACACTCATGAGATTATATGTAATATGTTTATTTTCTGTATCTTTCTGTTTCAAAGTTCTATACTCTTTCTTTAAAAAGGTTAGTGAGTAATTTGAGTGTCTAAGTGTGCTCCGGAATATCAATATCCACTAAATTAACCACAGAGAAACTTAATTAATTAACTTAATTTTGGGTACTATGCTGATTGGAGTACCTCTTAAGCACTATTGCTGGGTGAGTGCTGCGATTTAGTACTATAGCTGGGTGAGTACTTTACGACGATTACACTAAGTTGGAGATTTGTTTTGCAAGTTCCAACAGTGTAATTTCTCTACCGGAGAGGCAACTGTCGTACTTTGACGAAGTTGGTATTGACTGCTCTGTCGTATTTATAGTCGCTCTGCAGGAGAAATGGGGCGAACGAATATTTGTATGTTGTTGTAAACCTAGAGACGGTTTGTGTACTTGACGATGATTTCTTTTGAATCTGGCTCGTACATGTTCTTGCGGTAGGCGTAACAACTTCGGTCTTGGTGGTGTATCTGGTGACGAAGGTTGGTAAGGGCGCTTGGTAGCTATACGTATCTCGGTGTTGGTAGCGTCATCCATGCAATCGATGTCACTTTCTTCTCGTTCCGTTATGTCAAGTTCTGATTCAACAGGTACCAAAGGTGTATCAATGATATTCTTGTTACTGTTTATATGTTCTGCTGGAGGGCTCCGACTATGATGTGTTGAGTTGCTTCTCGTTGCTTGTGAAGGTCTCTCATCATCGCTGTCCCAGCTATAGTGTATAGGCTGGTGTTGACTTAAAGCTGACGGTGGTAATCTCTGACTGCCATAGTATATTTGACATGTTATGGATGTATGGGGCTCTTCATCATGTACCGATAGTGGTGTACTACTATCCCTCTCGTGTAGACGATTATCTCTGTATATCAATCTCTCTCTTAGTTCTGCTAGTGGAATATCATCTTTGTCTTCTGAGTTTTCTCTGCAGCGAGTCAGGCGATGTATAGCATCTTGTAGCTGATCTGTAGTATTACGTTGTTCTTCGTTAGTGTTCTGCTCACCATCTGTGTCGTGTTCACTATGTGAAGTGCTTGACGAGTCTGTATAAATATAGTAACTCAACGTGGCTTTTCGTACTGGTCTGCTACTCTGTAAAGCTGGCGGTGCTGTGGGGCGGTGATTATCTTTCTTTATCTGTGCTGCGTGTGCCTTGGTGACTATGTTCTTTTCTTCATTCCATAATATATAATTTATAGGTGTTGTCTGTTCCAACACTTTATATCCGTCAAGCCATCGTGCATCAAATTTATTATCTCGAACATTCTTCTTGTAATAAACTTTATCACCAACTTGAAATTGTTCTAGTTTGGCTCTTTTTTCATGCTGCTTCTGCCATTTCTTAAAAGCTTTCTGGGAGTTTCGATTAGCTATCTGGTGTGCTCTATACTTTTCTTGTAGTATAACTTCAATGGGATCCTCACCTTGATACTTCCTTTGGTGTTGCAGGAGATTGTCTAATGGGAAGGTAGGTTCAAGTCCATATAGCACGTAGAACGGAGACAGTCCTGTCGTCTCGTTTATATTTACTCACATTGCTTCCAGAGCTTGATATATATATATATATATATATATATATATATATATGTATATATATATATATAGATATATATATATATATATATATATATATATATCCCAATATTGTGCATTTCCTTGTATATATTTAGCAAGGATATCATGCAATGTAGCATGCATTCTCTCATTTCTTCCATTTGCATGCGGTCTATAGAAACTGCTAGTCGTATGTTGAATATGCAGAGACTGGAGTGTCTTCTTAAAAGGATTACCAACAAATTGTTTCCCGTTATCTGTGATTATTCTCTTAGGACAACCATGTCTTGGTACAAAATCTTGTAGAAGAAACTCCGTCACTGTCGCTGACGTTATGTTCTTGAGAGGATAACTTTCAGGCCATACCGAATATTGATCGACAATGTGTAAGAGGTATGCATTTCCAGACTGCGTAACAGGATATGGACTAGAAATGTCAATACTTATAACTTCCATAGGGAAATGAGATGGTTTCATTTCTTGAAATGGAACTTTAGTTGGTCTCATGTTTCTTATTCTGCTTATTTTGCAAGTACTAACATATTCAACTATGTCCTTTTACATTGACATCCAATAGTATCTTTTCTTGATAATGTCAATGGTTTTATCTCTTCCAACATGTCCATTATTGTCATGGAACTGCTCTAGTAATTGAGGTATTACTGACTGTGGAATTACTTTCAGTAGTCTCCATTCTTGTTTCTCATCAATATGATATAGTATTTGATCATGTGGCAAGATTATAAACTGTTTACATGATGTAGGTTTCGTTCCTATTTCTTTGATGATTTTGAGAATTTCGGGATCTTTTCTCTGCGCAGCATGTACATCAAATATGTCTACATACGTTGTTAGCTGTGTGCCGGTGTCTGTTGTGGTGGTGGTGTTTTCATCATCTATCCTATTGGAACTTATAATGTTGATCTCCTTTGCATTGTCATTGATATCAGTGAACGCACGTGGATCATCTTCATGTATAATACTAGGCTGAGGCGTTCGAGAAAGGAGGCTGCACATGTATTTTGAGTACCCGGAATGTATTCAATTTTTGTGTCATAGGATTGTAAATTCATAGACCATATTTGTAACTTGTTTGGCTGCTCCTGCGTTTTAGTGAGCCAATTCACTAATGGTTGGTGGTCTGTTCTAATAGTAAGTTTGGTACCTCTGATATAAAAATCAAGTTTTTGTATCGCGTAATGTATGGCAAACGCTTCTTTCTCTGTTGTCGACCATCGTTTCTGTGTTTTAGAGAGGGCATGTGACACAAATGCTATAGGCATCTCATTAGGAATTTCTGGTATAATAGGTGTCTCATTTTCGTCTCTGGGTTGGACCAAACAAGCGCATATTGCTGTATCTGAAGCATCCGTATACAAAATAATTGGGCGAAATATATCAGGATGTGCGAGCAGTGGTATCTTTGTAAGTGCTTCCTTAAGGTAATCGAAGGATTCTTGGCATTCTTTTGTCCACTTGAATCTTGAATATTTCTTGGTAAGGGCAATGAGTGGTTCAGCAGCCTTTGAAAAGTTAATAACGTGGCGTCTGTAATATCCACAGCAACCAATATACGCTCGTACCTGCTTCACTGTTGTGGGGGCGGGCATTTTTCTCATTGCTTCTACTTTATCTGTGTCCGGGCAAATACCATCTTTGTTGACTATAAACCCTAATTATTTGGTTTCTGTTTTCAGGAACTTGCATTTACTTAGTTTGAGTTTAACTTGGTGATATCGGAGGCGATCAAAAACCTGATCAACCTTCTTTAGATGGTCATCCACAGTACCTGATGTGTGAATAAGTACATCGGCTATATAAGCTAATGCAAAAGAATGCATTCCTTGTAGAACTTCGTCCATCAATGCCATATATGTCGCGGAACTTTCTTTCAAACCAAAAGGCATAACGTTCCATTTGTAACTACCCATGTGTGTAAAAATTGTTGACTTTCCTTTCGCTGCTGGTGTCATATGAATACACCAAAATCCTGAGCGTGCGTCCAATGTAGTGAAGTGTGTAGAATGTCCAAGTGTCGCCAAAATAGCATCTATGCGTGGCAATGGATATGAAATTGTTTTTGTAATTCTGTTCAATGCTCGATAATCGCAACAGAATCTACTCGTTCCGTCTTTCTTTGAGACAATCACTATTAGTGACGACCATGCTGATCTCGATCTCTCTATAACTCCTGCGTTCAACATGTCATTTATCCCTTTTTTCACTATTTCACGTTTTTTCAATGGAGTGTGGTATGGTTTCAAACTAATGGGTTCTTCTGTTGTAGTTTGAATGTCCATATATACTGTGTTAATTCTGCCTAACTCCATATGTGTTAGTTCAAACACATCTTGGTGTTTAGTAACGAACGTGGTGAGTTTGGATTTATGTTGATCATCCACTGTCAATGTGGCCAATAACTGTGACAACCGATCGGGTGTGTCATTTCGTCTGTAAGACTCATTATTTGTCCAAGGTGTTTTAACATACGTATTATGTTCTTCAGTTCTATAGAAGTTCCTTCTTCTGTCTTGTTCTCTCTTAGAATAATCAAAAGGTTTAAACCATCTGGGCTCTTCTTTCTGACAAAATGATTTATTTGTATATCTCGCAGTGGGTTTCCGCCATGGAGTATGCTTTTCAGATGTTCTATATATATTCTTTCTGCTCTGTCGTTTACTGCGATCGTATTCAAAGGGATTTGAATATCTGAACTCGTATCCTTGATACAGTGGTTTGTTTGAGTATCTCGTATTGGGTTTCCGCCATGGAGTATGCTCTTCTTCTGTATTATAAATATGACGTCTACTTTGTCGTTGACTACGACAGTATTCAAAGGGCTTTGCCGAAGTTGGTGGTATATGGTGGGTGACAAGATTGACATAATGAACTTGTCCTGTGCTATCACCTGGTCTTCTGTATATTCCATCCTGTGCTCTTCTTTGGATCACTTGATTCACTCTCCGGGCATAACTATAATATTCATCTTTCCTTGCACCTGCATTTATGTGTTCAGGTTCATTTCTGCAAGCTTTTTTATACAGTGTATCATCTTGCTTATTATGTTTCCTCTCTCCGTGTGTGGGTGTGTTATGATTATTAGGTATATGTTTTGTGTCATTCATCGTATACCTATGCAATGTTTGTTGACATCTTCTTCCCTTATTATTCCGCTGGTCATCAATTCTGTATCTGTCCATTATTCTATTTGATTGGCCCATCTTCCTTGTTGCTCGTGTATAATGCCTAACTCCATATCTGTTAATGAAGTGGTTAACATCTGTACTCTGCCAATGACTTTTTCTGCCAGAGTCGGTAGGGTAACCTGGGGTATGACTTTAAGATATGCGTGGAACGGGGGGATAATGGTTTCGAATCTGACTAACTTCATGTATCTTACCGTTCTTGGTAGCAGTTAAGGACGATCTTTGTACTTTAGCAACTATTGTACCTCTGTGTATCGTTGTAGCCTGTCCCGACGTGTTTATAATCATGACCGGGAAATCACGTGAGGATGAAACTTGTGCGATACCATCTGTGACAAACATGAGGGGTTCATCATTTATATCCTCATTCTCCAAAGGTTCAATTTGTACTGTCTGTCCTGGTTCAATATAATTAGAACACTTGATTCGTCCTCTGGCTATCACAAGTGGGTTAGGCTGTACTGTGACTGGAGTCGTCAACCGCACCAAAGATGCTATGTGTATATCGTCTTGTAATTGTATGTACTCCCCATTAATATTGATCTTGTTCAGGTCGAAATATATCCTGGCGTTGTGTGAGGTAAGGAAATCTCTACCTAAAATGAAATTTCTGGACATCCCACGTGTAATTATAAAGGGATGTGTAATCTGTTGTTGTCCTATGTGGAACTTGATATATGCTGTACCACAAGACTTCAGAGATTCTCCTGTCACTGATGCCATAAACGTGTTTGAAGGTCGAAAAGTTACAAGGTGTTTGATTTGTTTGTATAACTGTTCACTAATCAAACTTACTGAAGCGCCAGTGTCCACAAGTGCGCGATAATTTTTGTTATGAATCTTTATCAGGCATGAACTAGGATCTGGGGTAATATTTATGGAATGTATTTGTTGTTGCAGTGTCTTTTGAGGAAAAGGTGTTAGATGTGACGCCATATTGTTGTTGTTTATGTTTCCGGACCTCCGATGAAGGTAGTTGTCTTCTTCATTTCCTTTACAGTCATCACTAACGGTCCTGCTTAGTGATTGACTGTTCCGTTTCCATGGTTATACATTTGTGCTCGTCTGGTACTAAAGTTGGATGATGTGTGCGCTCCTCGGAAATTTTGACTATGCCCACGAGTGTTACTATAACCACCATGTTGTGAATTGTTGTAATCCTGCTGGCGTAAGCGAGGATGTTGTTGTTGGCACTCAGGGGCTATGTGTCCTCTAAAACCACATTTGAAGCAAGAAGGGATATTAACCTGTTGCATGCTCTGCTGTCTGAGAAAATGTCGAGGATAATTTGTGTTTATCTGTCCCTGGTTTTCCATCCGGCTTGGGCAACGCCAACGCGAGCGGGAATGTCCAATCTCCATCGGTTTATGTTCTACTTGGGACTCAACTGTTGGCTCCTGCTCACTACATTGATTAAATCTCGATTGAACATTTTCCTCCGTAATCGCTATCTGGATCGCTTCATTTATTGTATTGTGATCCTTGCGAATCATATGGAGTTTTGTACTACTGCCCAACAGTTCGTCAATAAAGATTCCTACCAGATGCTTCTCTAGGTCTGATGATGCTGTCAACCCATTCAGGAATGCCTCCTCTGCCAAATTTAATAATTTCTCTGCATAAGATTGTATAGGCTCGTTACGTTGTTGTTTGATGCGGCGAAGCAATGACCACGCATGTTCCGTATTAGTAATGTCACTATAGCGTCTCGTTAACTCTTTCTTCAATGACTCATATGTCTCAGTTGGATATGTATTATCACGTCTCCTTAGGAAGTCAGTAACGAGAGAGTCAGATGAAAAATATAGTATCTTCTTTCGTTCCGTATCTGTGCTTGCGTTTATCATAGTAGCAAATCTGTCTACGTCTTTCATCCATCTTCTGAATTCTTTCGAGTCTCCTTTAAATGGGGTTATCACTGATCTGATCTGATTATATTTTGCATATAAATCAACATTATATAACGTCTTAGTAATACTCTTGAGTGCAGCCATTGTTGGTTCTTGCTCCTGTGGTGGTGAAGCAAATATCGGCTGTTGTTGCTGTTGTTGTTGGTACACTATATCTCCTTGTGATGTAGCCATGTCACTCGAGAAGGGCTGGTCACTGCGCCAATTAGTACAGTATAACCATGGTAGTGGTTAATAATCTGTGAACTGGTCCAAAGGCACCAATTAGTATAGTGTGACACCGTGACTGAGCACTGGTTACGGCATCAATTAGTACAGTGTAACCGTGTAACAGCACTAACTCGTCTTAATCTTTACTAGGTGGCAGATGGCAGGCCTAGTTGTGTGACTCACACCAGTTTCCTTGTATATCTTCCAAGTTTTAAGTTAGTAGTGTTTGGTACTGGCTCTCTCCGCCAGAGTTGACAATTCTTGGATGAACTACTTTCCTTCTTACTTTCAACCCTTGGCTCGTTCGTACCCTTCTTTGTTGTTAATCAGTGACTGATTCGTATAGTGGAGTTATCACAGTGATTGATGAACAGGCATTCAACAACAATCCTTCATGGATCAACTCAAGCATTTGTTTGTTCTCTTACAAAATTCTATTTATTTACTTGCAATATAAATATATTTCAAAGATGCAGGTAATTCTTCATATAGAGCACACCTGCAGTCATATCATAGTTATCTCAAGTATACATTCTGTATCTCAAACGTATGTAGGCATTTAATCCCCTTTGTGCTTATCTCATCTCAAAGTTCTTATTTAGCTTCCTCAAGCTCTATTTCATTTTGCCCAATCTGCCTCAAAACTCCTGATCAACATTATGCAAAGTACTCATCTCAAAGTTCTTAATTAGCTTCCTCAAGCTCTATTTCATTTTGCCCAATCTGTCTCAAAACTCCTGATCAACTTTATGCAAAGTACTTTGTATTTCTATTACTCTGGTACATCCTGGGCATTCCATTGCTTCTCCTCTTTAAACTTCTCGCCCAGTACCATTTCATTTACTCATTTTTCTAACATATCGTCTTGTGATTTCTCTGCTGCGAGTCAGGAAAAATGTTCATCAAAGTGCATAATAATTCATAAAAGGTCAATACTTACAGGTGATTCCCTGAATCTCTCCTGTGAATACACTCACTTGTGACATTATAAAACAAATTCTCTTAAGTAGCACTTCTTAGTTTACTCATACTGTTCTGACTAATCTTTATCACATCCTCCGAATTTCCTAGGACTAGCATCTCCTAACTTATCTATATACCTTATGAGTTTACTTTGTCACTTCTAATCTATCTGTGATAACTTCTACAGATCTTATCAATCTTGTGGCAACCGAACAACATTCTTGTTTCTTCATCTTCAGAAAAACACGACCGCACACTTGCGAGCCGTAAACCTTTCTGCCCTTGACTTCTAGTCAATGCTCAGCTGATCTGTCCCTGTTTACCAGCTAAAACGATTGGTAGGCCCTATTTCCACTCACTGGAACAAATATGCTCACGCTTTTACAACGTAAGCAAATTCAGTGAATTTTCGTCTGTTATTTTTAGACTTCCCTCACTCTGTTCCCATGTGTATTTTTTTTTCTCAACTCACTAACACCTGCAAGGGACTTAATTCTACGTTATCTCCTTTTGACGTTTTAACTGAACTCTATATTCTCTTCTTTAAAGCTTACTACAACGTCGTTATATGCTAATTTTCTCAACCACAATTGAGAACCAACTAAATCTGCTTAACCCTAATTCAAGACTTTTATCCACCAACCGTAATATGCGGAGTTTCCTCCCTTTTCTCAAAGCATCCCTTCACTCACTTTATCTCCCTTCAACTAAGACAGATAGTCTGTATCCAAATCCATTCATATTTCCTAAACCATTTTTCTACACTCTTTTACTTGACTAAAACCAAATCACCGTTCATATCAACCTTGCTTGAAGCACAAATAATGCTTTGGGCAAACCCAACTGTGACAATATGTTTTCCTTTGTTTTATGTACATATCTTTCAAGTATTGACTGGGCTTCTCCTGGGGCATCTATACTTAAAACTTTATCCCCTGTCATGTCTATATTGTGATTTCTATAGTAAGTTTTTAATTCAAGCCTTTGTTGTTCGTAATTTTTACAGTGGATCAAGAAGTGGTCTATGTCATTCTCTTCCTGACATTCTTGGCAGTGTGGTTTCTCTATTATAAAGTATGCTGCAACGAGACGGAGACGCCACAGCGTTTTGTTCGATGGTGTCTTTAATTGTTCTCTGACCTGACTGTTATGAGTAAATTCATAACAGTTTTCGGTCGCTCTCAAACTTGGTTTGTGGGCTGACTTCCTTGTTTACAAAGCGTTATTACGACGACCCCGGAAGTACGTCACATAGCTTGGTGATTTTTTAGCAGACGTCGTTTGCCGGGCTATGATCGAAGATTCGGTCTAGCTATCGGTCTCTTTGGCATTGTGTCTCCGAGGGAGAAGGTTGTGTTCTTATGTGCTCCTGGATGTGTACTTTGAGTACAGATAATTCATATATTTAATTCAGCTAGGTCGTCTACCAGTTAGAGCCCAAGTCTGATTATATTTCTAAGGACGTGTCAGCGCTGAATGGAGTTGGAAAGGATGAGTAATTTCATGATGACTTTGACAGTGTTCGTATAGTCTACAAGACGTTAGACTTACTTATGGACTGGCTAGTGATTGCCATTGTCATGTATATGATGCAAGTATTGAGGAGCTTCGTCCTTGTGATTAAATCTACATATTTGTGAAACGTCTTCTTCTTCTTCCTCGTTCGTCCTGAAAAGGACGTTGGTTGCGTTGTGTCTGTTTACGGTGTGTCTGCTTGTGTCTGTGAAACGTCAAACTGGCTATTCAAGTTTTTATACTGTAAAACTAGCCTCACGTTTCTATTGAACTGTGCTTGTCGGACTGTACTACATTAAACCCTAGACCCTTCTTGACACCGGAGTCCAGCATCTCAATATACTCCTAAAGAACCCGTAACACTGGCACGTCCTTGTTGGTTCTTTCAGCAGTTGAAATCAATTTGCGGAAGCCTCGGAGAGCAACTACGCCACACTTGTTTAGTCATCTAAAATGTTCCCTTTGCGAGAAGAAAAAATGGTAGATGTGCTTTTCCAGTAACGAAGATCCCATGCTTTCTGTCCATCAACTTCACTTATAACTTTCACCCGAATACCTTTAGTGGTAGCTTACTTTTGGGTTCCTTTATGTGAAAGTTTGACTCTAATCCGATCATTCTTCATTTTAATCTCGAATTTTATATCTGCCTTAGCGTGTTCGCTTCTTCGATAATTCACACAATATTGCCAATTTATCTGCAAATAGGGTAAATAGTGTTAAACCAACGATGTCTATGCCTGTCTTTCATCTACGGAAAAACTATTATAAATGTTGAATCCTTTCCTATTATCCGTTTTGAAGATATTTGTCAAATTCGAACCTAGGTTTAAACATTTCGTACATTTCACTGTTTCGCCATAGTTGGACGTGAGATGGCGATTTCGGGAAACCCTTCACTGATTGATTGAGTGAAATAATATGTTTAGTTGATCAAAATAATACACATGAGAGTTCTACCATTATACTACACTTGTATCAATTGGATATACTTAATTAGTCGTTCCTCTTCTAATGTGAGGTGTAGAGGTTTGGAAGAGAGAGTGTCATTCTATCCTATGGGCTGTCTTCCTCCGGACCTGGTTCCATTCTAGTCATCGGTCCCAGGTATACAACCCTACTTTCTGAACTGTGCAACCAGTGCAGGGTCGCCATGCAGTGGATACCGTCTCATTGTGGAATACCGTGAAACGAGAGAGCGGACCGACTGGCTAAAGAAGGTGCTACAAACGAGCAACCGGATGTATCAGTTACGTACCATAAGAAGTAAAAGATGATCAAATCAATCAGAAAGCCACCAACACAGGATGACTACCAAGCTATGAACAGATCAGAACAAATTGTCATTCTGCACCATAGAACAGGACACAATCGACTCCGCAGCCACATGTATAAAAATTCAAGATTGGCAATTCAACCATGTGTACATGTGGACAGGCACCCCAGACTGCGGAGCACGTACTTTAAGATTGCCCAGAATATGATATATTGAGGCGAATACACTGCCCCAGAGAAACAACACTGGAAGCAACACTATACGGACCTCTGTATGAAATACAAAAGACAGTGAAGTTTATACAAGAAACAACATTGCAGATATAGACAATATATTTCAAGCGAACGAAAGAAGAAAAAGAAGAAGTCATCGGTCCTTCAGAGATTGCCTAATGTTGTCCTCTCAACGTACTCTACGTCGTCCTGGAGGTCTGGATCCCTGGCTCTTAGCTCCACCCCCAACCCCCAATACCGTTGGATATACATAAAACAAATGTCAAAAAAGCATCCAAACTGCCAGGTGGCAAATACGTTTTATTCTTCATTTTTGTATTCCCAGAAAGAACATAAAATCAAATCTACAAAAGCCAAAAAATTGATTTTACAAGAGTCAGCTACAGTTTCTGCCTGCTGTGAAATCGTGTGTCGGGCAAAGCGGATCTCATGAGTAGTTGTAATGTTAATGTGAAATAATATATTATGAAATAAAATGGCCGGTTTAAAAGTGTCTTTATTTTGAAGTTTGTCTCATTTAATTTATTTGGTCCCATGTGCAAGTTGCGCACATTAAAAATCCCACGCCAGTTGGAAATCGTAAAGCGTAGGCAACAGGCAGCGGCCCTCGCAAACTTCAAAAATTAGAAACCTACCTACAACAAAAAAATATTTATAGGACGTGTGATTCCTATACACCAACATTGAGATTCTCGCCGATGCCACATAGTTCGTACACTATGTTGAGACCCTTCTTGAGTGAACCAAAGAAGGAGATCGGAGCACTGATGGAGTTTGTCCGTATGCAATGAAGATAGTCCTTAAAAACCAAACAAACCAAACCAAACCAAATTATTTGGATAGGAGTGAAATACAATAATTTGAATATAGGTAGTGTCATTTCTACCATCCTTTATAAAGGAAAATAGAAACGGCCAAAGCTATATTCAAAAGCATGAAATAAAAACTGACATCAAAACAGTTAACCCATAAATAAATACTGAGATCTTCAAGAGTTATATATATTTTTCATTATTGTGTGGTGCAGAAACATGGACAATGAACAAGTAATTAGAGGAAAGAATTGAGACCATTGAGACGTGGATATATAGAAGAATGAGGCGCATCTTATGGAAAGAGAAGAAAAAACAAAAAAGCCTAGAATGAAAAGAATCAATAAAGAAGATTCAAATTAGGCAGCTACAATTGTATGACCATGTAAAAAGAAAAAATACCTTGCAGAAGATTTTAATAGAAGGAAAAGTTGAAGGGAAACTGCTAGGGGAAGACAGCGCTACAAGTGGGAAGATAACATTAATAGATGGCCAGGAAAGAGTCTGTAAAAGAGCACCATCAAGACAATAGACAGAAAACGTTATATATCCATTGCAGCTGACCTTCGTTGCGCAGATGGTAGTTGATGATGATAATGTATAAAAAGAATGAGAACTGTTAACAACAACTTAAAAAACAGCAACGTATATTGAAAACCCACCAAATTAACTGATATATTTCGTTTTCTCGTTTCTTTACAGGCAGGTGAGCTCATTGATGAAGACGAAGACTTCGTCGCGAGAAGATCAGAGAACCCTATTAAGAGTGTCAACACAGAACTTGATTCGTCTGCAATATTTAAGCGCAACGTTGATCATAGCGCGATTTCTAGTTATTTGAGTAGACGTAAATTGAGATCTGTCTACCCTAATCCTCCCAGTCGAAGATTCAAAGGTAGAAACACTCCTAGTAGGAGACGTAAGTTCCGCTCTGGTAGTAGCAGACGCAGGCTGGGCCCTGGTAGTAGCAGACGCAGGCTGGGCCCTGGTAATAGCAGACGCAGGCTGGGCCCTGGTAGTAGCAGACGCAGGTACGGGCCTGCTAGGACAAGTACTTCCAGGAAGAGGCTCTTTAGAAGAAAAAATACCCGCAGACCTAACTATCGTCGCAGACGTTTCAAGAAACGCAAACCCGTTAATCCATATGGTCATGGACGTTAAACTGTGTGAGGCGAACTTTAGACACAAAGTAACAGGTACATGAAATCTCATATTGGGATATGAGGAGGTGAGGGGGGGGGGGGGGGGAAATCGGGTTGAAATAAGAGCGAAAATCCCAATAAATTCATCTCGACAATCAGAAGAAGAGGGAAAAGGGTAGAAAATATGAATATGGAAATTGTCAAAATTGAAAATAATATTGTACGAAAGCATGTCAAAACTAGATTTCAGTTATATATTAATGTATCAGGTTGTAACATGTAACGTAGACTGGAAGATACGGTACAAACTGTTAAAAATATAACGTATACCATCATGTATTAAAAATGTATTAGCATGTTCCATTAGGTAGCAAGCTGAACGTGATTTTATTGAGTTAAGTCGTTAACGATTATAATGAAACGCTCTTGAATGTGCAGTTTACAATATAATGATTGAAATTACATTCTTGTACATCTGTAATTGACAATATAACGATTATAATGAAACTTTTACATGTGCTTTAGACAATATAACGATTATAAAAACATTCTTGTACATGTGCAGTTGACAATATAACGATTATAATGACACTCTTGAACATGTTCAGTTGACAACATAACGATTATCATGAGACGTACATTGCAGTATAACGATTATAAAAACACTCTTGTACATGTGTAGAGTTGACAACATCGCTGACAGTATTTTCCGTTTCACTCCTTATGAAGCATAGAATCACTACAGTAGCTGTCCCCCCCCCCCCTTTTTCCCCTTTTTTTCCTTTATTTTTTGCACTACTCCTTCTACTATGCGCTCATGTGCTTTTGAAGTGAAATTTCTTTACACGTGTGTTATATGTAATGTGGTTGCCAGCTATATGCTCAAATCCACAGCAACGTATCAACAAATATCTGTTTCTGTTGAAACAAAAGAAAAACACAACTAAATATATCTTGAGAATGTTTTAAATTTTATATTGAAACAATTAGTCTTTTTCCTATGGGTTCATTAAAAAAATTGCACGAATATTGTAGAAATTGCGAAGAAATTAAAAGTTACTTGAAAATGCAGTAAGTCTTCACTGGTGTTTTGGTTTTTTATACACTTTTATTTAATTTGATATAAGCGTTGTCGATGTTTGAAATCTTTGAGCACTTAGTTCATTAGGTTTCAGACGAGCTAGGGAGGTGACATTTTGCATAAGACCCTCTATCGTGGTACATTTTAAGCTATCAAAATTTGAAAGAACCAAGAGAACTTCCCTAGGCATACAAAATTTAAAGCTTCGTTTTAATAAATTTGATTTTGGATTACGAGAAATTATAATTGTTATGATACAGTGGATCCCTTCTCACTGCGACATTCCTGGAAATGAAGAGGCTGATAGATTGGCAAAGAAAAGTGGAAAGCTACCTCAATTTGACACAAGCATTACTTATGAAGGGACCAAGAGTTTTACCAAGCACAGAGAAGTAGAAAGTTGGAAATAGAGCATGCAGGCCACATACAAAATAAATAAAATGATGCATATTACCAGCTCAGCAGAAGTGAACAAGTTGTAGCCTTCAGACCGTACAGGTCACAGCAGATTGGGATACTATCTATTTAACAAAGGGAAGGTAGGGACTACGGATGAATACAACTATGTCACCAATAAAATGACTGCTGAACATCTGCTTCAAAGATGCCCAACATATGAGGACTAGAGAAAGAGCATGACCAGTACCTGCACCATTCCTGGAAAAACTCTACGGGGATATCAACAATTTCAAGTTGACCACTATTATCTTTGACCATATTCAGGTTGGCGTCTGATGGTGAACGAACAAGAAGAAGAAACTATAAGAGAAGGGGGTATTGCTCATAAGACCAGTCTCTCATCTGGTACTATTCTAGTGTCATCTGACACATCTAATTTTCCAAGGGAACCTATATTCCATACTCTAAAACCTCTCGCCACAAGCAGATTGGAGTAGACTAAATAGAAGACACCATCGCATAGACGTAAGAAATTGTGTTAGTCAAATCAGTAAAGGAATGATTGTGATGATTGTGCCCTCAATGCTGGCTCAGAGGCTGATCTGCAGCATAGTGTGGATAGATTCTCCGAAGCCTGCGCCAACTTTGGGCTTACCATCAACACGAAGAAAACAGAAATCATGTACCAACCAGCTCCTGGCACAGTTTATACTGAGCCAATCATCAAGGTTAATGGTGAGAAACTGAATGTTGTGAACAGATTCACATACCTTGGTAGCACACTATCCCAGAACATTGTCATTGATGATGAGGTGAACACCAGGATCTCCAAAGCCAGCAGCACATTTGGCAGATTATACACCAACGTTTGGCATCGAAGTGGCATTAGTCTACAGACAAAGCTGAAGGTGTACAGAACTGCGGTGCTTCCAGTGCTGCTATATGCAAGTGAAACATGGACTGTATACAGGCGCCACGTAAAGAAGCTAAACCACTTCCATACAGTCTGTCTCAGGAAGATAATGAACATCAAATGGCAAGACAAGATCCCGGATACCGCCGTTCTTGACAGAGCTGGTATCCCTAGTATTGATACTATTCTGATGCAGTCACAGATTCGCTGGGCAGGTCATGTAGTCCGCATGCCAGACCATCGACTGCCAAAGATACTCTTTTATGGTGAGATACAGAAGGGTAAACGCTCCCATGGTGGCCAAAAGAAGCGCTTCAAAGACACGTTAAAGACGTCATTGAAAACCTTTGACATAAACCCTGACACTTGGGAAGCTGCTCCGCTAGACCGAACTGCTTGGCGCACATCTCTTCGTAAAGGTGCAGCGGCATGCGAATCATCCAGAAAAGCAGCAGCGGAACAGCGGAGACAAGCTAGAAATGACCGTGTAATAAAACCTTCACATGAAGCAAACATTCCCTGCCCACACTGTCCGAGATCTTTCCAGCCTCGGATCGGGCTCATCAGTCACCTTCGTACCCATAGACTAACCTAACATATTCCTAAATAATTGGATGAACAGAGTGGTCTTCATCACCCGTGATGGACGAACAACAACAACAAAGGAATGGCACTGCAAATAAATAACATCAACATAGGGAAGCAACAGAAGTGTCAGTTAACAACCGAGAATGGTTGGACAATGAATGTAGACCCGGTAGGAGGGTGGAGAACAAATTATCAAATCATGTCACACTCTGATACCCATCAGTCCCCTATTCTTTGTCAGCTCCCAAACCACACCCCACACCGCCCCGCATTCCTTGGTGACCAACAGTATACTCAACTTCCTGGAGGATACCCACAGCAGATGAGAATAAGTATAATTTGGCAGTCACGAAAGTCTATTTCCATGGATAGACGTCAACCGGCAATCAAACGATGCGTGAATATGGTCACTTGCAATCAACCCCAGAACATTAACTTTGTACCGTACAGACGATGGCAGATACCTAACTAGAGATACCAGCGCCCGCCAATCGCCAACAATCGAAGTACCAGACACAGATATGTGAGTAACAATAAATATTGCCAGAGAGAATCCACGAGCAATAATATATATTGCCAGAGAGAATCAGAGAGCAATAATACATATTGCCAGAGAGAACCAGAGATCAACAATACATATTGCCGGAGAGAACCAGAGAGCAACAATACATACTGCCGGAGAGAACCAGAGAGCAACAATACATATTGCCGGAGAGAATCAGAGAGCAACAATAGAGATTGCGAAGAAAACACAGACAACGATGTTTCAGAACCAGAACGGCACACCTCTGAAAACCACCAATTTCGTGACGCCGTCAACAGAATGAGACAATATAGAAGCACATCCGACAGTGAAGACAATATTCCCCTCGCTGAGTTACGCGAAAGACTGCGATATCGAAAACGAGATTACAGGCCGAGCAAGTTGCTCCAGAACACCCTGACACCATAATAGATTCCTGCCAGCTTATTGTACAACAACATTACTATAGAAATGAACAGCCTTCAACAAGCAACTACCTCTCTGATGAACAGTGGGATAGTGAAGACGAGACGCCCCTGCAAGTTATTCACAGTAGAGCAATTTACAACAACCAGTACACTGAAGATAATAATACTCGACACAGCACCGTCTAATGAAGAAAACGCAGACAGCGCTGTGTGCACACTTAAGGAAGATGATATTATTCTTCCATCACCTCCATTTAGACACGAATCTGACCTTGACACAGCAGATCCCGAGAGTGACCACGAAAGTGTGAAATATCTATGTAAAAATATTCACTTTAAAATTAATGAAAGTTTCAAAATTTTCAATCAGTGTAAATGTAAATGAAAACATATTCAACTTATATTGTGAACACTTTTCAAATAATGGAGATGTAAATATAAACATATTCTATCTGTACTATTAACCTTTTCATTTAAATGTAAAATAACTATAAAGCTATTCAATTTAAATGTAAATAAAGTTTTCTGTAGCGGGATTAAGTTTAATTCTCATCGAAGGTAAATTCTGAGGTAGATGGGATGGTGGAATAGGAGAAAGGGGACACATAAGTGTGTGTTGGGGAACTCAGTACTCAGGAGAGCGTTTCGTTTCTATTCTTTTACCATAGTTGTTGATGGTGGTACTATTTGAGGGTACTATCTCTGGAACATGAAGGGAAAAGTGGCCCGAGCTTTAAGACAAAGGACCAGCTTCGTAGACACTCCCTGTCACTTCTGGGAGCGTGCTACACCCTACTACCTTGACCAGCGACGAGCTTGATCATCCTACCAGGAAGAAAACCATTAGAAGGAACAGAACCGTCACTGACAGCTAAGTAGTTCTTTAAGCTGCCAAGTGACGTCTTAACTAAACATTCTACCTTCCTCCAAAGATGAACATTTTCTTTTAAACTATTCAATTTTTTAAACTGTTAAAACTGAAGTGATCATTACATTTTGTTATTTGTAATTATGTAAATTTAACTTCGATTTAAAAATTTTAGATGTACCACGTGTTCGTCTCAGTCAATTTACTAAATACACTCTAAACAGAGCTATACCATAAGAAGAATTCCATTGAGTAAATCAGGGTTGGGGGCTTAAACGAGCGGAAATTAATCATGCTTAATTAATTCTTCTCAAAAGTCGGCAGATCCTAGGGTTAACGTGCTCAATCTATCGAGCATTGTTCTCATTTTTCTGAATATTTTGTGGAACCATTTTGAGATAGAAGCGTTATTATCCTTCTATCTACAACTCTGCCAAGCGTAATCTTGTGCGAAGGTAGACACCTTTGAAGACCCATATTAGATACTCTTGAGTTTTGGCCACTGTTGGACCACTGCTACAAAGCAGGGGAGGCAATAAGTGACACATCCTTCGTTCAGTGTCCCAACTCTGGTTCATGCTTTTCATCTAGACATCCACAGTTCTCCACCAGTTTGTCCTTGCTCTGCCTTTCTTTCGCTGTCCTTCTGGGATCCATAGTATGGCAGTTCTTGTGATGGTGTCAGGGTCCCTTCTGAGGATATGCCTTATTCAGTTCCAGCGTCTGCCCGCAATGATGACGTGCGTATCTGTTTGACCGCACCATGTAAGAAGGTCCTGGTTGAAGATGGTATCTGGCCAAAAACTTCGAAGAATTTTTCTTAGGCAGGTTGTGTGGAATGAGGAAAATTTGGATATTTCCTTTTCTGTTACTCTCCATCACTCCGCACCATACAAAAGTACAGAAAGTACGCAAAACAAAACATCTATATATCTATCTGATCTATCTATCTATCTATCTATCTATCTATCTATCTATCTATCTATCTATCTATCTATCTATCTATCTATCTATCTATCTATCTATCTATCTATCTATCTATCTATCTATCTATCTATCTATCTATCTATCTATCTATCTATCTATCTATCTATCTATCTATCTACCCTTATGTAATCTTAATTTGGCGTTTGTGGTGTACTGAGAAGATTTCTAAATGTTGTTCAGGCTGGTGAAGGTTGTTCTGTCTTTACTCATTCTGTTACTGATGTCTTTGCGTATTCCCTTGTCTCGTGTTACTATGCTTCCTAAATATGTAAATGTATTTTTGTTCCCGCTTTTGGTTGCTTATTGTAATGGTCTCAGGCTTGTCCTCATTCAGTGTCATTACCTGTCTTCTTTCGGTTAATGTTCAGTCCCACTTGTTAGTTTTATTTATTCATTCTGTCTGTGGTTTTTCCCTTGGATGTGCCGATGTGAATATGAGTATAGTGCAATATTGTCTGTGTATTCTAGATTCTCTAGAGTAGTAAACGCTGTTCATCTTATTCCTCTAGGGGTATTCTCTATTGTCTGGGTCATCACAAAGACTATCACAGTGACAAATAGAATGGTTGACAAAGGGCTTCCATGTCGTACACCTGTTTTCACTTAGAAAGTAAGGTTGCTCTGCCCAACTGTCGTGAAACATTCTAATCCACATATATAAATTAGAAAGTAAATGTAAAGCCTAACGAAGTAATTCAATAAAAGGAACGATAAAATGGTAAAAGAACAGTGCGGTCACAATAGCGTACGCCTGTGTTATAGAAAGTCATGCTAGCTAAACAAGAAAACCCCATTTATGCTCCGTCTGCATACACTACACGCGTTTCTACAAATAAAACTGGTACTGAATTTCTTGTACAACCTTGATAGACACACTGCGTAATGACCTAGATTTAATATTACATTAATGTCATTTTATGCACTACGTAAAATAAAAGACAGACGGGCTTGGAAGAGAGAGAGAGAGAGAGAGAGAGAGAGAGAGAGGGAGGGAGAGAGAGAGAGAGAGAGATGTACGGAGGAACGCATGCTATGCTACCACGTCGTCTCGCGATATAAAAATTAATGCCACCCCACGCGAAAGGCATGCAGGCTTGTTTTTTTTTCAAATAAACAGTGACAAAAACACTACCAATACGAGGTAAGGTTTTAAAAAACATGTTTAATGCTTATTAGGAAACATGACACAATACTGTGTTACGTCTGAAATCCTGATTTTATACTGACAGAACAGTCGAAAAGGCAGAACAGGTGGTGGTTCTAAAACAATAAATAAAAAAACAAATACACGACTATCCTAGAATAATACATATTTGTAACGAAGCCACTTGGCTCCATTAAACTTATATATTTGGGTGCCTTAGGACTTGCTGACAAAGAATATGTTAGGTGTTATGCCAATAGTCTAGGAATTAACAAATTATAGCCAAAATATTATAGTGGTGTTGTCTGACAACACATGATCATATTTGCTCATAATGGCGTGTTTGGACACTGCTTTAGGGGAAATGAGGCCAACACGTTGGAGACGATTTGATTGGCTAGAATAATATGTACGGCGAAACATGATTAGTCGACTGCAAATACTATTTTTGGTTGTTAATGGAAACGGTAGGAAGGGTACATTTTTTCAAAGGCTTTTGAAAACATGGTCTCATTGGTTAGACCATTTGATATAGTCAATTAGAAGCGTCAGTTCAGGGCCACTTTTTGAAAATAAACTTTGTAGAAGCAAGTGCGTTGAGAACCAGCTCATATTTTTCTAATAAAAGCCTGGGACAGAGGCAGATCGGAATTGTGCAATAACTCATCGCCAGTCAACGTACTTGTTTAATATTTCCTTGAATTGTGGTAAGCTAGACATGATTGATATCTTTTAGATGAAAATTGAATGTGAATTGTTGAATTATGTCTGTATGTGTGTGGTTCAGTAGCAAACATGAGGCAAAGCCTAGATATTGCTCCACCATGAAAAAAACTTGTCGGAGAGGAGTATATCTGCATAGGCCTAGATGGGATTGCCAAATAGTACTATGACACCTATCTTATTGTATAGAAGGAATTAATGCTGGAATTACAGAGGCGTTGTAACCATTAGGGAGAGGAATACTGGTGTGTATTGTTACATGAGAAGCTAGAAGTTGGCCTACAGCGCTGAACTCTGTGTTTGTAATGTATTGTGCTTCAGTGTGGAAATAGATTATAAATTAGTTCTGAAGTAGGAGGTACAACCTTCTTATTTCAGAGACCGTGGTACTGAAGTAATAGAGCAGCAGCTGGTCTGAGTTTTGCTGAATACAGAGGCTGGTAGCATACTCCTTGTTCAAGATATCGACCAGTGTTGTTTTTCAAGATAACTGAGAAGCAAGCGAGCAGAGGAGACAGTTTTCCTGCCGCCCACACAGAAGATAAGATTTCGTTGGCCAGAGCAGCTCAATCTTGTATACCCCCTCTAAAATTGACTGTACATTAAATCAAGAGGGACAGTTATTTGTTTTCAAATAAAAGAAACTGTGAACCTTTCCAATATTATTTCCACCAGTATCAAACACATGAAGTCATGATGACAAACAACAACCTAGCTTTAACAGCCAGTATTACCTCCTAGTACTACATCACAACTTACACATATATTGTAATAATATTATATGTCAGTACAAAGATCCTATGTATAAATTGTGTACATACAACTTGTGATTACATTTGATTGTGATTCCTGATTCACTCTGTAGTTGAATCAGGATATCTATTATTGAAAGGAATTAATACATATTTTAAAAGTTAACACTTGACTTATTTAAGATAGTCTTATAGAGTGTTCTATGTATGTGCGTGTCACAGTGTTGTAAAGTATTGTGGATTTTAATTAAAGTGTTTATCTGTCTGTTGGTTGTTGTGAACATACACTTCATCACTATCATAACCCTAGACATTCAACGTAGTCATCACAATATTCCAGAATAAGTCTGATTGAGATCTAAATGTGGTAGCAAAGTAAGGTCATCTGTAACACACCACACTTATTAGATACAGATACCTTCACAGCTGATCTCAGTCAGTACACTAAGTCCCCTATAAATATTTATAATATCCCAACTTACCACATATATTGGGGTCCTGTCCGGGATTTTGAATCTTCTCCTATTATATATATTGGGGGTAATTCACTTCAGGGAATAATAAAAAATTAAAAGGTATCCTTGGGTGGAAAATAAATAAGGTTGAGCTCTCAGTGCTTGTGGTTGTCCTTAGATAATTAGTTATAGATTGAATTGTTTAGTTAGACATTGTATAAATTTGCCTGTTAGAAAATGGCCGACCTGGCAAAATTTCGATCTGCTGCTATGCAGGCTGCTAAAGAGTTAGGAATGGACGGGCAAGTTATGATTGCTTATGTCACTACTGAATGTGACAAATTTATTGAACGCGAAGAAAAAAGATTAGAAAAAGAGGCTGAAAGAAAGTTAGAGGCTGAAAAAGAAATTAAGAGGTTGCAGATTGAGGCTGACAAAGAGGCTAGGGCATTAGAGGCTGAGGCTAAGAAGTTACAATTGGAGGCTGAGGCAAAGAAGTTACAATTGGAGGCTGAGGCTAAGAAGGTCCAATTGGAGGCAGAAAGAGAAGAAAAGAGACAGGCGGCAGAAAGGGAAGCAGAGGAAAGAAGGCAGGCTACTGAAAGAGAAGAACGGAGACAGGCTGCAGAGAGGGAAAGAAGATAAGAGATTACAGAGGGAAGCAGAAGATAAGAGATTACAAAGGGAGCACGAGTTACGACTAAGGGAGTTGGAATTTCAAGGCCATGCTCCTGAAAATGGTGCCAGTCCCTTCACCTCTGATGCCTCTGCTAGTCAGGGAGCCTCAACCTCAGCTATGAACTTTCATTTAGATCATTTTGTTGAGAAAGAAGATGATATCGAGAGCTATCTAAATAGATATGAACTATTAGCTACCACGTATGGGTTAGAGAGAGAAAGGTGGAGCTTAAAGTTATCACAAGGGCTTCGTGGTACAGCTTATGATGTTTTTGCCAAAATGGGCAGGTATGATCAAGAAAATTATGACATGCTAAAGCAGGCTCTTTTGTTAAGATATGAAAAGAATGGCGAATTTTATAGAAAAAATTTAGGAATGCTAAACTACTGTCAGGTGAGACATATCACCAGTTCTCTGCACGGTTAGAGACATACTTGGAGAAATGGACGGCTCTGGGGAAAACCCAAGATCTTAAGGAAATGATCCTTATAGAACAATTAAGAGAGTCCATGGCTCCAGACCTGAGAAAGTTTCTCATGGAACAAGGTGCAGAGAGGCTGGGTGAGTTACTAAATGTTGCTGAAAGATATCAGGCAGCTCAGGCAGAGGTAACAGGTAATAAAAAGAAACAGGTAGATAATTTTAAGGCACCACAGAACTTTAATAAATTTGATCATAGAGATCAGAACAAAGGTAAGCACCAGTTTGATAGGCCACGGTATGACAATAAAAATAAAACCCCACAATTCGATGAAAGGAAATTTGATGAAAGAAAATCTTTCAACCAAGGAAGGAAGTGCTGTACAAAGTGTAAGATGAACAATCATACCACTGAAAATTGTAGGAATAAAACTCCTCGTTTTGCTGCTATGAAATCTGGGAAGAAGGGAACAAAGGTCAAACCTGAGGAACTACAGGAACCGTACCACCCCCCAGTGTGTGAAGATGTAATCTGTAATGGTGTCACCATAAGGTGCTTATATGATACAGGTTTAGATTATGATTCTGTTGTGAGTTCTCACCTGGTGCAAGCACATCATTACACCACCGAAACAGTGGAGATTCAAGCTGCAACCAAGGAAGTAGCGACCATGACACTCCCTATCGCTAAGATACATGTGAAAACGCGATATGTGGAGGGAATAATCAAAGCAGCAGTGATAAATGAACCAATCTACCCTCTGATATTGGGGTGTAGATATGTCTTCCTGGGGAATCCCAAGAGACCTGTGATATTGGCAACGGTGCAGACCAGATCACAGTCTAAACAGGAGGAGGAAAATCCAATAAATACTCATCCAGATGAGATGAGGAAGGCACAGGCGGAGGACAAAACACTCAAGCCGTGTTTCAAGAAGTTGCCCAAATGTCATACACCTCCAGGCAAGGAAGAATTTTATATGAAGAACAAGTTGATTTATAGGAAGGCTGGATCTGAATCCAATGGTCACGGACAGCTGGTCCTTCCCACTTCATATAGGACTAAAGTGTTGGAACTAGGGCATGCGATTCCCTTCAGTGGTCATATGGGGATCAGCGCAACAGGACAGCGTATAGCTTGTCACTATTTCTGGCCAGGGATAACTGAAGATATCAAACGATATGTAAAATCCTGTCCAGAGTGCCAACGAGTAGCACCTAAGCATTGGACTGCACCCGCAACTCTAGGGGAAATGCCCATACTGGAAACACCCTTTGAGAGAGTTGCCGTGGACATTGTGGGACCTCTCACTCGAACCAAGAGGAGGAACAGCTACATTCTGACTCTGGTGGACACCTGTTCTATGTGGGGAGAGGCGGTAGCCCTGTCATCCATTGACTCTAAACATGTGGCAGAGGCATTACTCACAATTTTCACAAGGTTAGGCTTTCCCAACCAAATCTTGACTGATAATGGCTCTCAGTTCAAGGGGAAACTAACAGAAGAAGTTTTCAGGATCTTTCAGGCCAAACACTTCCATTGCAGTCTGTACCATCCCCAAGGGAACGGCCAAGTGGAAAGATTTAATGGTACGTTGATGTCGATCCTGAGAAAGTTGGCACATGAAAAACCAGATACATGGGACCAGTACCTTCACGCCGCCCTCTTTGCTTATCGGGAGGTACCCCATAGTTCAACCGGTATGGCCCCGGCAACATTATTATTTGGAAGGCCAATAAAAGGTCCACTCGAAGCGCTGTTAAGAACGTGGACTGATGAAAAGGCAGAGGAAAATATTACATCCTCATACCAATATGTGAATGAGCTGACCACTCGTTTAAAAACTGGCTGGAAACTTGCCAATGAAAATTTGAAACAAGCCAGGAAAAAACATGCTGCCTATTACAACAAGAAAGCTAAAGACAGAGATTTGGCTGTGGGAGAGAAGGTACTGCTTCTTCTACCCGGTAGTCAGAATAAGTTACAAATTGGATGTCAAGGTCCATATACAGTTCTAGAGAAGGTGTCTAGAACAAATTATAAGATAGATAAGAAGGGGAAAGAAAAAATCTATCATGTGAATCTCCTGAAGAAATATTTGGAAAGAGAAAATCAGGAAGAGACACACTTGTTGACCTTGTCTATTGCAATGGAGATGAAAAAGGAACCACTTTCATCATTTGAATATCCATTACACCCCTGTGAGACAGCGGCACAGGTGAAAATCAGTAAACATTTAACGAAAAATCAGAAGGAGAGAGTGCAACAGGTTCTAGATGATCATACAGAGGTGTTAACGGACCGACCGGGGCATACAAACTTATTGAATATGATATGAAACTAATAGACTCCACACCTGTCTTTATGAAAGCCTATTCGATTCCTTTTGCTAAGGAGAAAGCCTTGAAGGAAGAGATAGACTATTTGTTGAAGGAAGGAATAATTTCACACAGTGAATCTTCGTATAGTTCCAGTGTGGTGCTCTTAAGGAAACCCTCTGGAGAACATAGACTCTGTATAGATTACAGGAGACTGAATGCTATCACAGAAGGTCAGGTGGATCCATTGCCGGATACAAATCAGTTGTTTGCCAGGTGTTAGAGTCTTTTATTTGAAAGTGGGTTTGTTGAATCTGTCTACTTTTGACATAACGCGAATGGATTCAATTTCTGAACAATGTAGTAATAAGTCAACTTGAACTTCCAACCAGGGGCACATCAACTAATGCCAATACGGTATACAGTTCATTCAATTTATTTGACATCATACGGTTGACTAGACGAACATTTAATTCTGACGACGGACGGTTGACTTTCCACCAGACAGCACACAACGTAAGTTTCATATTTAAAATTACAGTTAGTTCGTTCCGTAAGATAATCTCTTAGGTAACGTCAGACTAGTTATACAGTGTTCATAACATGGCATCCAAGTAAACAAATGAGGCAGTTATATATGATATGTCAATCTCCCACTGTCCTATGACCTTGGCAATGACGGAGAACCTTGTCAGGTCTTCTATATCATATAATGTTCCGATACTACGTATCTCCTTTTAGTACTGGCCTCTTATTTCAATCAATGTAAAAATGACAATAATACAATTTCCTTCCAACGACCTTCGTGACATCATAGCTTAGATATAGCAAATACTTGAGTCACCTCTGCTTTGCGTGGTACGTATTCGTAACGACCGAATACTGATTCATATCATAAAAATATACCAAGCCAATCCTGGATAATCCTAACGTCGGAATCCGTCAGATTTAAAATTCACATAATAAGTTCAAGTAGGACTCCATTTTGCACCAATACGTCATTTGGTACAACTAGACGTCTACATGAGAACGAAATACATTATTATCTAAATCATACTTGCTTCTCTTCCCAAGCAAAATCACCAGAATACTGTTGACCTGAGTCCTCATCTTCTTAACAGACGGACGGTCATACACAAGAATAAAATATACCCGCAACACGGGTTCGAACGCCACAAATCAATGGACTGATTCTTGGGCACTAAACTTCTCAACCCCAGCTATGACGTAGACTGGTCTTTGGCAACACATGCGGGCGGGGTAACCCAATACTCGCATAAGTGCACAATCGTGCGCTACGAAAATCAAACTCACCAATAATACTTACTATCCTGTAAGTCGGTGCGTAAAGTTTATTACAGAGGTAGGACCACATATTAATAAAATATGAGACTTTCTCAGTCTAGACTGTAAGGTACTTGAAGTTCTGATTCTGATTTGCCAGGCTAAATAAAGCTAAATATTTCTCAAAAGTGGATCTGAGCAAAGGATATTATCAGATTCCAGTAAAGCCTGAGGTTAGACCGTACCTAGCTTTTAGTACCTCAGAGGGACACTATGAGTTTAACAGATTGCCATTTGGATTGAAGAATGCGCCTAGTGTCTTCTCTAGAATGATGAAAAAATTGTTGGATCCTCTGAATAATCCATGCATCACAAACTTCATGGATGATATCCTTATAGCGACAGAAACATTTAAAAAACACATTGACTCTCTGAACATGCTGTTTAATCGACTTAGAGAAGCGAATTTAACAGCCCGACCAACCAAATGTTGCGTTGGATGTAAAGAATTAGAATTCTTGGGACACACAGTCCATCAGGGAAACATGACCCCTGACCCCAAGAATTTAGAGAAACTAAAGAAAGCCCCGAGGCCACAAACCAAGAAAGACGTGAGATCCTTTGTCTCATTATGTGGTTTCTACCAAAAGTATATCAAAAACTTTAATTCCATATGTGCACCGTTAACTGATTTGACACGCAAAGGAAATCCAGATCGAATTACATGGACAGCACAGTGTGAATTGGCATACCAGGAATTGAAGGAAAAGCTCACAAGCAAACCTATTTTGAAATTACCTGACTTAAGTCAAGAATTCATTGTGAGAACGGATGCAAGTAATATCGGTTTGGGCGCGACCCTGTTACAGAAGTCAGATGCACTGGATGGGGAATTAACCCCAGTGGCATATGCTAGCAGAAAGTTGAATAAAGCTGAAAAAAAATTATTCAACTAGCGAAAAAGAATGTCTTGCAGTAATATGGGCGATCAAGAAATTCAATATTTATCTGTATGGGAAGGCATTCAAGTTGCAAACGGATCACAAACCCTTGTCGTTTCTAGCGCAGGCTAGGCATGAAAATTCGAGGTTACTCAGATGGTCCTTACTTTTGCAGCCATTCCAGTTCAGCATAGAATATATTTCTGGAAAAACTAACCTGGGTGCGGATTTTCTAAGCCGCCATCCGTGTGATGAGAATCACCGTAAGCCCCAGGAATAATATTAAATTTCTCTATGTGTATATAGAATTATAGACTGACATGTGATGTCTGTTTTAAGTGGGGAGAATTTGTCGTGAGAAATTCTAATCCACATATATAAATTAGAAATTAAATGTAAAGCCTAACGAAGTAATTCAATAAAAGGAAAGAAGAATGGTAAAAGTACAGTGCGGTTATTATAGCGTACGCCTGTGTTATAGAACGTCATACTAGCTAAACAAGAAAACCCCTTTTTATGCTCCGTCTGCATAAACTACACGCGTTTCTAAAAATAAAACTGGTACTGTATTTTTTTATACGACCTTGATAGACACACTGCTTAATGACCTAGATTTAATATTACATTAATGTCATTATGCACTACGTAAACGAAAAGACAGACGGGCTTAGAAGAGAGAGAGAGAGAGAGAGAGAGAGAGAGAGAGATGTACGGAGGAACGCATGCTATGCTACCACGTCGTCTCGCGATATAAAAATTAGTGCCACCCCACGCGAAAGGCATGCAGGCTTGTTTTTTTTTTCAAATAAACAGTGACAAAAAACACTACCAATACGAGGTAAGGTTTTAAAAACATGTTTAATGCTTATTAGGAAACATGACACAATACTGTTTTACGTCTGAAATCCTGATTTTATACTGACAGCACAGTCGAAAAAGCAGAACAGGTGGCGGTTCTAAAACAATTAAAAAAAAATACACGACTATCCTAGAATAATACATATTTGTAACGAAGCCACTTGGCTCCATTAAACTTATATATTTGGGTGCCTTATGACTTGCTGACAAAGAATATGTTAGTTGTTATGCCAATAGTCTAGGAATTAACAAATTATAGCCAAAATACTATAGTGGTGTTGTCTGACAACACAAGATCATATTTGCTCATAATGGCGTGTTTGGACACTGCTTTAGGGGAAATGAGGCCAACACGTTAGAGACGATCTGATTGGCTTGAGTAATATGTAAGGCAAAACATGATTAGTCGACTGCGAATACTATTTTTGGTTGTTAATGGAAACGGTAGGAAGGGTACATTTTTTCAAAGTATTTTGTAAACATGGTCTCATTGGTTAGACCATTTGATATAGTCAATTAGGAGCGTCAGTTCAGGGCCACTTTTTGAAAATAAACTTTGTAGAGCAAGTGCGTTGAGAACCAGCTCATATTTTTCTAATAAAAGCCTGGGACAGAGGCAGATCGGAATTGTGCCATAACTCATCGCCAGTCAACGTACTTGTTTAATATTTCCTTGAATTGTGGTAAGCTAGACATATTTGATATCATTTAGATGAAAATTGAATGTGAATTAATAATTTATGTATGTCTGTGTGTGGTTCAGTAGCAAACATGAGGCAAAGCCTAGATATTGCTCCACCATGAAAAAAACTTGTCGGAGAGGAGTATAACTGCATAGGCATATATGGGATTGCCAAATAGTACTATGACACCTATCTTATTGTATAGAAGGAAATAATGCTGGAATTGCAGAGGCGTTGTAACCATTAGGGAGAGGAATACTGGTGTATATTGTTACATGAGAAGCTAGCAGTTGGCCTACAGCGCTGAACTCTGTGTTTGTTATGTAGTGTGCTTCAGTGTGGAAATAGATTATAAATTAGTTCTGAAGTAGGAGGTACAACCTTCTTATTTCAGGGACCGTGGTACTGAAGTATTAGAGCAGCACCTGGTCTGAGTTTTGCTGACTCCAGAGGCTGGTAGCATACTCCTTGTTCACGATATCGACCAGTGTTATTTTTCAAGATAACTGAGAAGCAAGCGAGCAGAGGAGACAGTTTTCCTGCCGCCCACACAGAAGATAAGATTTCGTTGCCAGAGCAGCTCAATCTTGTGTAAACCCCCTCTAAAATTGACTGTACATTAAATCAAGAGGGACAGTTATTTGGTTCAAATAAAAAGAAACTGTGAACCTTTCCAATATTATTTCCACCAGTATCAAACACATGAAGCCATAATGACAAACAACAACATAGCCTAAAAAGACAGTATTACCTCATAGTACTACATCTCAACTTACACTCATATTGTAATAATAATATATGTCAGTACAAAGATCCTATGTATAAATTGTGTACATACAACTTGTGATTACATTTGATTGTGATTCCTGATTCACTCTGTAGTTGAATCAGGATATCTATTATTGAAAGGAATTAATACATATTTTTAAAATTTAACACTTGACTTATTTAAAATAGTCGTATAGAGTGTTCTATGTATGTGAGTGTCACAGTGTTGTAAAGTATTGTGGATTTTAATTAAAGTGTTTATCTGTCTGTTGGTTGTTGTGAACATACACTTCATCACTATCATAACCCTAGACATTCAACGTAGTCATCACAATATTCCAGAATAAGTCTGATTGAGGTCTAAATGTGGTAGCACAGTAAGGTCCTCTGTAATACACCACACTTATTAGATACAGATACCTTCACAGCTGATCTCAGTCAGTACACTAAGTCCCCTATAAATATTTATAACATCCCAACTTACCACACCTAGGGAACTTTGCTTCTGATTTATTTCTTTTGATTACCGGAGAAGAGAGCTGGAAACAGAGGTGAAAATAATGAGGAGAACGTGGAAAGAACTTGAGATGATGGCACGTGACAGGATGACTTGTCATGTGTTTGTTGAAGGCCTATGCTCCTTTGGGAGTGGAGGGTTATGGATGAATGAATATCTTACATAAAAGCTTTCTTGGTAAGGGGTCCTTCAGCTTGTTGATGTCGTATCTTTTTGGTTTTCTTACCTCTGGTCCAACAGTTCTAAACTTCACCTGTACTACTGCTACAACTATGTGGTGATCACATCTGCACCTCTTCTTACTTTCACACCTTGTTATGTACGCCTCCATCTATCATTGATCATTAAGTGATCTATCTGGTTTATGTCGCAGCCGTTTGGTGATCTCCGTGTTGATTTGTGAATTTCTTTATGTGAGAAGAAAGTTCCTTAAATGACTAAGTTGTTAATGCTGCAGATGCCTATCAGTTTGTCATCATTCTCGTTTGCAGCACCACTACCACATCTTCCAATCACTCTTTCGTTGTATGTATTGTCTGATATCCAACTTTAGCATTAACGTCTCCCATTCCTATGATAATGTCTTATCTTGGGGTAGTTTCCAGTTCGTTTTTGTTGTTGATAGAACTCATCCTTGGCCTCTTTGTCACTGCCATTTGATGGCGCGAAGCATTGTATTATGGTTATGTTGGTTAATCTCTCTTTCAGTCACGTTCTTATCAATCTATCATTGATCGATTTATATTAAAGTAACAATCTTTCTATTCCCCATTTTTAGGATAATTGCTAAGCCTTCACTGTGTTGACAATCCTCTCTTCCAGAGTAAAGTACTGTTTACCTGTTGCTGTTTTAATTTTACCTGTCCCAGTCCTTCTGCTCTCGATTACCTCTAGCATATGTAATCCGTAGTTTCTCATTTCCATTGTGATTTGTTTCAGTTTTCCTGTCTCATTCATTGTCCTCACACTCCAAAATCGTATTCTAATTTTGTGTTTTCAGATCAGGAGGTCCGTTTTCTTGTCAGTGCCTTCCTTTCGGCTTTCACCACTGTCAGTCATACGAGCTTCAGACTCCGGATGCCCATGCCGCAGCAAAGTTTGTTCATTTGTTGCCGTTTACTTGACGTGATTTCTTTTTTACATAGTCAGGGGTTTCGGCCTTGTGCTAAAACTCACTACCTGGAAGACCAGGATGCCTGCTTTAGTCTGACCCTACCTGCGCATACCAGTCCAGCATTGTCCAAACTACCAGGAGTAAAACTCCCGCTGCCATACAGCGACAAGGCATTAACACAAGTGATCCTGTTTAGATAGTGTTACGTGCAGTCTTTGATATCTTACAATATTATACATTGGTATTCTTGTTATCTTCGCAAATATTTTGAAAGCAAAATAGTGCTTAAGGGAAAGTCATTATTGAGTTACTTCCCTTGAAAGTTGTGTCGGCTCTTTCGATCAAACTCCGCGGATAAATCCATTTTACTGCGATTTATTCGTTGTTTGGGTAATAATAGATTGTTCTTGCTTCAGAATATCTATGGCCTGAATTTATGTGTATTGTTTGTCTGAGTAGGACGAGTCTGTCTTATATCTGTATATCTTTACATATCTAAGTCGAACTATATGTTCTGTTGTCTCTAGAGAGGTCGAAGGCTATTCGGCGGATGTGTCGCTAGAGTGTGGTGTGATTTGGCTTCGTCCTGATAGGGACTGTGTGTTTTCCATGTCGGCCTGTCGCCGGGGAAAAAGTGATCTCAGTATTTGTGGGGAAGGTGATAGTCGTCTAAACCTATCGTGTATGCTTTACCCCAGTGTTTAGTCGTATTGCCAAGGAATGGCAGTTTCATATTTCCTCTACCAAGGTAATCAAAGATACTCTTATGAACTCTCGATCGAAGCCACCATTTTCGATAGTTACGATTTGAATGTCTAAGAGAATATATTTGACTCGATGAAAACGACTTCGATTCCTAGCAGCACTATATCCTGTAGATTGCAGTCAATTGTTCATGATCAAATCTACAGAGCAATGAAATGTTTTATGAATGACTAACTTTAGGACAGATTCATTATCTGTATCCAAACGTGAGTGACAGCTCACGAGTGAAGCCATCTTGGAACCAAAACATGTAGTGACTTTCAAGAAGAGAAAAGGGATGCCCGTATTATCGCTTGTTTAGTCCAGAGATCACTGCTACACATGAGAACCCGTTATTAGCGGTTCAATATTATTATATGAAAAAAATATGTGCTGAACATTATGTTGAAGAATCATCGCTAGACGAGATTAGGTTTAGAAGCCATCTGAAATATTGTTTATAAGCTGACGTGCTCAGTCAGTGAAGTCAGATGATATATGTATGGGCGATACTGAGTGCTTGGCTACTGACAGTCCATTATACACTTATTCTACATGAGTGCCCATGTAACATTGCAAGACCATTTATCCACTGTACTATGATGTATTATGGCAACCTGTGATTTGTCACTATCTGTGCTGTCGAGTGTGTACGTCCAATTAAACTTTAGAAAAGGTACACAGTCGTTGGTGTCGATGACTTCCAGCCATACATGAGTGTGAGAAAAGAACATTTTTTGTCAACACCACGAACCTTTATCATCATTCGCACATTATACACTCAATCCATGTCTACACACCACTGCGTAGGTCAAGTTGACATTCCATACACTACAGTGGAGCAAACAACACCATAGAGATCTTATCAACTGATGATGATGATGATGTCTGCTTCCATCCACTCATATCTATCTTTTGGTGGATATCATTAACGGGAATAAAAAATCCAACGTTATCAACCTTATCAACTGGTGGCCAGCTTTCTGGGTTTGACCTCGCAGAAGTTCAGAAGTCAACAGATTACCGATACCAGACCGTTTCCTGTGGCTGATACGACACACTTGCAGTATTGGTTTGCTCTTTGTCAACACTTCGTCACGTGACCTGTCAGGTGAATGCAGTATGTAGGTCAGCGTTGTTGACATTTTTTACATTAGACATTATAGAGTTTCACAGAACAGTTGGATCAATTCTTGTCAATGTTAACAGGAAGACAGTATGAGTGAACTAAGAATTCCTATTTTCATCGATGGATCTTCTTGTTTTCCATATATGAACTTTAATATTTAAGGCCAGAATGTTTAATTGAATAAAGTGGCAGTTTGTTTGTTTTCATAAAAATAACTTTGCCATTACTG
This sequence comes from Oreohelix idahoensis, assembly GCA_024509875.1. Taxonomy (NCBI): domain Eukaryota; kingdom Metazoa; phylum Mollusca; class Gastropoda; order Stylommatophora; family Oreohelicidae; genus Oreohelix; species Oreohelix idahoensis. Next base: position 239,172 of record JAMPIV010016252.1, read on the forward strand.
TAAGACTGAGCCTATTTTGCAACACATACTATCATACACATAATTTATATATATTTATGTTTACATGTTATTTGTTTGTATAGTATGTTAGTTTCTATGTCAGCGGGTTGTGTTTAAGGTTGGGCGGCGTCCTCACAACAGAATATCCCACGTCATAGAGGGTCCGTTGTGGGCGTTTTCTATAGGTGCAATTTTCTTGATTGAAAATTTGCTGCGACAACTGTTGCTTTTGTGTTAGCTGTGAAGTCTGTAATTATTGTTATTTTTGTAATATTTCTTTGTTCTTTAGTTTTGTTTTGATTTGTTTGTAATTTGTTGGTCTAACCTTTTCTATCTTTCAGTTCTATTCTCAATTTATATTCATATATTGTGACGTCATTTGTGTTGTTATTCTTTGCAGATTCAGTGATTATTTTCATTGATTTCCCTATTTGATTTATTTTGATTTCTGCAAACGTTCTTGTATTGTCAGTCCTATTTGTACTTTATGTATTCTGTTGGTTGACATATGTTTTATATAGGTATATTTCATAAGACACAATTGCCTGTGCACTGCACTTGGATTATGGTATAAACCAGTACCTGATTATTATTACTATTATACAAGACCTTATTAAAGGCTTGTGACCCACAGATATTGGGATAGTATACTGATTAATCAAGTCATTGAGAACTTGTGGTATTATTATTGATTCAGGTGATTAGTATTATTGTTAGACATCATGGCTACATTAGAATACTTCATTACACAAGGGAAAGCCCTTGATAAGACTGGTCAACAATTAGAACAATGGGCAGTTGCTCAATATGACAAAGCATTAGCTGCAGAAGAGAAAAGATTAGCTGCAGAAGAAAGAAAAGCTATGGCGGAAGAGAAAAGATTAGAAAGAGAAGCTGAGGCTGCTGCTGAACAAAAGAAATTGCAGATGCAGGTGGAGGAAAGGAGATTTGAAGCTGAACAAAAAAAAATTAGAAAGAGAAGCTGCTGCGGAACAAAAAAGATTAGACAGTGAAGCTGAACAAAAAAAATTAGAAAGAGAAGCTGCTGCGGAACAAAAAAGATTAGACAGTGAAGCTGAACAAAAAAGATTAGACAGGGAAGCTGAACAAAAAAGATTAGACAGGGAGGCTGAACAAAAAAGATTAGATGCTGAAGAGAAAAAAGCAATAAGAGAACATGAATTTGAGTTAGAGAAATTGAGATTGACAAGTATGAGTAATGTTAATCAGGCATCTAGTGGTAATGGTAAACCTTCTACTTACAAGGTTAAGGTTCCACCGTTCAATCAGTCCAGTGACGATATTACATTCTGGCTGGATAGATTTGAACGTTCTTGTCGTACACATAATGTGGATAAATCACAATACGCTAATCAATTATCAGAAAACTTGAAAGGTGAATCTTTGACTAGATTATGCCTTGTAGGAGAAGCAGATAAGGATAATTATGATGTCATTAGGGCGGCTTTGATAAAAAAATATCAGCTAAGTGAGGAAGGCTATCGCCTTTTATTTAAAACGATGGTGCCTGAGACGGGTGTAGAATTCTCAGAATTCACTGCAAAGGCACGTCTCACAGTTGATCGTTGGATTGAGCTTTCCAAAACAGAAAAAACGTATGAAGGACTTATGGATTTGTTGCTCAGAGATAAGATTATGTCATGTGTGAACAAACCTTTCCTTGAATTTATACATGAGCGTAAACCCAAATCTCTAAAAGAAATGGAAGAATATTGTTCCCAATATGTCACTGCACACCCCGACGTGACTTTTGGCAACACTAAGATTAAGGAGAGTATGCCAGTTGCTTCAGCAACACCATACAATCCCAATTATTCACACAGATTTCAGGGACCTCAAAACAGATTTGATAAAAAAGGTAACCATAATAGTTATCAAAACCAAGGTAACCAATCATTTCAGGGTTCTTCTTCAAAGAACTGGAGACGAGCTGATAGCTCTCGACACAGGGGTGGTCATAATTATAGGAATTTCCGTAGAGGAAGTAATTATAGAAACTATCAGGGTTATCCGTCTTGGAGTCAACAAGATCATAATTACAGAGATACTCATTATAATGAATATGATAATGGTAACCAAGGGAACTATGACTCAAACCCAAATAGGGGTTACAATAGAGGTAACAATAACTACAGAGGTGATAATAACCGAGGTAGATCTCAATACAAAAGACATAAACCACATTTTCAGGCAAACTCTGCACAACAAGAGTCCAATGAAGCCTATAAACAGAGTAAAGATAATAATGATGCTAGTAATATGGCATGTGCCGCTTTTGATTTTGGGAGAGCATCTCAGTGCCCCCAATGCAAAACGCTATTTGAGCCAACCACAGTGTCTACTTTAAGCTGTGGCCATCCTCTTCCTGCTCTTCCGGCATCAGTCGCGCATGATGGAAGAGGTTCTCTTGTCTTACATAAGGGTTTAGTGAATAACAATCCAGTCTCTGTGCTATTTGATTCTGGATGCACCACAATTGGTGTTAGGCAGTCACTCGTAGATCCTTCCCGTGCCACTGGACAAGTAGTCAAATGTGTAACATTTGGCGGCACATTAGAGAAATACTCTACTGCTATCATTAGGATTGCTACTCCTTTCTTTACAGGAGATGTACACGCATGTCTTCTTCCGAATCCGATCGCTGACCTCATCATCGGTCGCATTCATGGAGTCAAAGAATGCACTCCGCAACAAATTTCCACGTGGGAAAGGCAAAACATGCAGATTGCTAACGCTGTAGTCACTAGAGCTCAGGCTCTTAATATGCCTCAAACTTCATCTATTGAAAATAATGAAGTGCATAACCAAGATAATCCCTTGGTAATTTCTCGTGACTCGTTTATAAAACAGCAAGAAGATGATCCCACTCTGAAGAAATTCTTCATTCTTGCAACTAAAGGTGATCCGAATAAAGACACAAGTCGTAAATCGTGGATTACAAAGAAGAATGGCGTACTTGTACGTATGGTTCAAGACTCCATTACGTCAAGTCATTCTCAAATCCTGGTTCCCAAGAATTTGAGAGTTAAAATTTTGCAGCACGCTCACGACTCTCAGTGTGCTGGACACATGGGTTTTTCCCGTACTAAGTCAAGAGTCCTTGCGGCTTTCTTTTGGCCATTGGTAAACAAGGACATACGGATTTATTGTCGATCTTGTAAAGTATGTCAGGAAGTTAAATCCAAAGGTCCACGGCATGCTGCACCCATTCAGGCGGCGGACATTCCTATTCGGCCGTTCCAAAAAATGGCCATAGACATAATTGGTCCATTTAAGATCAAGTCTGCCAGAGGACATCAGTTTATCTTGACGTGTGTTGATATGTGCACACGTTGGCCAGAGGCTATTCCTCTGAAGAGCATTACTACTGCTGATATTGCAGATGCTCTTTGGCTTATATTTTCTCGTCTGGGGTTCCCCGGAGAGATATTGTCAGACCATGGCACCCAACTAATATCAGATACCATGTCTCAAGTAATGTCTACTCTGCAGATAGATAGATCTTTAAGTAGTATCTACCATCCAATGTCTAATGGTATGGTCGAACGCCTTAATAGAACACTTAAAAACTTACTGGGGAAGATAACTGAGGATCATCCTCAGGACTGGGACAGAGTTTTTACCTGCGGCCCTCTTCGCTTACAGAGAGGTACCCAATGAACATACGGGATTTTCTCCCTTTGAACTCGTCTTTGGCGCGCGTCCGCGTGGCCCTATGTCGTTGCTTCACGATCTCATAACATCTGACAATATTGACGATGACACAAAGTCATCCTACGAATATGTCATCGCGTTGAGACAAAAGATTATCGAAGCATGCAAATTAGCAACTTCTTCTTCTGAATTTGCGAAACAGAAGGCAAGGCAATTTGCCAATAAGAAGAGATGCTTACGACAACTTTGTCCTGGTGACAAAGCATTTGTATTACTACCTTGTAGGGAAAACAGATTACTTATTTCTTGGAAAGGTCCGTACGATATAATATCGAAAATTTCCGATGTCGACTATATTGTCGATATTGATGGGAAGCATAAAACCTTCCACATCAATATGCTTACTGAATTCCATGAACGTCCGGATTATTTGCAACCCATTTTCCAAGCAACGGACAATTCTCCAGTACCACATGGTCATTACTCATCACTGTCCGTGATACAGGATGAGGAAACAAGTTTTTCAGATGTAAATCTTCCTCTTCCAATGATCCCACTTCATTCCAGTGAATCATGGAAGAACGTTACTGTCTCTCCTGATTTGTCTCTAGGAGAACAGCGACAAGTTTCAACTATGTTGCAAACATTTCAGGATGTACTCACTGACATCCCTGGACAAACGAATGTCATTCAACATGACATTGTTCTAACTGACCATACTCCTATTAGGATTAGACCTTATCCTATACCTATACATTTTCAAGCACAGGTCGAGAAAGAGTTGGATGAGATGATAGATTTGAAAATAATCGAACCATCCACCTCTGCATATTCTTCGCCGATGGTTATTGTGCGTAAAAAAGACAATAACATACGTCTTTGCGTTGACTATCGAAAATTGAATCAAGTAACTAAGTTCGATGCCGAACCTATGCCTTTACTGGAAGAGCTACTTACTCGACTCTCCAAATCTCATTTTTTCACTAAACTTGATTTGTCTAAAGGATATTGGCAAGTTCCTTTATCTGAACGCGCCAAACCTCTCACGGCTTTTTCAACACCTAGAGGTTTGTTCCAATGGAATTTTATGCCTTTCGGTCTTATGAACGCACCAGCTACATTCGTACGCATGATGCGCCGAATCCTATCTTATCGGTCAGATGTCATTGCATATCTAGACGACATCTGTCTTTTCAGCGATACTTGGGAAGATCACTATTCGGGGTTAGATGAATTGCTGTCTACTTTGCGTGAGCACAACCTGACAGCGAAACCCTCTAAAGCCTATATTGGTTTTAGCGAAATTTCTTTCCTAGGCCACCGAGTTGGTCATGGTTTCCTAAAGACAGAGGACCATAATACTAGTAAGATACTTAACATCTCAATCCCTAAGACTAAAAAAACAGGTGAGAAGTCTGTTAGGTCTTATTCAATTTTATGGCAGATTCATTCAGAATCTATCCTCTATCATGGCACCTCTCTCAACACTTCTAAAGAAAGGTTCGCCTAATGTGGTCCACTGGTCTCAGGAATGCCAATGCTCTCTGGATAAGATTAAAACACTGTTTTCAACACCACCTATTTTAGTGCTACCCACTAAAGATAAGACATTCGTTCTTCGTAGTGACGCTTCATCCACTGGGATTGGAGCGGCACTAATGCAAGAGTACTCTGGAACTCTGCATCCTGTAATGTATATTTCCAGAAAACTTAATGCGGCAGAAAGGAATTATTCGGTTTTAGACCGTGAGCTATTAGCTATGGTTTGGTCGATCCTCAAACTACAGAGATTCCTTCTAGGCGCACATTTCATAGTAGAAACCGACCAAAAAGCTCTTACTGCTATACAGAGTAAGAATTTGAAGAGCTCGAGGTCTACTCGATATGCAATTGCTCTTCAACCTTTTCATTTCTCTGTGCGAGCTATTCGTGGATCAGATAATGTGATGGCAGACATTCTGTCAAGATGCCCACATGATTCCACATAACTATTAGGGCTTAGACTTCTTGATATGTCTAGTTCTATAGTAGTTCCTTTTCTATATCATGATAGATACACATTTGTAATTTAATAATATAATGATTGTATCACTACATAGCGGTTCATTGATGTTTATTCACCGCTGTGCTTTGATGATTTTTTTCTTCATAAATCATAAATTTAAGATATCTAATGCGAAATGATGATATGAATTTTTTAGGCATTGTGTAATTGCCAGAATTGTATTATACTTTGATGACACCTTCCTGGAAAAATATACTTGTAGAGAAATAATTTCTCTCAGTTTATGAGACACATTCTCACCAGTCGCTCCATAAGTCGACTTAGCCTCATATTAGGCGTTATAGGTATTCCTGATATTTTCATCTGCGCATTATTCATGCGTTGTGAGCCTATTGTACGTTGCTCCTAGATGTATTTCAAAAAAAAAAAAAAGTTCCATTTTTTTTTTTTTCGGGAGGTGTGGTAAGACTGTTACGTGCAGTCTTTGATATCTTACAATATTATATTTTTTAGTGCTTAAGGGAAAGTCATTATTGAGTTACTTCCCTTGAAAGTTGTGTCGGCTCTTTCGATCAAACTCCGCGGATAAATCCATTTTACTGCGATTTATTCGTTGTTTGGGTAATAATAATAGATTGTTCTTGCTTCAGAATATCTATGGCCTGAATTTATGTGTATTGTTTGTTTGAGTAGGACGAGTCTGTCTTATATCTGTATATCTTTACATATCTAAGTCGAACTATATGTTCTGTTGTCTCTAGAGAGGTCGAAGGCTATTCGGCGGATGTGTCGCTAGAGTGTGGTGTGATTTGGCTTCGTCCTGATAGGGACTGTGTGTTTTCCATGTCGGCCTGTCGCCGGGGAAAAAGTGATCTCAGTATTTGTGGGGAAGGTGATAGTCGTCTAAACCTATCGTGTATGCTTTACCCCAGTGTTTAGTCGTATTGCCAAGGAATGGCAGTTTCATATTTCCTCTACCAAGGTAATCAAAGATACTCTTATGAACTCTCGATCGAAGCCACCATTTTCGATAGTTACGATTTGAATGTCTAAGAGAATATATTTGACTCGATGAAAACGACTTCGATTCCTAGCAGCACTATATCCTGTAGATTGCAGTCAATTGTTCATGATCAAATCTACAGAGCAATGAAATGTTTTATGAATGACTAACTTTAGGACAGATTCATTATCTGTATCCAAACGTGAGTGACAGCTCACGAGTGAAGCCATCTTGGAACCAAAACATGTAGTGACTTTCAAGAAGAGAAAAGGGATGCCCGTATTATCGCTTGTTTAGTCCAGAGATCACTGCTACACATGAGAACCCGTTATTAGCGGTTCAATATTATTATATGAAAAAAATATGTGCTGAACATTATGTTGAAGAATCGTCGCTAGGCGAGATTAGGTTTAGAAGCCATCTGAAATATTGTTTATAAGCTGACGTGCTCAGTCAGTGAAGTCAGATGATATATGTATGGGCGATACTGAGTGCTTGGCTACTGACAGTCCATTATACACTTATTCTACATGAGTGCCCATGTAACATTGCAAGACCATTTATCCACTGTACTATGATGTATTATGGCAACCTGTGATTTGTCACTATCTGTGCTGTCGAGTGTGTACGTCCAATTAAACTTTAGAAAAGGTACACAGTCGTTGGTGTCGATGACTTCCAGCCATACATGAGTGTGAGAAAAGAACATTTTTTTGTCAACACCACGAACCTTTATCATCATTCGCACATTATACACTCAATCCATGTCTACACACCACTGCGTAGGTCAAGTTGACATTCCATACACTACAGTGGAGCAAACAACACCATAGAGATCTTATCAACTGATGATGATGATGATGTCTGCTTCCATCCACTCATATCTATCTTTTGGTGGATATCATTAACGGGAATAAAAAATCCAACGTTATCAACCTTATCAGATAGTCACAAAACTAATGATAGATGAGGAGAGCTAAAAACTGATACTAGACATCGGATGTGTGGACATTGAAAAGGTATGTGACAGTTAATATTAATAATTTCTACGGGCTCTGATGATACATAATGAAGCTTCTTCCCCCTCCCCCTCCCCTTTTACGTGTATAAAACTAATAAACAAAACAAATGATGACGTGAAATGTAGAATTCTTCATGAAGGGGAATATTACAGATCCCTTTTAGATACGAAATGGAATGCGCCAGGCAGCCTCTTGTCACCATGTTTGTTGTTACTTGCTATTGGCTTTATTATGAAAACAACATAAATTAACAAAAATGTAATCCAGTGGACTCGGAAACAACATTGTGATCTTGATTTTGCCAGAAACCGGGCTCTTCTGTCCCATAAATGCAACCAGGAGTAAGAGACGGTCAGAATACGTTTGTTGAAGCATACATTTATCTGAGTAGTAATATAGACACGGTTGAAGGAACAGAAAGATATAAAACTAAGAAAACAAAAGGCACGAAGAGCTTTCATTGCATTGCAAAATATATAGAAGTCAAAAGAGATCAGGTCCAGTACAAAAATAATAAACTTCAAAGATCAAAGCCATCTTATTGCATGGCTCTGAAACATCGCGAACAATAAAATTAACAATCAGAAAGATACAAACTTTCATAATTGGGCGTTTGCGCAGAATAGAAGATTGAGATAGTTGACAAGGTCACCAATGTAGAACTTATGGAAGGAACCAAATAGAAACAAATGAAACAAGATAGCAGAAGACGCTGGCGTTAAATACACTGAGAAAACCAGCTTATTGCACTACAATGCAATTTTTTTTCTGGAAACCCCAAGGTAAGAAAAATATTTCGGAAATAAAACAAAGAAAATAATTAGACAGCCATGAGAGGAATAAAGATTACATGGAAAGATTTTGAAATAACATCTCAGAACAGAATGTTTTGGCGTGTATTTATCGAGCCTATGCTACTTGGGGAGCTGAAATAATAAACTATCACCAACAACAGTTGACATGGAACTCTGTGAATAAATTACTTCTGTCTCGGAGGTATGTAAGATACACACTCCTAGAAGGCGTGGTCTGTGGTTGCATGACATTCTTGTGACGACTATATTCACTAAACAACTTTCTTATCACGTGAGAAAAAAAAACTAACCCTGCCCCCGAAAACATGGCGTAGCCAATGAAAATGAACCACTGTAACTGTCTTTTTCTCTTGTTGAGGTGATCACTGGCCCAAGACAGTATACTTGTTGTTAGATGTGTAGTGCGAGCGTATGATGAACTGAGTGTGGGTGCGAATGAAGGCGCGAATGTGTTTAGGCTCGTATATATGAAGACCCTGCAACCCATACTCTCACATGCAGTAGTCAAGGATGCTTGGACACTGCAGGCATGTTTCAAGACATTTATTGACGAGAACACACATAGTATCAACAGGAACAGTCAGTGTAACAAGGTCATGCTGACCGGAAATCGATAGGTATACATTTGGCATTCAAAAAAGGTAAACATCAGAGTAGACGTGCATGGTCAATAGCAAAGTTCTTCAATAATGACAGTTCGTAGCGTCGCCCTTGGCATCTCTGACTAAACGCGTCAGATGCCTTAGTCACTTTGACACATAGGTGCAACTTGGCATTCCCCGCCAATTGCACATTATCAGGCTGTAGTATAATAGCCGAAAGCACAGGCCTCGTTCTGACGTCGGCTGTGTACTTCTGTTAAATAGGTTATCATCAACCCTGCAGTAATGCTTATTGTAAACATAAATCCCGCCAATCTGCGGTTCCCACAATATATCTTCGTCACTGGATTTCTGGACAATATAAAGACTAACAGTCTTGGATGGCTACCTCGAGCACAAATATATAAGTTCTGAAATATATAGGATCGGTGAGCTGCAGTTCACACTAAGTAATCCTTTTACATGTTCTGCCACCGAAAAGCGTAATAATGCATAAAGGTCGGTATTACCTGGAAAATGAATCCTCAGAACATAACAAGGAATTCTGTCGTCATCCCGACGCACAGAGATTCACTGGGGAAAACTGCCATAGCAGTTACTTCGAAGATTCTCCCCGAAAAAACAATGGACTCTTGGTCCCTTCAGAAAAACAGGACCTTCCGGCTTCCCGGAAGTATATCTCTCTCTCCCGCTTAAAAAACCTTCCCATAGGCCTACGCCCGAACTGTCAACCTTTGACCCTAAAGGTCAAAACACAATGAATGAATAAACAAGGGAAGACAACCCCTAATCAACCTGACATCGCAGGTAAAGACACAATTATACTTATGATAAAACATAGGCAAATAACTTGACAGATGACTCCGTCGAAAATGACAGCAACATTACTACCACCCCCCTGTAAAAAAAAAAAAAATGAAATTTTTTTTTTTTTTTTAATATGTCCATGAGCAAGATAGCACCAGTATCACTTCTGTGCTCATGCAAAAACTGAACCTAATATCAGGTACAATAGACGCATAAATAAGGCGTCTGAAGAGAATACAAATCATCTCTCAACATAGGAGAAAATATTTCCTTTAAGCCAAACAAACTAAGGGATACCATTCAAGAAACCTAAGTTGCTGGCAATACCAATCATATATCAAACATTACTAAATAATATAATCATAGCAATATACAAATGTCAATGCTATTTTAGCAACATATCACTGATGGATGGACAAAATGAAATTTGTTAAATTATCTAAACATCATCCAAATACATTTGTATTACAACATATTATGATATTAAGGACAGACCTAAGTCTGAAAGTATATCAGGAAAAACTAGGACACAAGATTTAACTGGAATCATGTGGGCATCTAGACAATATGTCCGCCATCACATTATCCGAACCACGGATAGCTCGCACCGTGAAATGGAAAGGCTGAAGAGCAATAGCATAACGAGTAGATCTCGAGCTCTTCAAATCCTTACTTTGCATAGCCGTAAGAGCTTTTTGGTCGGTTTCCATAAAGAAATGCGCGCCCAGAAGGAACCTTTGTAGCTTAAGAATGGACCAAACCATAGCCAACAATTCACGGTCCAAAACCGAGTAATTCCTTTCTGCCGCATTTAGCTTCCTAGAAATATACATTACAGGATGCAGAGTTCCTGAATATTCCTGCATTAGTGCCGCTCCAATCCCAGTGGAAGAGGCATCACTACGAAGGACAAAAGTCTTATCAATCGTTGGTAGTCTTAAGATAGGATGAGATGAGAACAAATTCTTAACCTGATCCAATGAAGATTGGCATTCTTGGGACCAACGCACCATATTAGGAGAACCTTTTTTCAATAACGTTGAAAGTGGTGCCATAATGGAGGACAGATTCTCAATGAATCTTCCATAGAATTGTATCAATCCCAAGAGACTACGCACTTGCTTTTTCGTCTTCGGAACCGAGATATTTAATATCTTTGAAATGTTTTGGTCCTCTGTCTTCAACAGACCATGACCAACTCGATGACCTAGGAAGGAAATTTCACTAAACCCAACAAAAGCTTTAGAGGGTTTAGCAGTCAAACTATGCTCACGTAGAGTAGATAGCAATTCCTTTAGACCCAAATAGTGTTCTTCCCAAGTATCGCTGAAAAGACAGATGTCGTCTAAATATGCAATGACATCTGCACGATCTGATAGAATTCGTCGCATCATGCGCACGAAAGTCGCTGGGGCGTTCATAAGCCCGAAAGGCATAAAAATTCCATTGAAACAGACCCCTAGGTGTCGAAAAAGCAGTGAGAGGTTTGGCGTGTTCCGTCAGTGGGACTTGCCAATAACCTTTCGACAAGTCTAGTTTAGTAAAGAATTTAGCTTTAGAAAGTCTAATAAGTAGATCATCTAATAACGGCATAGGTTCAGCATCGAACTTCGTAACTTGATTTAATTTGCGATAGTCAACGCAAAGACGTATGTTATTGTCTTTCTTTCGAACAATAACTATCGACGAAGAATAAGCTGAAGTGGATGGTTCAATTATTTGTAGTTGAATCATTTCATCCAATTCTTTCTCGACTTGTGCTTGAAAATGAATAGGTATTGGGTATGGTCTTACTCTGATCGGATTACGATCAGTAAGTATGATGTCATGTTCTATGACATCTGTGTGTCCAGGAATGTCGGTAAGGACATCCTGATATGATTGTAGCGTAGAGGATACTTGACGCTGTTCCTCAAAAGACAAGTTCGAAGAGATTGTAACGTCTCTCCACGATTCCGTTGAAGTAAGTGAAATCGCAGGAAGAGGTAAGTTCACGTCAGAAAAAATAGTTTCCTCATCCTGTATAACGGACAGGGATGAGATGTGACCATGTTGGACTGGAGAGTCGTCCGTCGCCTGGAAAATAGGCTGCAAATAGTCTGGACGTTCAATAAACTCTGTTAGCATATTTATATGGAAGGTTTTATGCCTTCCATCCACATCGACAATATAGTCGACATCGGAAATTTTTGAGACTATAGTGTATGGACCTTTCCAAGAAATGAGAAGTCTATTCTCTCTTGAGGGCAGTAAGACATATGCTTTGTCTCCAGGACAAAGTTGACGTAGGCGTCTTTTCCTATTAGCAAATCGCCTAGCTTTTTCTTTCGCAAATTCGGAAGATGAAGTTGCTAACCTGCACGATTCGATAATCTTTTCTCTAAGAGCTATGACATATTCATATGACGATTGTGTATCATCGTCAATATTATCGGAAGTTATCAAATCGTGTAACAAGGACATCGGACCGCGCGGTTGCGCGCCAAAGACAAGTTCGAAAGGAGAAAACCCTGTATGCTCGTTGGGAACCTCTCTATAGACAAAGAGGACTGCAGGTAAAACCCTGTCCCAATCTTCAGGATGATCCTCCGTTATCTTGCCAAGTAAGTTCTTTAGTGTCCTGTTAAGACGTTCTACCAATCCATTGGACATTGGATGATAAATACTACTGAGAGACCTTTTAATGTCTAGCGTAGCCATTACCTGAGACATAACGTCCGAAATTAACTGAGTGCCGTGATCCAACAGTATTTCTCCGGGGAATCCCAGACGAGAAAATATGAGCCAAAGAGCATCGGCGATATCGACAGTTGATATGCTCTTCAGAGGAATAGCCTCTGGCCAACGCGTGCACATGTCCACGCAAGTGAGGATAAATTGGTGTCCTCTGGCTGACTTAATCTTGAACGAACCAATGATGTCTATAGCCATTTTCTGAAACGGCCGAATCGGAATATCTGCAGCCTGAATAGGAGCAGCATGTCTCGGACCTCTAGACTTGACCTCTTGACAAATTTTGCAAGATCGGCAATAAATTCGGATGTCTTTATTCACGAATGGCCAAAAGAAGGACGCAAGGACTCTAGTTTTAGTTCTGGAAAAACCCATGTGTCCAGCACACTGAGAATCGTGTGCATGCTGAAGAATTAAGGCTCTCATACACTTAGGCACAAGAATTTGCGAGTGCATAGACTTTTCCGAGTGTTGTACCATTCGTACCACTATACCATTCTTCATAGTGATATACGATTTGTGATTCGTATTTTGATTGGGATCCCCTTTCTTTGCAAGAAGGAAGAATTTCTTCAAAGAAGGATCCTCTTCTTGACGTTTAACAAACGAGTCATGGGAAATCACCAAGTGCTCGTCTTGGCTATCAACTTCATTACTATTATCAGATGAAGTTGGGGGATTAAGAGCTTGAGCTCTTGTCACCACTGCATTGACCGTTTGAATGTTTTTTTCTTCCCAACTAGAAATTTGTTGCGGGGTGCATTCTTTAACCCCATGAATACGACCGATTATAAGATCCGCAATAGGATTAGGAAGAAGACATGCATGGACATCTCCTGTGAAGAAAGGAGTGTCAATCCTAATAATAGCAGTAGGATAACTTTCCATAGTACCACCAAATGTAACACATTTGATTGTTTTTCCAGTGGCACAGCAAGGATCTATCAGAGACTCCCTAACCCCGACGGTAGTACATCCCGAATCGAAAAGTACTGAGACTAGCCTATCATTTATTAGACCTTTATGTAAGATGAGAGATCCTCTCCCATCATGCGCAACTGTAGCAGGTAGAGCAGGAAGAGGGTGACCACAACTTAGCGTAGATACAGTCGATGAGTCAAACAATGTTAAGCATTGGGGGCATTCAGTTGCTCTCCCAAAATCGAAAGCACAACCAGTGATAGCCCTAGAGTTACCACTATCATTTACTGTATTACAGGCTCCATCAAACTCTTGTTGTGCAGAGTTTGCCTGTTGGAAAGGTCTTTTCTTGTTAAATCTAGGTCTGCCTCGATTATCATTTCCCCTGTAATTATTTCGACTATCATTTCCCCTGTAATTGTTATCATATTGCCTATTGTAATCATCATTCCGGTTTGAATCCCGGTTTCTAAATTCACCATCGTCATAATCTTGACGTCGAGAATGATTACCTCGAAAATTTGAATAGTTATTATTTGGATAGCCTTTGCGAAAGTGTCTCAAATTATTACCACTAAAATTACGAGAACTACCATCTTGTCTCCAATTCATAGACGAAGAACCATCATGTGTTGGATTACTCCGCTTCTGAGTGTAATTTTGATTACTTCCCCTATTCCAATTTTGTTGAGCACCCTGAAATTTTTTTTTGAAATTAGGGCCATATGGTGTTGCCGAAGCAGCTGGCAACCCTTCTTTCACTTTAGAATTGCTAACTGTAGCATGGGGATGCGCTGTGGCATACTGACAACAGTATTCCTCCATATCTTTTAAGTTTTTAGGCTTACGCTCATGAAGGAATGCAAGAAAAGAATCATTAACAGATGACAAAACCTTATCTCGCAATAATAAGTCCATTAGACCTTCATATGTTTTCTCAGTCTGAGACAACTCAACCCATCGTGTAAATGTACGACGTATCTTTGTAACAAAATCAGAGAAATCTACTCCATTTTCTGGCAACATTGTCCTAAAACGAAGACGATAGTCTTCTTCTTTTAGTTGGTATTTTTTTAGCAATGCTGCCCTGACAACATCATAATTAGTCCTCTCATGTTCGACTATTGTCATAAGAGTAGTCACTGTGTCACCTGTAAAAAATGGCATCAGTTGTTCAACATATTTTTCCTTTTTTATGTTATGCGTATCGCACAAAAATTGGAATCTATCTAGATAATCTGCTACGTCATCCTTTAAAGGATTGAAATGAGGCAATTTAATCCTACTAACAAACTCCTTTGTCGTACTCGAAGTTGTTTGCTGAGCACCCGTACTCGCCAATTTCAATTTCTCTAACTCCAAAGTTGCGAGTCTTTCATCAAGTTCCATCTTCTGTTTTCTTTCCTCATGTTCCATTTTCTAATTTCAGCCTCATTTCTCTCCTCTGCAGCAGCTTGAGCTTTCCTCTCCTCTGCAGCAGCTTGAGCTTTCCTCTCCTCAGCAGCAGCTTGAGCTTTCCTCTCCTCTGCAGCAGCTTGAGCTTTCCTCTCCTCTGCAGCAGCTTCTTTGTCTAATCTTTTTTGTTCAGCTTCAAATCTCCTTTCCTCCACCTGCATCTGCAATTTCTTTTGTTCAGCAGCAACATCAGCTTCTCTGTCTAGTCTTTTTTGTTCAGCAGCTGCTTCTCTTTCTAATCTTTTCTCTTCAGCCAGAGCTTTTTTTTCTTCTGCAGCAGCTTTTCTCTCTTCAGCAGCTAATGCTTTGTCATACTGAGCAACAGCCCATTGTTCTAACTGTTGACCAGTCTTATCAAGGGCTCTCCCTTGTGTAATAAAGTACTCTAATGTAGACATCTTGTCTACTGAGATTAGTAACTTGCAGAAGTAAATAACTTAAATTATCTCACTTTAATGGGAGACAAGTCTGAAATGATAGACTTGTATACTCACTTCACTTTATTTCACTCTCTTAGTCTTAGACAAAGACTTTGTATGGTCCTCTTGTTTATAATGTAACCCAAAAAATCACTTGAGTACCTGTGGAAAAAAAAAATCCCTTATATCCCACTCACTATGGGCACAAGTCTTTTTTATAAAGAACTTGAATATGTATTTCACCTTGTCTCAATCTTTGTAGATAACAAGTCTTTTATCAAAGAACTTGTATAAATATCTTATATAATAATATTTTATTAACAAACTCTATATGAAGAGTCTACTTTATCAATAATACCAATACATGACCAAGTATATGTATGTAGACTGTGCATGACAGTAATGTAGTACAAAAAAAAAAAAAAACAAAGACAAAGATACAAAACAATACAAATGGCAACACTGTTTTAACCAAAAATGTGTAGAGAAATACACAAAAGAAAGGAGAGACCTACAGAATACAAACAAAACAAATCGAAAATCAAAACTGAAAAACAGACAAAATATTACAAAAACAACGTTAAGTACAGTTACATCACAGCTAACATCAATAGCGACCAATTGTCACACTAGCAAATTTTCAAATTAAGAAAATTTGCACCTACAGAACGCTTACAGTAAGCCTCGATTAAGTGGCATATTTACTGTAAGACCCACCAACCGAAAACCCGCTGAAAAATACACAAAAACAGTAGAAGTAACATAAACATATAGCAATCAATTTCAATGTGTTGCAGAACAAGTTCAGTCACAGCTGAAACTAAAATAAATTTCTTGCTCCTTGCGAACACAGAAACGAAATGTCAAACGCGCACTGAACGTCAAATCCACTGTAGCATAAAGTGGTATTCACGAACCAAAGTTACTATGACCTTCTCGAATTAGGACTTGCACATTGAATGTTTACAATTTCCACGTACTGTTTACAAACACTTGACCTCGAACAATGTCGCTTGAATGCTCGGACATAGAAAAGTCTGTTGTTGACTGAAACGTGTAACAACCAGCAGTACTGTTCACAATAGGAACCCGCCTTCTATGCAGTTATGGTCCACGTAGCAAATGCCTAGATGTTAACTTCAGTACTTGTCTTGTCGTGGTTTATGTAGCATTATAATATAAATGCCCGCACTGTTTATCTAGGTCAACCGTTGATGACCTATTTCTGTCCTGTTGTAGCCAAAACTTGCAAGTGTAGAATTAGCGCTGTGTGTTACGGCTGTCCCGTGTGTAGCTTAGACCCACAGATCAGAAGTGTAATGTGTACTTGTCCTTCTTGTAAATTTCTGGACAAAACTGGAGACATCATATATGTAACAGCCAACCAGGAATGTAAATTTCTGGATCCATTAATGTCAACAATAATGTCAAATGCTCGCTCTGTTCTTTTTAAACCCACAGATCTGGTCCATCAGAAATGTAAGTTTCTAGGCCACATTGGCGACAAGAAATGTATCTTATCTTAAGAGCCCACGTAACTGGTCCACCAGAAATGTAACTGTCTTTTTTCTCTTGTTGAGGTGATCACTGGCCCAAGACAGTATACTTGTTGTTAGATGTGTAGTGCGAGCGTATGATGAACTGAGTGTGGGTGCGAATGAAGGCGCGAATGTGTTTAGGCTCGTATATATGAAGACCCTGCAACCCATACTCTCACATGCAGTAGTCAAGGATGCTTGGACACTGCAGGCATGTTTCAAGACATTTATTGACGAGAACACACATAGTATCAACAGGAACAGTCAGTGTAACAAGGTCATGCTGACCGGAAATCGATAGGTATACATTTGGCATTCAAAAAGGTAAACATCAGAATAGACGTGCATGGTCAATAGCAAAGTTCTTCAATAATGACAGTTCGTAGCGTCGCCCTTGGCATCTCTGACTAAACGCGTCAGATGCCTTAGTCACTTTGACACATAGGTGCAACTTGGCATTCCCCGCCAATTGCACATTATCAGGCTGTAGTATAATAGCCGAAAGCACAGGCCTCGTTCTGACGTCGGCTGTGTACTTCTGTTAAATAGGTTATCATCAACCCTGCAGTAATGCTTATTGTAGACATAAATCCCGCCAATCTGCGGTTCCCACAATATATCTTCGTCACTGGATTTCTGGACAATATAAAGACTAACAGTCTTGGATGGCTACCTCGAGCACAAATATATAAGTTCTGAAATATATAGGATCGGTGAGCTGCAGTTCACACTAAGTAATCCTTTACATGTTCTGCCACCGAAAAGCGTAATAATGCATAAAGGTCGGTATTACCTGGAAAATGAATCCTCAGAACATAACAAGGAATTCTGTCGTCATCCCGACGCACAGAGATTCACTGGGGAAAACTGCCATAGCAGTTACTTCGAAGATTCTCCCCGAAAAAACAATGGACTCTTGGTCCCTTCAGAAAAACAGGACCTTCCCGGCTTGCCGGAAGTATATCTCTCTCCCGCTTAAAAAACCTTCCCATAGGCCTACGCCCGAACTGTCAACCTTTGACCCTAAAGGTCAAAACACAATGAATGAATAAACAAGGGAAGACAACCCCTAATCAACCTGACATCGCAGGTAAAGACACAATTATACTTATGATAAAACAGAGGCAAATAACTTGACAGATGACTCCGTCGAAAATGACAGCAACAAACCACGTTGGCCATCTAGGGGAATTAAAGAACACTCACATTGAGGTCAACATCTGGGATATACGCCCACTGCTGCAGTGGTTTAAATAACAGAATATAAATTCGTAATTGAAAACATTTAGATCGCAGACTTGCTGTTGATAGGACCAAAAGCGTTCGAAAATATCTGAACGCAACATGAAGATCGCCAAAATCTCTGTAGTCGTCTGTGTTGTCTTCTACGTCTGTGCTGCTAATGGACAGGTAAGTGAAATTCTTTAACTATGTTTTGCCATTCTGCCTGTTCACATTTTGTGTGTGTAGTGTGTTAGCTATAACTCTGTGGCCACGTGTTCTAGGAATGTCGTATAAGACAAAGAAAAAAATAGAACTACTGCTGCCGCTGGCGTGTTGTGCAAGACAACGTCATCGTGTAAAACAAATTACTACATAAATAACCACAGCAGGGACACTTGAATGTCTTGTGCGAACTTCCTCCAAGGTGGAAAGCTACAGCTGTTTGCACTAGCGCCACATAGAGCGAATAGGAAAATAATGAAAGTGATGATTATGATGATGAATAACCTTGTCACACGATATTTGCAATCATCAGCGAGTGCCATGAGTTATGTTGGTACTTTTTTCTTACGCCATATTTTTATCTATCTATCTATCTATCTATCTATCTATCTATCTATCTATCTATCTATCTATCTATCTATCTATCTATCTATCTATCTATCTATCTATCTATCTATCTATCTATCTATCTATCTATCCATCATCTATCTATCTATCTATCTATCTATCTATCTATCTATCTATCTATCTATCTATCTATCTATCTATATGTAATCTTTATGTAATATGGAAGGAACCAAATAGAAACAAATGAAACAAGATAGCTGAAGACAACATCATCGTATAAAACAAATTACTACATAAATAACCACAGCAAGGACACTAGAATGTCTTGTGCGTACTTCCTCCAGTTACCTCCGTAATGGACGGACGTGTTTTTTATATGCTCTCACATATTTTATCTAATTTAAACTACCAGTATTCTATCTAAGTTTTAAGTCACATTCCGTGGATTTGTATATCAGTATTTTGGTTTACCGAAAGACGGTGTAAAAATCTTCTTAAACATGATATTATGTTTAATGTAATGTGTAACATTTCTATTACCTACCTATCTTTATAGAATACCGTACAAATGTGTCTCAGTTTTTTCTCTATGTTATTGGAGGATATTTTCAACAATGACTACATGACTCATCCGAATGTGACCTTCGCCAAAGCAAGAGGTCAGTGTTGTTGGTCAAGCGTTGCTGTCAAGCATCATAAAATTTTCCCGGTATACAATATTCTTCACCGATAATAAAACCCGCTGTGGAATGTAACAATGTCATGCTTGGAAGAAGGCGTTAGTTCGCAGCTAACAGTGGGCCCAGGGACGCTATTATTTTTTAAGACCAACAACCATAAAAAACTATGCTTTGAACAAAGAGAGGGCTATTCACGTAAAACTTAAAGGTTGTAGAACCGGTTCCGGTATAACCTTGAAGCTATCAAGTCATAAAAATGTGTAACTATAACATTCCAATACCTTTCAGTACGAGGCATTTCGTTTAAATTGTCATTAAATACTTCGAAACAGGACTAAATAGAGTCAAACAGACTAAATGGTGCACAACCTATCTATAAGATCTTTATATAACTAACAGAAAAAATAGAACTACTGCTTCTGGCTTTTGTGCAAGACAATTCGTCATCGTATCTATTTAAAACAAATTATCTACATAAATAACCTAGCTATCATCTTCTAATGTCTGTGCGAACTATCCTCCAAGGTCCATTTCAAAGCTATCTTTTTATCATAACACTAGCGCCACATAGAGCGAATGGGAAAATAATGAAAGTGATGATTATCTTATCTGAATAACCTTGTCACACGATATTTGCAATCATCAGCGACAGACCATGAGTTATGTTTTTACTTTTTTTTTAGTCCATTTCACACATTATCTATCTATCTATCTATCTATCTATCTATCCATCTATCTAACTAACTATCTATCTATCTATCTATCTATCTATCTATCTATCTATCTATCTATCTATCTATCTATCTATCTATCTATCTATCTATCTATCTATCTATCTATCTATCTATCTATCTATCTATCTATCTATCTACCTATCTATCTATCTATCCATCTATCTATCTATCTATCTATCTATCTATATATCTAAGGAACCAAATAGAAACAATCTGAATCCAAATAGCTGAAGACAACATCATCGTATAAAAACAAATTACTCATAATCTAAATCCATCTATCTACACTATCCTAAATGTCTTGTGCGTACTTCCTCCAGTTACCTCCGTAATGGACGGACGTGTTTTTTATATGCTCTCACATTTTGCAGTATTAACGCAGGAAGTTTAAGTCACATTCCGTGGATTTGTATATCAGTATTTTGGTTATTAGACGGTGAAATTTTTAAACATGATATTATGTTAATGTAATGTGTAACATTTTATAGAATACCGTTGAAATGTGTATCAGTTTTTTCTCTATGTTATTGGAGGATATTTTCAACAATGACTACATGACTCATCCGAATGTGACCTTCGCCAAAGCAAGAGGTCAGTTGTTGGTCAAGCGTTGCTGTCAAGCATCATAAAATTTTCCCGGTATACAATATTCTTCACCGATAATAAAACCCGCTGTGGAATGTAACAATGTCATGCTTGGAAGAAGGCGTTAGTTCGCAGCTAACAGTGGGCCCCAGGGACGCTCGTTTAAGACCAACAACCATAAAAAACTATGCTTTGAACAAAGAGAGGGCTATTCACGTAAAACTTAAAGGTTGTAGAACCGGGTCCGGTATAACCTTGAAGCTATCAAGTCATGGAAAATGTGTAACTATAACATTCCAGAGCACCTTTCAGTACGAGGCATTTCGTTTAATTGTCATTAAATACTACGAAACAGGACTTGTAGAGTCAAGAACAGACATAAATGGTGCACTAGTGGAAGATGTTATAACAACACCACATCTCAAAGTTCACCTTTATCACACTAAGAACAAAATTATGGCCCAGGGGACTGCAGCAGCTATCGAATCATGGTTAGAAACAGAATTTGAAGAATTAAAAGAATCTGCAAAAATTGTAACTGATGTTGAGTTAGAAAACACTAAAATGGACTCCGTTGTTTCTATGCCCCACTTGGCAGTAGACTCAATGATTCCAGGCATAAGTGACTTTACTACCGACAACGACATTCTCAACATCAGCTGCAACCCAATTTCTCACAGTGAATCAGAAATTCTACCTTCTGCAGTATTGGATACAATAACAGACACCCCTACAATTTCTAAACCTATGTTGGCCATCGAATACCCCATGGACCATGAAAATATACGAAAAGCTGAAACTGTATCTCTTGAGCAACAAAAAGAAGACACCACGAAGTTACCTGTGTCGTGCTGCCAGGAGCTAATGCAAAATATGGAGGACACGCTACGAAGTTTAATTGGTGATCTCATGTCTAGTATACAGACATCGCTCAAGGCCGAAAACGAACTTCTTAAAAGGGAGATAGTATCTCTGAGGGAAGACAATTCTAGCATGAAGGACATCATCGAAAAACTGCAGAGAGACTTCTCACTCTATAAGATAAGACAACCAGATCATCCTCAAACAATAGTAGAAGATTGCGAAGAATCCATACATAAAAAATACGCCAAATCAGCAAAAAGGTCACCACAAAACTGTACACAAAAAACACGAAGAGACACTCACAAACACAACATATCCCATTGGAGTCAAAATTACCAACAGATTTCAAGTTCTTGAGGATTGTTCAACAGAAAATGAGCAGGTATCAGCATCCCTACCAGACAACGTTCCAGTGCCCGAAACCCAAATTCACAAATCTCAGAGCCATCACAACAGTCCACAAAAAGAACACCACAAAAGGCAGCAGCATCAATCTAATAGAAAACAAAGTGAAGAAATACGTAGTGACGTTACACATATTGTAATTGGTGACTCCCTCTTGAAGGGTATTTATTGTGAAAGAATGTCCACTACAAGAGAAGACATCGTTTCAGTTATGACAGTGCCGGGGGCTGGTATTAAAAGACTACTGGACATAATTAATAAGTTCGATATTAATCACAAGATAACAAAAACAACACTACACGTAGGAATTAATGATATCATGAATGAGCAGAGCCTAAACCCCTCAGGATTGGTGGCTACAATAAAACAAAAATTTCCCAAAGCCTCCATCTTTATTTCATCAATCATACCACCATGCTATGGGTTTCAGCGTCGCACAGCGGACACTTACAACACAAAACTACAGAACTATTGTAAACAAAACGGCCTTGGCTTCATCAACAATACTCCATTCTTTACATCTAACTCAGGAGCACCTAAGAAACGACTCTACAGAGATCAAATTCACACATCCACACTGGGAAGCAGTATCCTGGCCAAAAACATAAAATATCCAGAAAGGACACAACAAGACAGCTCAACCCATATAGAGAATGCAACGAAAATCTACTGAGACATCAACATATAATTACAACGCATCACAAACCCCACCTACCCCTCAAAGAAGCACACCTATTGCAAGCAGGCAGCCTTCCAGCTATCACAACGCCACTTTCAATCAGGAAGCCGAATCTTATGATACCATGTTTCCCCCATTAGTCACAAAGCAGCCCCACTCAGGTACCTCTACCAACAGTATTCCAATGTCCCAGGCGCAGAATACTCCTACCAACACTACAACAAGGACGGAAGAAATCAGAGATCACCATGCTTCCTCCCCTAGTTCTTATTATCGTCCTCAGTGGAACCCTGAACTTGTCTATCTGATGCAATTCAGCCCTGCGTCACTTAGACAAGCATTAATGATGTCTGCCCAAAGTCATCCCTATTATATGCCCGGCAGAGACGTCAGTTATTGACGAACAAACACTTTGCTTCACTAAATCTCTGTTACTACAGCCTTCA
>JAMPIV010016253.1:0-20000 GCA_024509875.1 Oreohelix idahoensis
AGGGGGGATGGGAAGGGGGGGTGGAGGGGAGGAAAGATATGTGAGGATGTAAGGAGAGGGGGAGGATAGGGGGCGTATGGGGAGGGGTGTTATGAAAGGGATATGGTTATAGATGATAGGGGGGGTGGTGAATGGGGGGAAGGAGTTGGGAAGTGGAGGTGTGGGGTGGGGGGGGAGTTGGTAGGGTGGGAATAGGGGTGGGAGGGGGGGGGTGGGAAGTGGGTGATGGGGGGGTGGGGGGGGGGGAAGGGAGGAGGGGGGAATGGTAGTTGATGGTAGGAGGGGGGGGTTGAGGTAAGTGGGGGGGTGGAGGAAGTGGGTTGATGTGGAAATGTGTCTGAAAAGCTTGTGTCTATCCATTTTTTGATGACTAAATATCGTGGGTTACATAGTAATTTCTTGAGTGGATTTTTGATCCGGTGTGGTAAGTTGATATTCTTTTAGCCCCGATTCAGAAAGGCAGTCCAGGGACCCCCCAGCGAGGTTAGTCTTTTGGTGGATCATTTCAGGGGGAAGTAGTCAGGGATCCCTGGTATGGGGTGGTATCCTGGAAAGAAGGTGGAAGTAGGGGATGAGAAGGCCTAGGACTTTCCTCCAGTATATTTGATTACTTTGTCGTCCGATGATTGATCCTGATATTTGTGAATACTTGTTAATTAGTTCGGACAACTGGGTCGGCATCTCATTTTGCGCATCTTGCTACCTGTTGGTTGAGTTTGCTCTTGTCGTAGTTGGGCTCGGTTGGCCTGTCTCTTCTGTCTGCTCGTGATTTTTGCTTCTCTTTGTTCACCTCGGAGGGACTTTTGGCTGTTTCTTTGTAGGTGAATTCCGGGCGTATCTCGATGTCTTGACACTGGAGCCTCACTCCACTCATAACCACATACACATCGAAAACCGTTAAGATTATGAGCTTCTTCAGATGTTGGAGTGAGACTGGAAGGAACTCGTCTCTGCTTCACGCATTCTGTAAAGTTCGTCCATACGGTCCTCTGCGATATCTTTCTTGGTCTAAAATTCCGTCTAGTTCAAGATGATGCCGTCCCCCTCATCATCAGCTTTGCCGCGAGGTGACTTCGCGTTGTTCTGCCACTTTTGTCCACCTCCTGAGCCGTCCTAGTTGAAGAGTTGTCTCCCCACAGTGTATTGCAGGCGTGGACCGTCTCTTGCATCGTGTGGTGTGAGTGCCATTTGTTGTTTTGTGCGCAGCGCTTTCTCTGAGCCAGACCGGGCCTCTGCAGAAGAGTACGGGTACGTGTGAGGAGGCAACATTGAAACTATAGCTCCTGTTATTCCCTTTCTCTTTCCTTTTCCAGCGTCTGTTTCTATCCCCTGTATCAGTCTCTTCAACCCATCAACGCTCAGGGACTAGGCCGTACGTTGCAAGCTGCCAGCTGCCTCTAACTCTCTCTTCTATTCCCAACCATCCCCCTCATCTTCTCAGGTGGTTGTGTAGCAAACCTCATCGTTCCTCAATCCACTGGATCAACAAACTTCTAGGCCAAGTGACGCTGCTCTGCCCACCGGGATCCTCATGTCTCGCAAGGAAGTCGTGCCCACTTCATCCTCTCAAGTCGGTCGACCACACGTTGGCGAGCTAACGGTCCGTGTCTATAGTTGGAGGGATGGACCGGGTCTACCAGCACGATTCACTTGGGGCAGTCCTTGCTCTTCTTAGCTGTCTGTCTTTCGTTTGTAAGCTTTGTTATTTCACATGGCTCTCAGCGCTGCGGGCTGTTGATACCTTCCTCATTTTAGCCAAGATGTTATTATTTCGGCGGTCATTTTGATTGAGAAATGTGATCTTGTGTCTCGAGAATATGGCGTCCTGAGAAGGACGTTGTCGCCGAACCGGTGTAGATGGAAAATGTTTTCGGGTTTGATTGGTAAAAGAATGAAGGATACTAAGTTCTTAAATAGTAAGAAGGAAAATCTTTCATGTGGCGTAGAGTGCTATCGCGCACGTGCAAGAGGAAAAACAACTCCAGTGACGTAATGACTTACGCGAGAGTGTCTTTCCCGTTCGGTGCCAGCCTTCAAGACGGGGGAAAGTGGCGCGTACGCTAGCACAACTTTTCCTCGTTCTAACTAAACTAGCCAGCGTCCCTACGGTTTCAGATGGAAAAAACCCCAGGACGGCAATGACATAAAAGACAGAGAGAGTTCCCCTGTGATAGACAGGACTGTGACTTCAACGAAACAAAATTTTACCGTCGCTTCCCTCAAGAATCGCTAGCATAAAAGATCTTAGTAAAATTATGCCACTTAATTGCACGATTAAGAGAGGATGGCCGTGGGTTTAGCCAGATGCCTTCATCTTTCAAGAATTGTACACGTGCTAACGACAGAATTAGAGGCGGAATATATAAAAAATGACAGAAGCGAGGGGCGTGGACAAGAATAGAAAGAAACTGCACAACCACTCTAATTAAAGGGGCAGACATTTTCCCAACAAATATTGCGTCGACACTTATTAATCTGCCCGACAAAACTTTTGTTGAAGTGAGATAAATTGGTATAGTTTCATGCAAGCTTCGTATCCACAGACCCAACTGAAATAATTTCAGCGAAATCTAATTAGTCTCTACTGATTTAAGTGTATTCTATGGTGAACTGAGACATATGAGTGGATGGAAAGCACAAACAGAGAAAGATCAATCGTGCAGTTGCCATTAAGTACTAACGCAGACCACAAGGCGTGATGGCCTCTGACATGCATGGTTCGGTCATTTGGTGCTAAGGACGAATAGAGAAGAAGAATAAGAAGTACATAAACGAGCAGTACTCAACAGATTAAAATCAACAACAAATTTGTTTTTTATATACATAATAACAAATTTAAAAAATAAATTACATTAACAGTGGTAAAATGAATATTCTTTTATTAAAAAAGTGATAATCATCAACAGGTGTTGATGTTATGTGATATTGGGGAATTTGGTCTGAAAGTTCACTTGGGCAAGCTATTTAAGTTGCTACTCGATGGTGTCAATAATTTCGAAGTGAGAAAAAGTGACAATTTGATGAAAGAATACAACGATACTATCTTAGATAGAAATAGCATTTCCAGTCTACAAGAAGTTGAATGGAACTGTCTCTCCTCGGGATTAGTCCCCACTAGAAACCTTATTCAAAAATAATTCTGGTAGATCTAAACCTGATATTTATCTGGCGATAAATTTATATCTCAGGAATCCTACCTAAGGACTGAAGTAAAATACATAAAGTGTTGAGAGAAAGATATTATGGTGTGCCCATGCACCACATTTAAAAAATGTCCTACACCAGTAGTAATGGATTTAGATTTACGGCTCAACCCCAGCTAAAATATGACTGATTAATCTATGTAGACATTAATATGCGCACTCAAAGTTAACATCATCAGAGCACAGTAAGAAAACAAGTTCAAGTCGAGTACACACAAAATAAATAATAAAACAAGACTCACGATGATTTCTACAAATTAAGAGAGTAGTCGCGTTTATACAATTATCTCAAATCCAAAGATACACAATCTACACATAGTATAAAACCTCACAAAAATCACAAGAAAAACCCTATCTATAGTTTAATTTTAATATTATCTACAACTTCTTCAATACAAGTTTTACTTTGAACATATTTAATTGTTGTTTTCTATATAAAAATGTTTTTCCTTCATTAGGACATACTATAGTAAGTATTGTATGAAAAAAACAAAATCAAAAGACACATATCAAGCGTATCAGAGATTCGTGAGTATAGAGCGTAGGAAATACTCAGCATAATAATATGTATTGTTTCTCTCTGCCATGGCTCATAATCTACAAAGGTTTTAGAACCACGTATCTAAGTACGTCCCTCTATCTTGAAGTGAGCGAGATTATGACTACAAACCAAATTATCTCGTGCGGTCTTCCATGAGTGTAATGCTTTTAGCTCCCCTACTATTTACACGTCTCCCGCTTCCCACCAATAATATCTTCCAAGCCCTTCTCAAAAAGTGACAGACTGTTTATAAATTTACACCCATAGTACCATTGCCCGTCCACCATCGTCAAACACACCAATGTTTATCTCTGACATCGTACTTGTCACTGTTATTCTCAGCTCTATTGGTCCCCTATTCGAGAGGTTTTGCGTAAAATGGTTGCAGCCCACTATCTAATCTAGTTTCTTGTGAAAGAACTCAGGCAAAATCCGCATTCTGTTGTGTTAAGTCAAAGCATCTCACAAAGAAGTTTTACAGGTTTGGCGATAAATCTGCCCTTACATCTACCAGGCTTTTCTTGGGGATTGTATTTCCTAACGCCACAGGTAATATGATATATATTTTTTAACGAAGACTCGTCTAATAGGCCCAGCAACGCATCACGTGATAAGCATGGGTCAAACCTGTCAAGCCATGAGCCACAAGGTACTCATAAAAAAAAATCTGCAACGCTTGTCGTGTCCGTTTCTATCATTCTGGGTCTTCTGCTGATGCCCATCAAAAGACATCATTTCTGCTAATCGCGCACGGGCACCCCGAAGCATGAAAAGATAATACCTATCCCACTCCCTAACAACTCACACCTTCTCTGCAAGAGAACCAGGTATGTGAGAGGAATGGGAGGGAAAGAATAGGGACTGTGGCGATATATTTACAAAGCGTACTTGTAGAATTTACAGATTATCGTATAGAATTGAAGAGCAACTCGTTCCCGCAAAGCTAAAAGTAACTAAAATCTGTAGAGCCAAATTAATATAGAACACAAAAGTTTACATGAAAGGCGCGAATGCATTCTGAAAGATCACCTTATCTGCCAAGTAATTTGTTGGTTACTGCCACCAACCGATGTTTGTGTGTTACTTTAGCAGGTTATGGCTGAGATTTCACCTCTCGTCACTGCGTGCGGTACAATCTGGTAGGGTTTTGACACGTTCCAATAAATATCAGAGTAAATCACGAGAAATATTCCATAATGGTGGGTCATTAAATCAAAAAGTTATAAGTCAGAATAAACAGTGTATGGCCAATTCATAATTTAATCATAACACCAAGAAACCACTAGTTTTATCTAGTAAGGGCAAGTCACCCAGAGATGTTTAATATGATGAGCCCGCCGAATCGGCGAAGAATCGTCATTTACAAATTCATCTGCTGTTTTTCAGGACCAATACATCTATTAAACCGTGTTTAAATACTGATGATCTCCATGTCTAGTATAATTTTAATCAATACAGATAAATATGTCTTATGTAGCAGCGACTGCGTCTAACATGATAGACCACATAAGCGCGCCTCAAACCCTGGCGATCATAGACTGGGCATCTTCTCCCCTGACAAAGCAATCTACTTTGCAGGAAGTGTTACAATAAAGAGATTGTCGCGGCAGCTCGTCTGTTTAAGACTCCAATTACTAGCTGGTCCTGGAGGCTATTAACGAACAACAATAATTTAGTGAAGAGTCCGGAAACTACCACTACATTTCTGAGCTACGCGAGTCCGGCCGATAATATCAGGAGAACAAGACTACCCAGGGCAAACAGAGTGGGTCCGAGTGAGAGATGTGATAAGAAAACCCAATAATCGAACCACACCCAAGTGAAACATCGTGTGCAAGAAACTATGACATAAACGAAATACTCTCCACGACGGCGCGACAGCGAGCGAACTTACCGCGACCTATTTACAATAGGAATGGCAAGAAGACTAATAAAAGCCGAGAAAAGGGTAGACAAAAAAAGAACCGTATTTCGAGACAGCGTTAAGGCCTGAAAATGACAGTCGAACATCATTTATTTAAAAAAATAAAATTGAGTTCGCAGCTAACCTGACTAACAGCGGTGTGACTCATATCCGTTTTTATTTTTGTTATTTGATCAAGTCTGTTTACACCAACCTTGACCCTAAAACAATCCATCCCAACCTTTGCTGAAATGTTGGGCGTACGTGCTTTTACATAGGCGTTCGTTTTGAATGCTGTTTTTGCTGGAAGCATCTTCACACCAGTGTTGCCCGTAGTCAAAATTCTCCAGCCCAATCACAGCACAAAACCAGCCCAATCACAGCACAAAACCATCCCAATCACATCACAGCACAAAACCACCCAATCACATATCACAAAACCAGCCCAAGCCTGACACACATATCACAAAATAACATGTTAAAACTGGTTTTCTTTTTTTTTAAAAAAAAAAATAAAATATAGATTTCATCATGCAAAAGACAGTCATCAAGTTTAAAGCCACAGACAGATATTTGCAAGTAGAAACTGTGACACTTACCATGCGATAAGAACCATAAATATTTCTCCACAACATGTTTCATTCCCTCAGATACTCATGTGAGGCCCGGCCATTTCACACATTGTGGAAGCCATCTCATTGTCGGGAAAGAGTTTGACGCTCCTGAGTTATGAAAAAGGTGTAGAGATAGGTATACGCTATGGAACAGTTCAATAGAATCACACAAACTAGCTCCGTTTTACGAGAAGAGAGAGAGAGAAGAGAAGAATGAGAGAGAGAGAGAGAGAGATTGGGAGACTATGGAGAAAGAGAATCGAAGCTTCTACATTAGATAGGATTCCTAAGGAAATCCCTATAGAGTTGATTTCTGTATCCCTGCAAAAAAAGAAAACTCATATCCTTAATATCAGAACATCGAAAAGAGCCCCCAACCTCACCAGAGTTGTAGATTTGCCTTTATGTAAAATACTTGTAACAAAAGACCTCACGAGTGATCTATGACTTAAAAGTGACTTAAAGATAACCAAGGTCTATTAAGTTTTATATTGTTAAACATATAGACAAAGAGGGTTAGTAAGAAGTTTAAAAAAAAAAAAAATGTATTTTAGAATAAAATACATCACATGAAATGAAATATTGATTTAAATAAAGATAAGATTAAAAAGTTCTAAGGAATAAAAATAATGATGAGATAAATGAAGCACTTACCACACTAATGATAATATATACAGTATTCCCAAAGTAGGAAATGATCTTCCGCGATGTTTTGATCGTACAGTATAATGAACAGTGACTCTTCAATGTAGTCGTCTTTTCCGTGGGTTATTTTTTTTTCAAGATGTGCAAATGAGCTATTTCTACAAAAAAGGGATTTGGAGTGTTTTCTCTATAAAGTTTTAAAGGAATATCCTTTATTTACACCCATGAAAATCTAGACTCTAACTGCAGCATTTCTTTCTGTAGTACATCGTGTGAACAGTGTAGCATAAACAGGGAGTCTGTGAAATATTTAATAGTCAAAGTTAGAAGCAGAATTCAGTTACTCTGCTTTTAACAATTCTAAAAGAATATGTAGAAAAAGTCTAGCTATTCTTCTCTGCACTGTCGTGTGTGATAAACCTTGTGTTCTCATTTACATTATTTCTGAAACTTAACTGATACATGCACAACATAATATATTTTTTTTGTTTTAAAATTCACACGTGAAGTCATTTCTCAGCCGAGCAGGCAAATTGTTACGTGCAATCTTTTGATATCTTACAATATTAACATAGGTAATTTTTTTAGTGCTTAAGGGAAAGTCATTTTATTGAGTTACTTCCCTAGAACTCCGCACGGATAAATACATTTTATTACTGTGCGATTATATTCTGTTGTATTGGGGTAATAAAAGATTGTTCTTGCTTCAGAGCTATCATATGGACCCTGAATTTATGTGTAAATTGATTTTGTCTTAGTAGGACAAGTCCTGTCTTATGTATCTGTATATCTTTACTTTATCTAAGTCGAACCTAATCTAATGCAGTGTGTCGCTCGTATAGAGGTCAAAGTGCTATTCTGGCGGATGTGGTCGCTTGAGTGTGGTTTGAATTATGGCTTCGTCCCTGATAGGGAATGTGGTGTGTTTTGACTATGTCGGCCATTGATGCCTTGAAAAAGTGATCTCAGTGGTTTCATTTGTGGGGAAAGTAGATAGTCCCGTCACTAGACCTATCGTGGTATGCTTTTACCCCAGATTGTTTTATTCATACTGCCAAGGAATGGCAGTTTCATATTTCCCTCTAACCAAGGTAATCAAAGATACACTAATGAACTCTCGTACTCGAACCCCACTCCATTGTCCGTAATTAATTACGATATTGAATTGGTTTCAAGAGAGAATAATATAGGACTCGATTGAGGAAAAACGACTTCGATTCCTAGCAGCACTATATTCTGTAGAATGCAGTCTATTGTTCATGACCAAATCTACAGAACAACGTCTATGGTTTTTATGAGATGACTAACTTACTAAGAACAGGATTCATTATCAGTATTCAAACGTGAGTTGACAGTTCACGAGTATGAGCCATCTTGGAACAAACATTTAGGACTTTCAAGAAGAAAAAGGGAGCCCAATTAACGCTGTTAGATCAAACGTTCCCGTAGAACACTTGCAACACGGAGTGAGAACCCTCTTGTGTATATGGATATACAAAATAATTATATGAACTTTTCAAGGAAGCTGAACATAAATTAATGAAGCGATGCCCGTTTATTATCGAGATTAGTTTTATAGAAGTCAACTGAAAAAAATCATATAGTATACGAAGCTAACGGCTGCTCAGTCAGTGGACGATACCCAGATGAAATAAGAATGGCGATACAAGTGCTGGCTTATTGAACATGTCCCTTAAAAACCATTAATCAGCAACCTAATTATGTGGGGCCCATTTAATCATTTGGCTAAGACCATTTGTCCACTTGTAGTTAATGAAGTCATCTGGCAACTGTGATTTGTGTACACAGATGACTGTTGCTCAGATCGAGTGAGAACGTCCCAATTAAACTTTAGAAAAGGTACACAGTCGTTGGTGTCGATGACTTCCGGTCATACATGAGTTTGAGAAGAGAACATTAGATCAACTGACCACAGCGTTAACTCCTTATCATCATTCGCACATTATAGCAGCACCATCCATGTCTACACAAACACTGCTTAGTGTCAATTCTGACCATTCCAAAGGCACTACAGTGGGGGCAGAACTACCAAATGGATCTTGTTCAATCGGTAATCTGTTGACTTCTGAATTTCTGCGAGGTCAAACCCAGAAAGCTGGTCCACCAGTTGATAACGTTGATATTTAGTTGGATATAATATATGTTGATAAAGTACACCAGAACACTCCTAGGCGGGAAGACAGGCGTCTATCATCATCAGTTGACAAGATCCCTATGGTGTTGCCTGCCCCACTGTAGTGTATGGAATGTCAACTTGACCTACGCAGTGTTGTGTAGACATGGATGGAGTGTATAATGTGCGAATGATGATAAGGGTTCGTGTTGTTGACAAATGTTCTCTTCTCACACTCATGTATGACCGGAAGTCATCGACACCAACGACTGTGTACCTTTTCTAAAGTTTAATTGGACGTACACACTCGACAGCACAGATAGTGACAAATCACAGGTTGCCATAATACATCATAGTACAGTGGACAAATGGTCTTGCAATGTTACATGGGCACTCATGTAGAATAATGGTATAATGGACTGTCAATAGCCAAGCACTCAGTATCGCCCATACATATATCATCTGACGTCACTGACTGAGCACGTCAGCTTGTAAACAATATTTCAGATGACTTCTAAACCTAATCTCGTTCAGCAACGATTCTTCAACATAATGTTCAGCACATATTTTTCCATATAATAATATTGAACCACTAACAATGGGTTCTCATGTGTAGCAGTGATCTCTGGACTGATCAAGCGATAATACGGGCATCCCTTTTCTCTTCTTGAAAGTCCTACATGTTTTGGTTCCAAGATGGCTCCACTCGTGAACTGTCACTCACGTTTGAATACAGATAATGAATCTGTTCTAAAGTTAGTCATTCATACAACATTTCGTTGCTCTGTAGATTTGGTCATGAACAATAGACTGCATTCTACAGAATATAGTGCTGCTAGGAATCGAAGTCGTTTTTCATCGAGTCAAATATATTCTCTTAAACATTCAAATCGTAATTATCGACAATGGTGGCTTCGATCGAGAGTTCATAAGAGTATCTTTGATTACCTTGGTAGAGGGAATATGAAACTGCCATTCCTTGGCAAGATGAATAAACACTGGGGTAAAGCATACACGATAGGTCTAGACGACTATCACTTTCCCCAAAACCACTGAGATCACTTTTCAAGGCATCAAGCCGACATAGCAAAACACACACATTCCCTATCAGGACGAAGCCAAATCACCCCACTCAAGCGACACATCCGCCGAATAGCCTTTGACCTCTCTAGAGACAACAGAACATATAGTTCGACCTAGATATGTAAAGATATACAGATATAAGACAGACTTGTCCTACTCAGACAAACAATACACATAAATTCAGGCCATAGATATTCTGAAGCAAGAACAATCTATTATTACCCAAACAACGAATAAATCGCAGTAAAAATGTATTTATCCGCGGAGTTCAAGGGAAGTAACTCAATAATGACTTTCCCTTAAGCACTAAAAAATTACCTATGTATAATATTGTAAGATATCAAAGATTGCACGTAACAGTTAGCCGTTATAAAATAATACAACCTTAACCGCGGCACATCATCCTGAATTGGACCCAGGTGGGGGAAAAAAAAATTAAATCAAAAAGTTTAGCATAAAAAAACTTAGTGGTGAACAGAAGATTTTCAAGAAAGTGAACACTAAGAATGACACGGTTACTAGAGTAAGCTTATAAATTTATTTGCTGCGGCTGAGAAATGCTTCACGTGTGAATTTAAACAAAAAAAAAATTATGTTGAGCATGTATCAGTTAAGTTCAGAAAAATGTAAAATGAGAACACAAGTTTATCACACACGACAGTGCAGAGAAGAATAGCTAGCTTTTCTACCAATCTTATAGAATTGTTAAAGCAGAGTAACTGAATTCTGCTTCTACTATGACAATTAAATATTTCACAGACTGTATATGCTACACTGTTCAACGATTTACTACAGAAATGCTGCAGTTAGAGTCTAGATTTTCATTGGTGAAAAAGATATCTCCTTTAAACTTTATAGAGAACACTCCAATCCCTTTTTGTAGAAAATAGCTCTTTGCACATCTTTGAAAAAAAAACCACACCGGAAAAGACGACTACATTGAAGAGTCACTGTACATAATACTGTACGATCAAACATCGGCGGAAGATCATCCTACTATGGAGTCTGTATATTATTATCATTAGTGTGGTAATGCTTCATTTATCTCATCATTATTTAATTCCTTAGAACATTTTAATCTTATCTTTATTTAATTCATACTTTCATTTCATGTGTGTATTTTCTTCTAAAATCACATTTTTTAACTTCTTACTAACCCTCTTTGTCTATATGTTTAACAAATAAAACTTACATAGCCTTGTTATTCTTTAAGTCACTTTTAAGTCACTATATCACTCGTGATGTCTTTGTTAAGTATTTACATAAAGGCAAAATCCTACAACTGGGAGGTTGGGGGCTCTTTTCGATGTTCAGATATTAAGGATATGAGTTCTTTTTGCAGGGATACAGAATCAACTCTATAGGATTCCTCTAATGTAGAGCATTCGACTTCTCTTCTCCATATCTCCAATCTCTCTCTCTCTCTCTCTCTCTCTCTCTCTCTCTCTCTCTCTTCTCGTAACGAGCTAGTTTTGTGAGATTCTATTGAAACTGTTCCATAGGTCATACCTATCTCTACACTTTTCATAACTCAGGAGCGACAAACTCTTCCCAGACAATGAGATGGCTTCACAATGTGAAATGGCCCGGGCCTCACCTGAGTTATCAGAGGGCCTGAACATGTGTGGAGAAATAATTATGTTCTATCGCATGGTAAGTGTCACAGTTCTACTTGCAATATCTGTCTTTGCTTTAACTTGATGACTGTCTTTTGCATGATAGAAATCTATTTAAAAAAAAGAAAACCAAGTATAAACATGTTATTTTGTGTGTCAGGCTTGGGCTGGTTTTGTGCAGTGATTGGGCTGGTTTTGTGCTGTGATTGGGCTGGTTTTGTGCTGTGATTGGGCTGGTTTTGTGCTGTGATTGGGCTGGAGAATTTTGACTACGGGCAACACTGGTGTGAAGGATGCTCCAGCAAACAGCATTCAACGAACCGCCTATTGTAAAAGCACGTAAGCCCCACATTTCAGCAAAGGTGGGATGGAATGTTTTAGGTCAAGGTTGGTAAACAGACTTGATCAAATAACAAAAAACGGATATGAGCAACCGCTAAAGCTGCCAATTTCTATTTTTTTAAAATGATGTTCGACTGTCAGTTTTCAGCCTTAACGCTGTCTCGAAATACGGTCTTTTTTTTCTGGTCTACCCTTTTCTCCGGCATTATTACTCTGCCATCCCATGTACATGCTAATTCTTCCAGTATTCGTTATTTTCGCTTTCCTGGTTCAAGGTTTTCTTATCACATCTCTCACCGACCCCTCTTTCCTGGTTATTTTCTCCTTTATTATCGGCGACGCGTAGCGAAGTAGTGGACTTACTACATTAATTTTTCGTTAGCTCCAGACAGAGTAAGAGTCTACACCGAGCGACACTCCTATTGTTAACTCCGACTTCTTGTCTGGGAAGATGCACGCTACCAGGTTGCCGCATGATAAGTTGCGAGCTCGCAAACATAACATGATAAATAACACGGAAGTATTAAAATTTTATATGGTCCTGAAAAACAGCAGATGAATTTGTAAATGACGTAAAGAAAATATCTTGTGTTTCATTGTTGCGACACGGGCAAAACACTCTGAAATTGCCACGTAAACTAG
The DNA here is from genome assembly GCA_024509875.1 of Oreohelix idahoensis. Lineage (NCBI taxonomy): Eukaryota > Metazoa > Mollusca > Gastropoda > Stylommatophora > Oreohelicidae > Oreohelix > Oreohelix idahoensis. Next base: position 12,724 of record JAMPIV010016253.1, read on the forward strand.
TGTCTTTATGATAAATTATGAATTGCATACCTGTAATTCTGCTATAACTTTATGATTAATGACCCCAAAGGAATATTTCTCGTGATTACTCCTGATATTTCTTGGAACGTGTCACAACCTCCAGAATTTACCAGTGACGAGAGTGAATCAGTCCATAACCTGCAAAGAACCAAACATCGGTTGGAGCAGAACCAACAAATATACTGGCAGATAAGGTGACTCAGAATGCATTCGCCTATCTAAATTTTGTGTCTATTAATTTGCTCTACCATTTAATTCCTTTACTTTGTGGGACGAATTCTCTTCAATTCTAACGATATCTGTAAACTTCTACAGTACCGCTTTTTAAATCTCACACAGTCCCTCTTCTTTCCCTCCATTCCTCTCCCATACCGGTCTCTTGAGAACGAATGTATTTCTTTTCATGCACCGGGGTGCCCGGGCGATTAGAGAAATTATGTCCTTTTGAATGGGCCACAGCAAGACCAGAATGCTAGAAACGACACGACGTGCGATTTATTTTATGAGCCCAGTGGCATGGCTTGACAGGATGACCCATGCTTAATCACGTGATGCGTGCTGGCCGATTAGGACGCGTCTTGTTAAAAATATATATCCTAATACTGTGGGTACGAACAATCCCCAAGAAAGCCTGGTAGAAGTAAGGGCAGGATTTATCAAACCTGTAAACTCTTTGTGAAGATGCTTTGCTAAACACAACAGAATGCGGCTTTTGCCTTCTTTCACAAGAAACAGATTAGACTAGTGGCTGCAACCATTATACGCAAAACCTAGAATAGGGGACCACTAGAGCTGAGAGACCAGAGCAAGCCATGTAGAGAAACATTGGTGGTTGACGATGGGACGGCCTGAATATGGGGTACATAACAGCTGCACTCTTGAGAGCTGAAACGTGGAGACTGCAATGGGAGCCTAAAAGCATTACACCAGGAAGCCCGCAGTAGTAGTCAAACTCTTCAAGAGGACAACTAAAACTTGGCTAACCTTAGAGCCAGGCAGAAACACATACATATTATAAAGCTGAGTATCCTACATACCAGCATTGAGAAGCTTTAATACATACAAGTATGTCCACATGAAGAAAACCTTTTTATAAAACAACAATAATATGTTCAAAGTAACACTTGTATTGAAGTTGTAAAAACAAAACTATAGATTGGATTGTCTTTTATACTATATATCTTTTGGAAATTCTATTTTTTATTTGTAGAAATCAAATCATCGAATCTGGTTTATTTGCTTTATGTCTCATTTATGTTGAATGTAAACTTTGGTAATAAGTCTAATAAGATAAAGTCTTTTACCTGGGGACTGAGCCGTAACTAAACACTATTGGGTCGGGATATTTTTAATGTGGACTGGGCACCAAATCTCTTTCTCAACTTTATGTATTTTACATAGTCCTTGGTAGGATTCCTGAGAAAGGATTTATCGCCCAGAAAATATCCTGTTTAGCTTCACCATAATTTTTTTTTTTTTTGGAATTAAGGTTTCTAGTGGACTAAATCCCGAGAAGAAGCAGTTCCATTCAACATGTTGACTGAAATCCTATCATCTTGATCGTATCTTTTATTCTTTCATCAAATCTGTCACCCGCCTCGAAATTATTGACACATAATCCCATCACTCATATGTCTCAGTCACCATAAATACACTTAAAACAGAGCTACTAAATTAAGATTTCGCTGAATTAATTCAGTTGGGGTCTTGAACGAGCTAAATCATACAATTTATCTCTTCACAAAAGTTGTCGGGCAGATAATAAGTGTCGTACTTTGATTGGAAATGTCTGCCCCTTTAATCTGAGTGGTCTGTGCAGTTTCTTTCTATTCCTTGTCCACGCCCTCGCTTCTGTCATTTTTTATATATCCGCTCTAATTCTGTCGTTAGCCGTGTCAATCTTGAGAGAGCGCGGCTAACGCCAACCTTTCCACGTGCAACTAGCGGCAAATTTTGACTAAATCTTTTATCTAGCGATTCTTGGGGAAGCGGCAAAAATTCTGTATCTTTGAGTCACAGTTCTCGTCTACACAGGGGAACTTCTCTGTCTTTTATTTCATGCCGTCCTGGGGTTTTTCATCCTGAACGTAAGACGCTGGTAGAACGAAGTTGCTAGCGTTACGCCACTTTCCCCATGTCTTGTGGAGGCCGAAGACACTCTCGCGTAAGTCTTACGTCTAGAGTTGTTTTATCTCTTGCACGTGTGCGACGCCACGCTAAGCCACCTGCAGATTTTTCTTACTATTTAAGAACTAGTCTCCTTCATTCTTTACCATCAACCCGAACATTTTCATCAACCGGTTCGACCAACGTCCTTCTCAGGACGCCACTATTCGAGACAAGATCACATTTTCATCAAAATGACCCGAAATAAACATCATGCTAAAAGGAGGAAGGTCTACACCAGCCCGCCAGCGCTGAAGAGCCATGTGAATAACAAAGCTTCAAACAAAGACAGACAGCCAGAGAGCAAGACTGCCCCAAGTACTCGTGCTGAGACCGGTCCTCCTCCAACTCTAGACACGGAGTTAGCTGCAACGTGTGTCGACCCGACTGAGAGGCTGAGGGGCCCGACTCCTTGCGAGACAGAGGAGAGGGCAGATGCAGGCGTCCCTGGCCTAGAAGATGTAGATCCAGAGGATGAGGAAACGATGAGATTGCTACACCACCTGGAGAAGATGAGGGGATGGTTGGAAAGAAGAGAGAAAAGGGCAGCTGCAAACGTCCACGGCCTAGACCCTGAGCGTGAGAGGGTGAAGAGACTGATACAGGGGATAGAACAGACGCTGGAAAGGAAAGAGAAAGGAAAACAGGAGCTTAGATCAATGTTGCCTCCACCACACGTACCCGACTCTTCTGCAGAGGCCCGGTCTGGCACAGAGAAGCTGCGCCAAACACCAATGACACCACCACACGATGCCGAGAGGTCACCTGCAAACACTGTGGAGGAGACAACTCTTCAACTCGGACCGGCTCAGGAGGTGGACAAAAGTGCAGAACAACGGGACGTCACCTCGCGGCCAGCTGCTGATGAGGGGACGGCATCATCTGAACTAGACGAATTAGACCCAGAAGATATCGCAGAGACCGCTATGGACGAACTATACAGAATGCGTGAAGACAGAGACGAGTTCCTTAGTCTCACTCCAACATTGAAAGAAGCACTATTTGAGGTGGCTCCAGTGTCAGACATCGAGATACGCCGGAATTCAACAGAGAATAGCCAAGTCCCCCGTGGTGATCAAGAGAAGCAAAATCATGAGCAGACAGAAGGGAGATGCCAACCAGGCGAACTACGAAAAAGCAATCACAAAGAACAGGATCAAGAGCGCAAAATAAAAATTACGCAGTTGTCCGAAGGAGAAGCCACACTCAGGGCACTCCCGGACGACAAAGTAATCAATATCCTGGAGAAAGTAGTAGGCAAAAGAGGCATAATAAGTATCAGAAGGCACCAACAGGGAGTGATACTTGCCCTGAATGATACAGAAAAGACTAAATCGCTGATGACTGCTCTGACATCCGGGCCTAAAGAATATCAACTACCACACCGGATCAAAATCCAAGCAGAAATCTACAATGAAACCAAGAGAGTAGTCATCAAAGGGATAGACACAAGCTTGTCAGACACAGAGGCCCTCAGCTACATCCAGGCCGAAAACCCTCGGTACAGATTCACACACGCAGAAAGGCTTAAGTCCTGGAACAAAGAAGACACCAGACTGATAATAGTGACTCTACAAGGGAAAACAGTCCCGGAAAACATCACTATCCAGAATAGACCTCGAAGAACACATGCCTACATCCCACCAGTGATGCAGTGTTCAAAGTGCCAGGGATTTTCTCACACAAAAAAACACGTTGCAGAAAAGAGACGGTCTGCAGATACTGTGCGGGCAGCCACGAATACAAAGACTGCCCAAAGGCAAAACAAGACCGCGACTACAAAGCACCAAATAACAATAGAAAATGTTCCAACTGCCTCGGAAAGCACGGAGCACGATACAGAGGGTGTCCCGAATACCAACAAACAAGGCAAATAATTACAGTTGCCATTGGAAAGGGGATATCGTACCAAGAGGCAAAAAACACACTAATTTCAAGTACTCAAGGTAATAGGCGCCAAGACAGCCTAACAGAACAGGTCAGACAGCTCACGACTGAGGTGAAAGATCTAAAACAGCAACTGCGAAAGGAGAGAGAAAACCGGCACCCACACAAAGACAGAACATCAACGGCCAGATGTGAAGAAATCCCTGATAGCTCGGAAAGCGCGAAACAACAACAATTCATGAACGACATGAAAATAATACACCAAGACATGAAAAGAATTCAACAGCAGGTAGAAGAAGATATCAAGAAGCTGATAGAACTGAAAGAAGGAAACGAAGAGGTACTGAAGAGAATAGAAGCAGAAAGAATGACCATTGAAGAAATAACATCAAACACAAAAGATATTAAAACGAACGACCAACCAGACGAAGAAGACATCGAGGAAACGCTGGAAAAGCTACTCCCAACAATTATAGAAAAAGCGCTATCTAAGATACAAGAGCAAAGGAAGACACAAGAAACAGAAACAAGGAGGGCAAAAGCACACAAAACCACACAAGCCAGATAGTGAGGCAGGACATAAAAAACACTATAAGCGGCACGGCACCACAACCGGACAAACAAAGAGGAATCCAGACAGCCAGCTAGTGGTCCTTTTCAGGACCAGTCCTTTTCAGGACTAGGAAAATAATACCAGAGAAGATATCAACACACTATATACCCCAATATAACCGTTTGTAACCCTTCATTGGGTTTTGGTTGAACAGGGTATTACAGCAAAATAACAGACGGAACTAACTAACTAATTCTTTACCATTTCGACTCGGGAGGAACCTTTGCTGCCTAGCAAGATTTTGATACAGTTGATATATTCTATACAGTTGTGCAGAAATTGTATTCCTTGCTCTGTAAGCTTACAATATTTTCTTAGTTAATTTCGTGGGGTTTTTCTCTTTGCTTAAATAATGTCAAATCGTGATCCCGAGTTACGCTATTTTTATCTTTAATGTATATTACTTAAAGTAAAGTAATTTTTGAGACAGAAGAGAGAGTTAAATGTATATCATTTTTGTCACTTTGTTTTTCCATTTGAATATGTGTTTAAATTAATTCTGTAAAGTGTATTGCTATTTGTTTTCTGATACTAGTGAGTATCAGCGCGATATTAATTTTATAACACTTCCAGTATAGTCCCAATTGAGAAATATCTCATGGGCACTTTTATTTATCTATTTGTGTTTTGAATGGCTACTATTGCCTTGCCTAGAGTATGAGTCAGATTGTGTGGGTGTGAAATCGGGTTAAGTTAGACTCGCGCGCGGCTGGCGCAGTGTTAACGCATGGCGGAATTTACCTGCGTGTATAATTAGGAAGCAAGAGCGGAGGAGGAAGAGAGATGGTGTGGTGGATCTTTGTATCGAGTGAAAGACAGTGGGTGTAGGTGGGCAGGCGAAAGAATGTACCGTGGGATTTGTTAGTACACATGGAGATGGTTGTGCCATGGCTGTAAATATTTTTTGACATGTTGTATTTTTCAGAGAGTGGCCAAGCCTGTAATTTGTGCTCTCTGTCTCTGACTTTGATTTTGGAGCACCGTACACCGCCAAAGGGCCCACCTGACATTTTCTGGATATTTTTCACTTATATATCTACGGCTAACAGATTGCCAAGTGCCTACGGCCTGTTGCTGTCACTATCCATTCTTCGTGGCAATATCGCCAGACCCCGTGAAGCCCTGCTACATTCAGGCATATGCTCGCAGCTTTAGCAGAAATATACCTCTCCAGCCGGACGGGCTGCCACCGTTGCCATCGAGACGTGTCGGCATCACTGTCAAACCTATTGACAGCCAGTAAAACCGGAGTAGATTGGAGTATTTGGCCAATTCTCTCCACATCGCCAGTAATCATCACCTGCCTGAAGTGCAAGTCATCTTTATTCAACACAGAGAGGCGCATCCCCTGGGAGTCCTCACATATAGTCGTTTTCGCCAGCAGTGATCACTATTGCTTAGAGTCGGATTTAACAATGGGTGCAGTCGCACTAGTGTTGTCTCCTTCACCCGTGCCCTGGAAAGTGGGTGTGAGCTTGGATTTATTTAACAGCTGTTCCACGGGGAGCTTATCTCCACCTCAATTGGATATACCATTAGGAGGACCAGTACTGTGTTGGTTTTTCCAGCTTAGATTACCTTACCTACCAGGATTTATACCTACAGGACATGTCGTTTCTCTGAAGGAACTGGGGGCCTAACCCCTGATAGTTAACAATCCTGGTGTGAGAAAGTGTACGAGCGTTGGTAATCTGGAGTGAGACGTGCGTTGGTGTGATTAATGAAGCAGTAGTGTTATTTTCTATGTTGTGATATACCAGCCTTCAGAGATTGTGAAGGCATTCCTGATTCTCTTGATTCATGTTATGCATGTTTTTTTGTTTTTGTGTGTGTGTTAAATAAACATATATATATATATATATATATATATATATATATATATATATATATATATATATATATATATATATATATATATATATATATATATATATAATGTGTTCTGGATCTCTTCTCTTGTAACTATCACTTGATGTTGTGTTGTATGTCCTTACTGCCCTTAGATTATTCTAATTTGGCTCAGAGAGGACGGATGAGAGATTGTCCAATATAAAACATAGTCGCGGTATGGTGGAGAAGTAGCCTCACTATTCTCCAGAAGTCATATCTCTCCCCATAATTCCATTAGTGACTCTATTTTCTCTATTTTCACATTACACATTCATACTCTGTCTAAACTCAGACATCCTCTATTTTTCCATACTCGCGACAATAAGTTAACTGTGCTAAGACACATTCAGCATGGTTCTTGATTTCTGAATATGTTGTGAATTCTCCCTCAATGTAGAAGCATCATCATCCTTCTATTTGCATCTCTGCCAAGAGTAATCTTGTGCGAAGGTAGATACATTTGAAGACACACATTAGATACTCTAGGCTTTGGCCATTGCTGGACCATCACTGCAGAGCAAAAGGGAGGCAACCTGTGCCAGTATTATTTTACAGAATCATTCCTGTTGCATGGTTTTGGATTCTGTTTATTTTATCAAAGTTTGACTTAGCTGCTGTTGACCATGCTGCAATGCCATATTCTAAGACCGGTCTCACTCGCCCACTGTATAGCTTCTTTAGCACTCTCTCATCTGCACCC
>JAMPIV010016253.1:25000-39052 GCA_024509875.1 Oreohelix idahoensis
ACATGGACTGATGAAAAAGCAGAGGAAACAGTGACTTCCTCATACCAATACGTCAACGAGTTGACATCTCGATTGAAAACAGGTTGGAAACTGGCAAATGATAACTTAAGACAGGTCAGGAGGAAGCATGCTGCGTACTACAACAAAAAAGCAAATGATAGGGAACTGGAGGTGGGTGAAAAGGTGTTATTACTGTTGCCAAGCAGCAATAATAAATTGCAGATTGGATGGCAGGGACCCTATGTCATACTGGAAAAACTTTCCAGGACCAATTATAAGATTGACAAGAAAGGAAAGGAGAAGGTATATCATGTCAATCTTCTTAAAAAATACTATGACAAGGAATCATCAGAAGTTGCACATATCATGACCCTAGCCATTGCAACAGAAATGCACGGTAAACCACTTCACTCTATGGTATATCCACTCACAACTACAGAGGATTATGTTCAAGTAAACATTAGTGAACATTTAACTCCAGAGCAGAAGAAGATGGTTCAGAAGGTGTTGGAAACCCATGCTGATGTGCTCTTAGATAAGCCAGGTCGTACGAATCTGTTAGAGTACGACATGAAGGTTACTGACCCTACACCAGTATGCATGAGAACATACCCTATACCCTATGCGAAAGCCCAAGCACTAAGGGAGGAAGTTGATTATCTGTTGAAGGAGAAAATTGTCTCAAAGTCAGACTCTCCCTATAGCTCAAGTGTGGTGCTATTAAGAAAACCGAGTGGTGAACACAGGTTATGTATTGACTACAGGAAGCTAAATGCTATCTCAGAATCTCAGGTGGACCCATTACCTGACACCAACCAGCTGTTCTCTACACTGAGTAAGGCTAGGTATTTATCGAAGGTAGATCTAAGCAAGGGATACTACCAAATACCGGTGAAACCAGAAATTAGGAAAATGCTGGCATTTAGTACATCAGACGGACACTACTACGAGTTTAATGTACTACCCTTTGGACTGAAAAATGCTCCAAGTATCTATTCAAGAATGATGAGGAAATTGTTGGAACCTCTTCAAAACCCCATATCACTAACTTTATGGATGACATTCTTGTTGCTACAAATACATTTGAAGAGCATATAGTAGCGCTCTCCATGTTGTTTGACAGACTGAGAGAAACTGGATTGACTGCACGTCCAAGCAAGTGCTATATCGGTTGTAAGGAGTTGGAATTTCTAGGTCACACTATTTCTACAGGTCATATGTCTCCTGGCCCAAAGAATATAGAGAAGTTAAAGAAGGCACCCAGACCTCAAACGAAGAAAGACGTAAGATCATTTGGACGCTAGCAGTATAGGTGTTGGTGCAACTCTCTTGCAGCTATCAAAAGTCCAGCGAGAGGAACTTTTACCAGTCGCCTACGCCAGTAGGAAGCTGAATGCAGCTGAGTTGAATTACTCGACAATAGAGAAAGAATGTTTGGCGCTAATTTGGTCCATCGACACATTTTCACGTTACCTGTATAGGACACACTTCATTGTCCAAAGCGATCACCAGCCTTTAACATTCTTGGATGCATCTAGAAAGTTAAATTCGAGATTGTTAAGGTGGAGTCTGCTTCTGACGCCTTATTCCTTTACAGTGAATTACATTCCGGGAAGAATATTACAACAAGTCTTCCAATTATAGGAACAAAATTATATATATATATATATATATATATATATATATATATATATATATATATATATATATATATATATATATATATATATATATATGGTAGGGTGGGCGAGATGATGATGATGATTATATTGTGATGTGTGATCACTCTCTTGTCACACTCGCACCGACCCGAACAACAATAAAACTCTTGATTCTAGAGGCAGGGGCTATATTTATTTTTTATAACCCATTCAGTGACAAAGCAAACATTAAACAAATAAACTAGCGAACATCACAAAACCAAACAAAACAAAACAAAACACCCAACAGTGCCCGATGCTAATCTGAAGAAGCAAACAAAGCACAGAATAGTTAAAATCATAATATAATACTGAATGAGAAACACCACGCTCTCACCTGTCAAACTGTCCTACGCCGCCACCTGACACACTCAACTATCACACACACACACAAACACTCATGTGTGTCATCCAATGCGACTAGTAAGGTGTTGTGCGTGGGGCTGGCAATCTCACCATTTAACACAGGTTGCTACGGAAACCACTACTGCAAGAGCACACACTCAGCTATCACACACACACACTCATGCATGTCGTCCAATGAGACTAGTAAGGTGTTGTGCGTGGGGCTGGCAATCTCACCATGTAACACACATTGCTACCGAAACACTACTGCCCTAGCATATGGATACTTAATATGGAGGCAAACCACACTGTTGGCCCCATGCTCCCTCAGGAGCGGAGAAGAGAAATATATACCTTGAAGTGAGCCCACGTGCTCTCACAACCATTCCTCACATAACCATAATTAAATAATCATAAAATGGACATAAAATAATATTCAACTATATGTACAACAAATACTCTCAGTAATGAGAATAAGCTACTACCTCGTAACCGATCCACATCAGTATTCATTACTGCATTCTGAAGCATGTCGTATGTGACGACTGGTGTGCCTGGCAACAAGCGTGTCGTATATGACCACTGATGAGACTGGGAATCTCATCACATGAAACACATCGTTACCGAAACAAATCACTGCCATAGCAATTTTAGCATAAAAATGCTTCTTGTCGGCTTGTGATAGACACCAGTCACATTGGTGTTTCCATGCTCCGCCGGGAGCAACCAGAGAAACACATGTCTCAACAAAGGAGTGGCCTCGCGCTCTCCAGAAATCTAAATACATATTCTCACCTCACAGTAACCCATTAAATATACAGTAGAATTATCAATAAACGTGAAATACACTAAATTACTCTTACATAAAGAATCCAATATAAAAACATCTTGACTTAACAACTAGAACTGGTCATCATATAAACGAAATTTAACACGACAACTCTTTCTTTCCTTTACTGGGGAACATTATCTTTATCTGCTTCCCACCCCCGTCTCAATTCACACAATATAAAACTGCGTAACATTAAGTGATAACTAAGAGTGTTACCGCAGACCCCTCGCGCCGCTTTTATACAATCACCACGTGGCTCTCCCTGTTGCCATCTTCCCAATTAGTTAATATTATCTAAATTGCAGTTTCTGATAACATTTCTGTCCAGTTTCATGTATAAAACACTCTCCTACTAAATTTGCCCGGTCTGATGGATGAAATACTTGATACTAAATTCTCACATCTGGATTTAGGCTTTGCGTGCCTAATAAAACCTATCAAACATTATTTTCACTCATCTATCATTTCAAGACTAAATTATAATGTCCTAAAAAGACATTTCCTTTGGAAACACATCTATCTATATCACTCAACATTAAAATAGCCACATCGATATTATTTCCGAATTAAATAAAACTAATTCTAATTTAAATTAACTCACGTGCTCAAGGCATTTACAGCTTGGCTCTGTCGTCTGTTCTCTCTGGCGGCTGTGGCAAAATAGGCCCGCTTGTAGTTCGCTATCTCTTTTTATAGGCACTAGGCTAATCACTCAACTACTGGGCGCTGGGCGTATTAATCTTGGCTACTTAAATATCACACGCGATTATCGCTTAGGAATAGCGAAAACACAAATAAAACCTACAGCTATTTAATATAACACAATTCTACACCACAACTTAATTTAAAGGCATTATTGTGGCCTCATTACATATCTTCTACTTCAGACTTTTCACAACCCAGAATGCTTCGCGCACATCGAAAATAATCTGCCCAAAAACAGGTAGGGGGCGGGCGTCTCCTTTTCGGCCCCATCACACATCTCCCTCCTGATTTTGTTGTCGTCCCGACAACATCACTACCTCTGGCGCTTCAGTCGACATCTCTTAGATCGTTGGTGCTGCGTTTGATTATTTCTCAGCGGCGATGTTTTGGGCTTAGATTCTGTATTCGGTACAACTCGGCTGGGGACCCTCTTGGTCGTTATGTCCCCAGTTGTACGTTGTCGGGCTGGCAGTTGCTGTGGTCTAGAAGACTCGCACACCTGTGCCGCATCGCTGCCTGCCCGTGACGTCTGTCTGTCAGTGCTTGTAGCTGTCGAATCTGTAGGGGGATTGCTCCTGACGTGCTTGACACTCGTTTTGCGTGGACGGTGGCCAACATTCCCCACTATCTGCTTTTGATGTGTCTCCTCCTCTGAACCTTGACTTGCACTCCCTCCTCTCTGCTTAAGACGAGTTTCCTCCCCTAACCGACTACCAATCTTCTCGGCGCCCTTAGGGTGACAGTTGTCACGGTCATCTCTTGGCTTGCACCCGGAAGGAAACCTGGTTGTGGTAGCACGTCTCGGGAAAGAGCTCTTTGAGGGACAGGCGGCTATCAAATGTTCAGTTGACTTGCATCGAAAACATCTCTTCGGAAGCGGGCCTTGAGGGCACTTGGCTGCCATGTGATCTGACAGGTCTCCACAATTGTAGCATCTTATCTTTCTGGGCTTCCTCTGTGCCATGGGTCGCTTCCTGCTGCCCTTACACTCTTCACCGCCAATGCCGCATACATAAATTGCTTCCATGCCCTGGACCGATGGTTTGCTGTCAAACTCTACTCGTTCATTCCTCGCCAGACTCCGGAATCCCTTTCTGTAGATCTTGGTCTGATGTACGAATACATCAATACCACCATCATCTGGCGTGATGAATCCCCATCCCCTGTGAACACTGTACCACTTGCAAACCCCTTTTCGCCTTGTTGGTGCAACTGCTTTTATTGGTGCTGTCAGCTCACAGCTTCCCTTGACGACAGCCTGACTCTCACATACAAGAAGGGCTAGTTGCGGTTCTTGCGGACACACCTCCTCGTCTTGCGTTGGCTGTTCCCGCGGACACACCTCCTCGTCTTGCGTTGGCTGTTCCCGCGGACACACCTCCTCGTTGTGCTTTGGCTGCTTCCGCGGTTGGCTTGGTGCTTTTTTTCTCTGCACCTCCTTTTGTGCTGGCGAACTGGCCTCTGACATCTGTGCTATCTGGGACTTTAGGAAGGATAATTCTGCTCTGAGTGCCTCCTCCTCCTTCTTAACTTCTGCACTTGCTATCTGGACCAGTGTCTCAGGCTTTTTACTTTCACCATAAACAGCATATTCCCAAGGGAAATTCCTGTTCACCTCACTGACTTGTGGTTGCTCGCTGTAGGCTTTTTTGACAATTTCCAGTAACTGCTCAGGGCTGGCCTTGGCTCCGCCATGTATCCGTAATTCTCTAGATACCCATTTCGTAACGTTGTTCCATATCATGTCTAACTTGTCTTCTGCACAAAAAGGCGCCACCTTCCACGCGGCTTCCACATCTCCCACAAACTCTTGCCAAGTGGGCCTCCCCTCTCCACTAAACAACCTTATCTCTGGCTCCTCCACGTACAGTACCTTCATATGCGCATTAGCCATCTTGCTGCAGGAATGCACTGCTGGGTGTTTACAATATTTGTTAGTTTGCTGTTTGCTCAGTGTCACTGTCTGCCTGATCCTGCCGACGACGCCAATTGTGGTAGGGTGGGCGAGATGATGATGATGATTATATTGTGATGTGTGATCACTCTCTTGTCACACTCGCACCGACCCGAACAACAATAAAACTCTTGATTCTAGAGGCAGGGGCTATATTTATTTTTATAACCCATTCAGTGACAAAGCAAACATTAAACAAATAAACTAGCGAACATCACAAAACCAAACAAAACAAAACAAAACACCCAACAGTGCCCGATGCTAATCTGAAGAAGCAAACAAAGCACAGAATAGTTAAAATCATAATATAATACTGAATGAGAAACACCACGCTCTCACCTGTCAAACTGTCCTACGCCGCCACCTGACACACTCAACTATCACACACACACAAACACTCATGTGTGTCATCCAATGCGACTAGTAAGGTGTTGTGCGTGGGGCTGGCAATCTCACCATTTAACACAGGTTGCTACGGAAACCACTACTGCAAGAGCACACACTCAGCTATCACACACACACACACTCATGCATGTCGTCCAATGAGACTAGTAAGGTGTTGTGCGTGGGGCTGGCAATCTCACCATGTAACACACATTGCTACCGAAACACTACTGCCCTAGCATATGGATACTTAATATGGAGGCAAACCACACTGTTGGCCCCATGCTCCCTCAGGAGCGGAGAAGAGAAATATATACCTTGAAGTGAGCCCACGTGCTCTCACAACCATTCCTCACATAACCATAATTAAATAATCATAAAATGGACATAAAATAATATTCAACTATATGTACAACAAATACTCTCAGTAATGAGAATAAGCTACTACCTCGTAACCGATCCACATCAGTATTCGTTACTGCATTCTGAAGCATGTCGTATGTGACGACTGGTGCGCCTGGCAACAAGCGTGTCGTATATGACCACTGATGAGACTGGGAATCTCATCACATGAAACACATCGTTACCGAAACAAATCACTGCCATAGCAATTTTAGCATAAAAATGCTTCTTGTCGGCTTGTGATAGACACCAGTCACATTGGTGTTTCCATGCTCCGCCGGGAGCAACCAGAGAAACACATGTCTTAACAAAGGAGTGGCCTCGCGCTCTCCAGAAATCTAAATACATATTCTCACCTCACAGTAACCCATTAAATATACAGTAGAATTATCAATAAACGTGAAATACACTAAATTACTCTTACATAAAGAATCCAATATAAAAACATCTTGACTTAACAACTAGAACTAGTCATCATATAAACGAAATTTAACACGACAACTCTTTCTTTCCTTTACTGGGGAACATTATCTTTATCTGCTTCCCACCCCCGTCTCAATTCACACAATATAAAACTGCGTAACATTAAGTGATAACTAAGAGTGTTACCGCAGACCCCTCGCGCCGCTTTTATACAATCACCACGTGGCTCTCCCTGTTGCCATCTTCCCAACTAGTTAATATTATCTAAATTGCAGTTTCTGATAACATTTCTGTCCAGTTTCATGTATAAAACACTCTCCTACTAAATTTGCCCGGTCTGATGGATGAAATACTTGATACTAAATTCTCACATCTGGATTTAGGCTTTGCGTGCCTAATAAAACCTATCAAACATTATTTTCACTCATCTATCATTTCAAGACTAAATTATAATGTCCTAAAAAGACATTTCCTTTGGAAACACATCTATCTATATCACTCAACATTAAAATAGCCACATCGATATTATTTCCGAATTAAATAAAACTAATTCTAATTTAAATTAACTCACGTGCTCAAGGCATTTACAGCTTGGCTCTGTCGTCTGTCCTCTCTGGCGGCTGTGGCAAAATAGGCCCGCTTGTAGTTCGCTATCTCTTTTTATAGGCACTAGGCTAATCACTCAACTACTGGGCGCTGGGCGTATTAATCTTGGCTACTTAAATATCACACGCGATTATCGCTTAGGAATAGCGAAAACACAAATAAAACCTACAGCTATTTAATATAACACAATTCTACACCACAACTTAATTTAAAGGCATTATTGTGGCCTCATTACATATCTTCTACTTCAGACTTTTCACAACCCAGAATGCTTCGCGCACATCGAAAATAATCTGCCCAAAAACAGGTAGGGGGCGGGCGTCTCCTTTTCGGCCGGATCACATATATATATATATATATATATATATATATATATATATATATATATATATATATATATATATATATATATATATATATATATATATATATATATATATATATATATATATATATATAAAAGCTGTGCTGTTAATCAATTACAGAAAATGTATCAGCTGTGCTGTTAATCTTGTCTCTCACTACGCTAAATCACTTTTTCTTCATAGACAATTAATTGCTCACACTTGCCGACGGAAATGGTACTAATGTGTACTCATCTCTTAAAACAGTTCTGTCCTTCTTAGTTTGATGCACACAACACTTCTTCGCTGATGATCACTCCTTTAGCCCACCCAAGACTGAGGGGGACTAAGGATGTAGCTCCGATACAACCACTATGCTCCTGTGAAGTTCCAGGCAGCAGGATTGACCCGAACATACGACCTCAGGTTGGATGACAAGAATAAACCTGTAACAAGGAAAAATAGGGGCTAATTTATGTCATCAAGCCCACCTATTTCTAGTGTATATGAGATGAGCGTGTCTCAGGTGTCTGCATGTAGGATGAATGACAACATGGCTCAGTATGATTTAGCAATAGCGTGTCGTGAAACATTCTAAATCCACATATATAAATTAAAAGGTAAATGTAAAGCCTAACACATTAATTCAATAAAAGGAAAGAAGAATGGTAAAAGAACAGTGCTGTCACAATGACTGTACTCGAGATCCCCCTTTTTCTGCTTCGTCTGCAAATTGTAACGTTTCCACGTTGATAGTAAAGCCTATAGCAGCATACACGCGTCTCGCGATTAATATTAATGCCACCCCCAACACGCGAAAGGCATGAGGCACTAACTTTTTTTCAAATAGACCGTGATAAAAAAACACTACCCATACGAGAGTTAGGTTTAAAAACCTGAAAAATGCTTATTGGGAAACATGACATTATACTGGTTTACGTTTGAAAGCCTGACAGTACCCAGACACCACATCGTATCGAAGTGAACGGGATGTAGAAGAAAATGCATATTTTGAACGCAGCCCCTTAGCCCCATAAAATTTATATAGTTGGGTTCCTTAGGACTTGCTGACAAAGAATATGTTAAGTGTTACGCAAATAGTCTAGGAATTAACAAATTATAGCCAAAAGAAAATAGTGAGGGTGTCAGACAACACCAAATCATAATCGCACAGTGGCATGTTTTGAAACCACCATTTTACGGGAAATAGGCCACCATGTTAAATCTTATTTGATTGGATAGAAGTAAATGTAAGGCTAAACACGATTAGTCGGGCTACAAATACTAATTCTTTGTTGTTAGGGAAACGTGAATAGGAGTACTTTTTTTGAAAAGCTGTGTTAACATGGCCCGATTGGTTAGACCCGCCAATATAGTCAATTAAGAGCGTCAGTTCAGGGCCACACTTTAAAATAAACTTACTAAGAAACAGTGCGTTGAGAGCCAGATCATATTTTTCTAAATAAAAGTCTGGGACAGAGGCAGACCGGAATTTGTGCCATTATTCATCGCCAGTCAACGTATCTGTGTATTATTTCCATGAATTGTGGTAAGCTTGATATATTCGATATCTTTTTAATGAAAATTGAATGTAAATTGATAATTTATGTCTATATATGTGTGTGGTTCAGTGGCAAACATGAGGCAATGCCTAAATATTGCTCCAACCTGAACAGGAGGTGTCGGAGAAAAGTAAAACTGCATGGAATTGCTAAACAGTACACTGACACCTATCTTATTGACTAGAAGGAACTAATGCTGGAATTGCAGAGGCGTAGTAACCATTTAGGAGGAGAATACTGGTGTAAATTGTTTCAGATGAAGCTAGCAGTTGGCCTAACGCTCTGAACTCAGTGTTTGTTCTGTATTGCGTTCAGTGTGGAAATAGATTATAAATTAGTTATGAAGTAGGAGGTACCCCTTCTTGTTTCAGGGACTGTGGTCCTAGTTATTGAAGCAGCACCTGGTCTGAGTTTTGCTGAAATCCAGAGGCTGACAGCATACTCCTTGGTCCAGATAGCGACCAGTGAGGTGTCTCCAGAACACAGTGAAGCAATCGAGCAGAGGAGTCTTTTCCTGCCGCCATCACGAAAGATAAGCTTCTGTGGCCAGAGTAGCTCAACATTATGTGCCCCCTCAAAAATTGACATTTTGTTAACCACAGAGGGACAATTAATTGGTTCAAATGACAGGAACTGTGAAAGTTTCCCAATACTATTTCCCCGATAATCCAACACTTGAAGTCATGATGAAAAACAACAACCAAGCTTGAACAAAACCAGTATTACCTCATATTACTACTGCACAAATTACACACATAGAATAATAATAATAAACTATGTCAATAATAATAATAATAATAATAAATTCTTTAAGCGCCAAACACGGCGCATAAGGCAGAAACCAGTGCTCTCCAGGTTGTTCGTTGTGACGCCACTCCTCTTAGCTCTTGCACATTATTTAGGCCCAACGTTCTTCCTTCTCTTATTATTGTTCTTCTGAGTGTTTCTTTTGGTCTTCCTTTTTTCCGCTTACCCTCAGGAACCCAAGTGAGCGCCTGTAGTGGTATTCTGTTGTTTTGCATTCGTAGGACATGACCGATATATGACCATCGTCTTTTCCTTATATAGTCGGAGACATATTTCTGCCTAGAGTCTTCTCTTATTTGTCGATTAGTCTTGAATTCTTTCCAACTGATGTTCATGAGTTTTCTAAGACATTTGTTCTCGAATGTATTCAGCTTGTTCTCCAATGATTTTGTTATTTTCCAACTCTCACAGCCGTATGTTAACACTGAGATAACATTTGAATTAAACAGACGAAGCTTGGTATGTATATTCAATGATCGTAATTTCCAAATGTTAGATAATCTATTGAAGGCGCTAGCTGCCAAAGCAATTCTAGTATGGATTTCTCTTGTTGTGTCACCATCCTGAGTCATTTTACTGCCTAAATAATTGAAACTTTCAACTTTCTGTAGTTTTTCCCCGTTCAAGATGATATCAAAGGTCTCGTTAGAAAAGTTCATAGCTTTAGTTTTAGAGGCATTTATTTGGAGACCAATTTTAACCGAGAGATGACACAAATTATTTATTGCTTCTTGGGATTGTCTTGGTGTTGAACTTAAGAATGCTACATCATCTGCGAAATCCAGGTCCCCCAGGAATTTTCCATTTGTCCATTTTATACCCAATGGTTCATTGTGGGTATAGTTTCTCATAACCCAATCAATAGCTATTCCAAAAAGTAGTGGTGACATAATACAGCCTTGTTTCACCCCTGTTTCTACTGTAAACCATTCTGTATTCCCTTTATTTGTTCTAACACAACATCTTGCATCGTCATATAGCGCTTTGATTATATTCACATATTTTGTTGGAAAACCATAGATTGTAAGTATCTTCCACAATGATGGGCGGTGTAGACTATCAAAGGCTTTTTGAAAATCGACGAAGGTGATAATAAGTGGCGATTGCCTTTTCACTGATTCTTCTATAATTGTTCTTAGTGTGAATATTTGATCAATACATGATCGTTTCGGCCTGAAACCCGCTTGTTCTTCTCTGATCTTTTCGTCAGCATGCAATTTAAGTCTTTCTAACATCATGCAACATAATAATTTTCCAGGTACTGATAATAGAGATATACCACGCCAGTTATTACAGTCTGATAGATCACCTTTCTTCGGTAACTTTACAATAATACTGTCTTTCCATTGTTGTGGTGGTTGTTCTTCTCTCCATACTTCATTTATAATATCTAAAATTCTCAAGAGGTTGTTGTCATTAACTGCTTTAATCATTTCCCCTGAAATTTCGTCAACTCCAGCAGCTTTAAAATTTTTTAATCTTTTAACGGCTTGTTTGATCTCGTCCAGCGTGAATTCATCGCAAGTTATTGGCAAGGTGGTTGTGGGTGTTTCATTATTATATATAAAGTGTGTAAATAATACTTGTAATTACATTTGATTGTGATTCCTGGTTCACTGTGTAGTTGAATCAGTGTGACGGAGTTACTGTGATTTAGTCTTCAATAGGCCCCATTTTGAGTTTGCCATTTTTGTCTTCCCTCTATTAAAGATTGGGAAGTATTCTTTTTCTCTCTGAATAATAGGGGTGTTTAGATTTTTTCTGTAGGTAAAGTAATTGCAGGTTTTTTTCTATAGGGATTAACGTAAGTTAGTACTGAATGGCACCAGTCGGCCTATTTCTAAATATCGCGATCTTGAAATTCCATTTTTTTGCGTTGTTAAATTTATCGCGGTCATTTTTCGTGGGGAAGGGGAGATGACCCCTACCCAGGTAACGCCCAACTTTCTGCTCACGCTAGCGGACGACGTTAGGTAACGTTACGTAGCCGGAATTACGCGCGCATTTAAAGGAAGCAAGAATACACTGGTTCTAAATTTAGAGATGAGCGCATGGAAAATTTTAGAGTATCTTTAATTCTATTGGTTGTAGGGAGACGCCTAGCCTCAAGTAGGTCGGGGGTCAGAGCAGGAAAATCTAAGATAAAGTAGCGCTTTTCGATTTTAGCGGTCTCTTCCTGCAGTAATCCTGGGCCGTGTATCAAGCATATTGTCGGCTTCTAACGCTGAACGCAATATTTGGTATGTCAATAATTTAAAGTAGCGTGGTAATTAAATCTAGTTCTCTAATAGAGCCTTAGTCCGTTCTAATTTAATTTATTTTTGAACTTTATAACTTGTAACGCCATCATTTATTTCTACAGTGTCTATGAGTGATAAAGAGATATTACGTAGGTGTGCTCCGTAGATTTAATAGAAAGTCTGTAGACATACACGCATCCTAGATTTATATTAATTTACAGAATATTCTGAAGCACGTGTATTTTATTTCATTGAGAGATTAATTCTGATAAGTCTCCTAATAAAATACGGGAACGGATTTTTTCGGGAAAAGTTAATCACGTGGTTACCGGGATTTATTGGAGTAGAAATTCTGGATGGATAGAGTAGATATTAAATATTTTTCTATCGGGGGGAGTTAAAATATAATTGCAGGGAAAACCACGTGGGGTAGAGGTGAAAGGAAAATTATGGTGCCTTAAGTGGTTGTGTAATTAAATATTATGCAGAGTAGTATTTGATTTTTGTGTTATGGAATTTAATGAGTTCTAGGTAATATAGTCTATAGAGATAGATATATTTCTGTGTATAGAAATGTAATATATAAATGTAATGGTGAATTTTAATCATTGATGTGCAGTTAATTGTTGTGCATTTTTATCATAAGGGGGAAACGATGATAAGGTCCTGTGACCGCTTACAGAGTTAAAGTAGGCCTAAGTACGGGAGGTTTCCCTACCTGTTTTTAATGTTTTAAGGCCTGAGCAAGCTGTGTATAATTAGTATTGATCAGTGAGTCGGGTTTACTAGACAGACAGGGTGTAGTCGGGGGGAGATGACCCAGAGTCAGTAAATATTTACGTATCGTCGTGCACAAGAGAGGGGAAATGGTGGAGCAGTATTCGTTCGGGTGTTTACATGTTTGTGCTAGATTGGAGTGTGACTGAAGCATCCACTGTTTACGTTTTATATGTAAGTTTGTTATATGAAAGTATTTTGGTATTGTAGTACAGAGTGGCATGTCTTTTGTGTCCACAGCAGTGGTCACGGCCCGAAGAGCGGGAGTTGCCAATAAATCTTGTTCCTGACAGCTGGCAAAGGTAGCCAGTCTTCTCAAGAGAGAAAAGTCGAGGAAACGCCAGAGGCGTAAGAGCTTGTACCGTGGAGGGGTATCGGCTCTGAGTATTGTGGCCCCAGAGAGAGGGAGCGAGGAAGAGCAGGTCGAGACAGCGACGCAGTCTTCAGTGAAAAGGGTTTTCTTAAGACCCGGAGCTCTCAGCTCATATACACACCCATCGAACCCAAGCAAGCGGGTTGGTGTGTCGTTTTTAGCCTCGGTAACTACCGAAGGGCCTAAACCCAAATGAGGGGTAATATAGCAAAGGAGAATCAGCTTTCTTTTCGCCAAATAGAGAAGCCTCTACAGTCTACGGCAAGTGCCTAGTCATCAGAAGTACAAGTCAGAACCAGGAAGAAAGGGATATCATTTCCCGGTTGCTGAAATGAAACGAGAGCAACAAGGCAGAAGTGGAGAGATGGGGAAAATTAGATCAGGGACCTGCAGAGTCTCATATTATTCTTAGAGGGTAGCCTCTGAGCCTTAGAGTTAGAAAAAGTCTATTAAGTAGCAGTGCAGAGTGTGACTTAGTGGCGTATAACGCTGACAGAGTTAGCTACTGTGCAGATAGTCTTTGGCAGTACCAGCAGAACCTTGACATTAGAAATAGTAATTTATAGAGCGTGGCTTTAGTTGACGCCCCACCAAATTA
>JAMPIV010016254.1:0-39049 GCA_024509875.1 Oreohelix idahoensis
TAATATTACTTTCATTACACTTCAGTGACACTTGCTATTTTAACCTCCCATTGTTTTCATAAAGGGATGCAACAAATAAAAATGAAATTTTTTTTGAAAAATGTAACAGAAATTATTTAATGAAGTGGAAAGATTATGGTCAAAGGGAAATAATCAACTGAGAAATAATGCATTTCATCAATGTAGTTCCATGTTTAAAACTGTTTATAGGTCTATTGTTTATGCAGAATAGCTCTCGTTGCTACAAAGACTTAGTTTCAGTTGAGTAAAATAAAGGTACATTTTATATTATTTTGAGCGTATACACAATTAAAACACTTTATGAACAGCGCTGTGACTGTTGAGTGGCCGCTGTATACATTGTTACATATTTCTCAAGTAATAATACAGAATAGAGCCATGTAGTTTTCTCTTCTTTATTTCTTTTTTTAAATTCATTGACTTTTTAGGCATTAAAAAATATCATTTTTGTTACCATCTTTGTCAGATAAATAAACTTGTTGAGTGCTTAAAAATGTCATTGAAAACAAAAGGGAGGTTTGTTACGTCTATCATTTCACAGATTAAAAAATACAGCTGTTTAAATTAGGAACAAATAAAGCTTGATCAGTTAGTTATTGATAGATAAAAAGAATCATCGAGGGTTCCAAAAAAAAAAATGAACGCGTCATTATTACAGATTGATAGTAAATTTTTGCTAAGCTGGTAATATGCATCATTTTTTATTGTGGCCTGGATGTTCTGCTTACCGCTTGCTGCAGTAGCTGCGCTTGATTAAATTCTTGACCTATGTTTGAGTTATGCTTGTGTCAAGATGAGTTAGCTTTCCCCCTTTCCAGCTCTTCATTTCCCGAGATGTTACAAAGAGAAGGGATCCACTGAATCACAACTATAGTGAATTGCTGACACAGTTTGTGAAGTGTTACTCTAAGGTCATCGAGGTCGGCATTAATTCTGATTCTGATTCTTCGCGTTCCAATCACTGACAGCGCATTTAAGAAGATAGCTCCTTGGCTTTCTGAGCTTTCTTGTCATTAGGACGTCTGTTTCATTTTGTAAGGCCTCTGCCTCTGCTCTGAAGTTACTCGAGAATGTTCCGGTTGCGACTGACAGCTATTTTTGCTTTGCTTAAACAAGAAAACTCCGTCTTGGTTCGACAAGGAAGGGTTCGTCCAATCTATATACACATTTTATCAGTAACAAGTGAACACATTCCAGCTTTTAACGACGTTCCGATGTAAATACAGCAAGAAATGTAATTAGAATGACACGATTAATATTTCTGGGGAGCTAACATATTCTGACTAAATTATTACGTCTCTTGCTGATCAAACTACGGTGGAGTAATTGTTGACGCTGTAACATGAGAGGAAGACGCAACTATGTTCTAGCAGAAAATGTGTGAATTCTGTCCGCAGGAAATGTTATAAGAATGAATGACTGAAATGTGGTTTAAGAAAATAATTAAAGTTCCTCGATTTCAAGAGACATGGCGGCTGATATTCTGACATTGGTCAGAGTTCAAGCGGATCTTTCTGTACGCAAGAGAGGATGATAATTATAATTATCTAAAATATGACAACAGTTATCTTTCAGATGAGGACAGTTCTCTCAGAGATGTGTGCTTGTCATATATTCATACAATATATTTAGACAGAAAAAATAAGAACAGTAAATACACACGTAATAATTTATAAGGGACATAACGCATTACAACACAGACAAAGAATGCAGATACGCAGAATTAGACGTAAGGAGTAAACACGATTGTACAGAAATATACACGTTAATGAAAGTGTATATATATACCATCATATACAACACATAACCCAATACCCTAACCCTAACCCTACAGGACACCTAATAGGAACCTACCCTGCACCCTGACCCTGAACCTGGACCATGTCCGAGGAACCTACCTAACCCTAACCCTAAAATAGTGTACACACATAACCCTAACCCTAACCCTAACCCTAACCCCTAACCCTAACCCTAACCCTAACCCTAACCCTAACCCTAACCCTAACCCCTAACCCCTAACCCCTAAACCCTAACCCCTAAGAGACATAACACAAATAGTGAACACACACAATGGTGTACCTCAGATATTGAATACACACTATTAGGCATAACACATATAGGGAACTAACATATTCTGACTAAATTATTACGTCTCTTGCTGATCAAACTACGGTGGAGTAATTGTTGACGCTGTAACATGAGAGGAAGACGCAACTATGTTCTAGCAGAAAATGTGTGAATTCTGTCCGCAGGAAATGTTATAAGAATGACACGTGAAATGTGGTTTAAGAAAATAATTAAAGTTCCTCGATCTCAAGAGACATGGCGGCTGATATTCTGACATTGGTCAGAGTTCAAGCGGATCTTTCTGTACGCAAGAGAGGATGATAATTATCTAAAATATGACAACAGTTATCTTTCAGATGAGGACAGTTCTCTCAGAGATGTGTGCTTGTCATATATTCATACAATATATTTAGACAGAAAAATAAGAACAGTAAATACACACGTAATAATTTATAAGGGACATAACGCATTACAACACAGACAAAGAATGCAGATACGCAGAATTAGACGTAAGGAGTAAACACGATTGTACAGAAATATACACGTTAATGAAAGTGTATATACCATCAGTAACAGCACATAAGCCAATATAGTATAACAAATTCTGTACAGGACGGCACATTGTAATAGGAACCGATTTTAAATGCATCCTGAACAACGTGGACATGTCGCGAGGAACCGTACAAGGAAGAAGGAAGCCTCTAAATAGTGTACACACATAAGTAGACATACCACAAATACTGAACACAAACAAGTAGACATACCACACATACTAAACACACAGAAGTAAATATTTCACCGACAGTGAAATCACACAAGTAAAAATATCACAAATAGCGAAACACATAAAGAGACATAACACAAATAGTGAACACACACAATGGTGTACCTCAGATATTGAATACACACTATTAGGCATAACACATATAGGGAACTAACACAAGTAGACAAACCACAAATAGTGGACACACACAAAAGTAAACATACCACAGATATTAAACACAAAGAACTAGACATACCAAAAGCAATGAAAACACACCAATACACATACAACTATTGGTGAACCCACACATAGACCTACCACAAACAGTGAGCACACAAACGTAGATGTCAGGAAACTATTTATACTGTGGATTTCAATACATGATAAATATGTACTCTTTGGCTCATCATCATCATCATCTAAGGATATAGACAACAAAATTAAAATAACACAATTAACAGGTAATTTAACACCAAACACACTTTTAAAGCACCCAAACCCCCACTGCACACACGGAAGCCACACACGGCTAGCAATACATATGAAATACAATGCAACAGAAATGCCAATATAACTTGCAATAACCAACACCTCAATCTATCAGCATCATACCCACTGATATGTTCCTACCGAGTGAACATCACAATGAATAAAGGTGTTGATGGTATAAATTTGTTTGTCATTCGTGATGACAAAAATGTAAACAAAGAATAAATGTTCACAAACATTCATTCAGATGCTCAAGCGTAAGATGGAAAAGAGAACACATCTTGGGAAAAGAGGACAGACTGTCACACTACATTATGGCAACAGCTCGCTGGACGAATAGATGTGAACAGTAACATTTTTTTTTTTTTTTGTTTGTTTTTTCTTCAGCTGTTTGCTACTTTCCCTTGCGTAGCACGTTCCTTTCAACAATGTTGTAAACATGATGTAGAAGGAAATGGTGGACATTTTGACAACAAATACTTTCTTATGAGATTTTCTATTTGATGTGCACAATACATGAATCTCATGTTACATGTGCGAAAGGCATCGCAACAATCATACTGCTTTTGACAACGTAGCAACGAAAACAGTGTTGATGGTATGTAGCAGGTTTAAAAAGTTTTCTTAGTCATTGTTAACTGAAAGTTGCAAGGACAGAATCAACATTTTTCTTAAGCAAGCCTTGATGCAGTGCATGTGCACAACATATCACCAACCTCAAAAATTTACTTCTCAGTAAACACACTTGAAGTATGGCAATATGTGCTGGTATAAATTATAATTACCTTAAATAGAAAATATTGCTCTCATTATTAAGAAAAATAAACATCAGACCTAACACTTTGCCTCCAGCTTTCGTTTCTGTTAAATATGTATAGGGACCATTTATTGTTTAAATAAGACTATACTTTATTAATATCTGCTATATAAAGTGCATTTAGCGTTATTTTCTGCTGCATAGACTGCATTTGACGATATTCAGGCATCAATGAACATGTAAGTGGACCTATAGACTGTCACATAATTATTATATTGGTGAACAGTTAAAACTAAAGCAGTTTATATTTAAAAGCAGCCTCTGCGCTGTTACAATGATAGATGTTTGTTCAGGTGGTAAATAGAAAAAATATGAATTGACAATGTAAATTGCACAAAAGGTATCTCAAATAGTTATTTGAAACCCCGTTTGAACACTGACCTATCGTACATTTAAGATTAGGCGAGGGATAACTGGCGCAGCATCTCCCCTCTTTGATAAGCAAGGACATTATCAAAGGATAAGTCCTGCTCATCGAGTGAGACTATGGCCGCTAACCAGCTACCACAAGGACGCACAGAGAGCCCACCTCTGTGCTGAGGATGCCAGCTTTTAACTACGCACCCGACCTAACTCCTCGCCCCCAGCTTTCGTCTTCTACCATGACATATGGGGAGGAACCAGCTCTGACCCCAGGCGTGCAAAGTTCCCGGGCAAGGGAAGCTTGAGCTGGACCTTGAACCTCAAAGAGGCGTCGAAGTCATGTATAGACTAGGCCAGTTCCGAGTAGAAGTCGACACTAGCCGCTCCCACCGGCACCAATTTATTTTTTAATAACATTATAAGCTACTCTAACAAGTGTCTTTTTCTGGTTGTAAAAATTTGCATATCATCTGTGAAAGAAAATTATTGACATTGGAAAATTAAAACGACGCATTTAAAAAAACAATAAGATAAAATAACAGAGCTTCGTTTTAGGGCGTGATGTTACGTAGGTTATTAATTGGACGTTAATATTACTTTCATTACACTTCAGTGACACTTGCTATTTTAACCTCCCATTGTTTTCATAAAGGGATGCAACAAATAAAAAATGAAATTTTTTTTGAAAAATGTAACAGAAATTATTTAATGAAGTGGAAAGATTATGGTCAAAGGGAAATAATCAACTGAGAAATAATGCATTTCATCAATGTAGTTCCATGTTTAAAACTGTTTATAGGTCTATTGTTTATGCAGAATAGCTCTCGTTGCTACAAAGACTTAGTTTCAGTTGAGTAAAATAAAGGTACATTTTATATTATTTTGAGCGTATACACAATTAAAACACTTTATGAACAGCGCTGTGACTGTTGAGTGGCCGCTGTATACATTGTTACATATTTCTCAAGTAATAATACAGAATAGAGCCATGTAGTTTTCTCTTCTTTATTTCTTTTTTTAAATTCATTGACTTTTTAGGCATTAAAAAATATCATTCATTCTTGTTACCATCTTTGTCAGATAAATAAACTTGTTGAGTGCTTAAAAATGTCATTGAAAACAAAAGGGAGGTTTGTTACGTCTATCATTTCACAGATTAAAAAATACAGCTGTTTAAATTAGGAACAAATAAAGCTTGATCAGTTAGTTATTGATAGATAAAAAGAATCATCGAGGGTTCCAAAAAAATGAACGCGTCATTATTACAGATTGATAGTAAATTTTTGCTAAGCTGGTAATATGCATCATTTTTATTGTGGCCTGGATGTTCTGCTTACCGCTTGCTGCAGTAGCTGCGCTTGATTAAATTCTTGACCTATGTTTGAGTTATGCTTGTGTCAAGATGAGTTAGCTTTCCCCATTTCCAGCTCTTCATTTCCCGAGATGTTACAAAGAGAAGGGATCCACTGAATCACAACTCTAGTGAATTGCTGACACAGTTTGTGAAGTGTTACTCTAAGGTCATCGAGGTCGGCATTAATTCTGATTCTTCGCGTTCCAATCACTGACAGCGCATTTAAGAAGATAGCTCCTTGTCTTTCTGAGCTTTCTTGTCATTAGGACGTCTGTTTCATTTTGTAAGGCCTCTGCCTCTGCTCTGAAGTTACTCGAGAATGTTCCGGTTGCGACTGACAGCTATTTTTGCTTTGCTTAAACAAGAAAACTCCGTCTTGGTTCGACAAGGAAGGGTTCGTCCAATATATATACACATTTTATCAGTAACAAGTGAACACATTCCAGCTTTTAACGACGTTCCGATGTAAATACAGCAAGAAATGTAATTAGAATGACACGATTAATATTTCTGGGGAGCTAACATATTCTGACTAAATTATTACGTCTCTTGCTGATCAAACTACGGTGGAGTAATTGTTGACGCTGTAACATGAGAGGAAGACGCAACTATGTTCTAGCAGAAAATGTGTGAATTCTGTCCGAAGGAAATGTTATAAGAATGACTGAAATGTGGTTTAAGAAAATAATTAAAGTTCCTCGATTTCAAGAGACATGGCGGCTGATATTCTGACATTGGTCAGAGTTCAAGCGGATCTTTCTGTACGCAAGAGAGGATGATAATTATCTAAAATATGACAACAGTTATCTTTCAGATGAGGACAGTTCTCTCAGAGATGTGTGCTTGTCATATATTCATACAATATATTTAGACAGAAAAATAAGAACAGTAAATACACACGTAATAATTTATAAGGGACATAACGCATTGCAACACAGACAAAAAATGTAGATACGCAGAATTAGACGTAAGGAGTAAACACGATTGTACAGAAATATACACGTTAATGAAAGTGTATATACCATCAGTAAAAGCACATAAGCCAATATAGTATAACAAATTCTGTACAGGACGGCACATTGTAATAGGAACCGATTTTAAATGCATCCTGAACAACGTGGACAACCGTACCCAAGGAAGAGACCCTAAGCCCCTAAACTAACAATAACCCTAACCCTAACCCCTAACACTAACACTAACCCCTACACACCTAACCACTAACCCCTAAAACCCTAACACTAAAATAACCCCTAACCCTAAACCAAAACCCTAACCCTAAATAGAAACACACCCTAACTAACCCTAAAACCCTAAAAAGAATAACACTAAATACAACACACTAACCCTAACCCCAAATGTAATTAGAATGACACGATTAATATTTCTGGGGAGCTAACATATTCTGACTAAATTATTACGTCTCTTGCTGATCAAACTACGGTGGAGTAATTGTTGACGCTGTAACATGAGAGGAAGACGCAACTATGTTCTAGCAGTAAATGTGTGAATTCTGTCCGCAGGAAATGTTATAAGAATGACTGAAATGTGGTTTAAGAAAATAATTAAAGTTCCTCGATTTCAAGAGACATGGCGGCTGATATTCTGACATTGGTCAGAGTTCAAGCGGATCTTTCAGCAATACAATGATGATAAATTATCTAAAATATGACGTAACAGGTAAGTTCCCTTTTATTAACCACTGGTTAGGGTTAGGGTTAGGGGTTAGGGGTTAGGGGTTAGGGGTTAGGCATTAGGGGTTAGGGGTTAGGGTTAGGGTTTAGGGGTTAGGGGTTAGGGGTTAGGGTTTAGGGTTTAGGGGTTAGGGGTTAGGGGTTAGGGTTAGGGTTAGGGTTAAGGTTAGGGTTAGGGTTAGGGTTAGGGTTAGACGTAAGGAGTAAACACGATTGTACAGAAATATACACGTTAATGAAAGTGTATATACCATCAGTAACAGCACATAAGCCAATATAGTATAACAAATTCTGTACAGGACGGCACATTGTAATAGGAACCGATTTTAAATGCATCCTGAACAACGTGGACATGTCGCGAGGAACCGTACAAGGAAGAAGGAAGCCTCTAAATAGTGTACACACATAAGTAGACATACCACAAATACTGAACACAAACAAGTAGACATACCACACATACTAAACACACAGAAGTAAATATTGAGACATAACACAAATAGTGAACACACACAATGGTGTACCTCAGATATTGAATACACACTATTAGGCATAACACATATAGGGAACTAACACAAGTAGACAAACCACAAATAGTGGACACACAAAAGTAAACATACCACAGATATTAAACACAAAGAACTAGACATACCAAAAGCAATGAAAACACACCAATACACATACAACTATTGGTGAACCCACACATAGACCTACCACAAACAGTGAGCACACAAACGTAGATGTCAGGAAACTATTTATACTGTGGATTTCAATACATGATAAATATGTACTCTTTGGCTCATCATCTAAGGATACGACCACAGCATACAATAGCTGACAATAATTAAACATAACACCTGTAACAGGTAAGTTCCCTTTTATTAACCACTGCACACGGAAGCCACACACGGCTAGCAATACATATGAAATACAATGCAACAGAAATGCCAATATAACTTGCAATAACCAACACCTCAATCTATCAGCATCATACCCACTGATATGTTCCTACCGAGTGAACATCACAATGAATAAAGGTGTTGATGGTATAAATTTGTTTGTCATTCGTGATGAAAAAAAATGTAAACAAAGAATAAATGTTCACAAACATTCATTCAGATGCTCAAGCGTAAGATGGAAAAGAGAACACATCTTGGGAAAAGAGGACAGACTGTCACACTACATTATGGCAACAGCTCGCTGGACGAATAGATGTGAACAGTAACATTGTTTTCTTTTGTTTGTTTTTTCTTCAGCTGTTTGCTACTTTCCCTTGCGTAGCACGTTCCTTTCAACAATGTTGTAAACATGATGTAGAAGGAAATGGTGGACATTTTGACAACAAATACTTTCTTATGAGATTTTCTATTTGATGCATGTTACATGTGCGAAAGGCATCGCAACAATCATACTGCTTTTGACAACGTAGCAACGAAAACAGTGTTGATGGTATGTAGCAGGTTTAAAAAGTTTTCTTAGTCATTGTTAACTGAAAGTTGCAAGGACAGAATCAACATTTTTTTCTTAAGCAAGCCTTGATGCAGTGCATGTGCACAACATATCACCAACCTCAAAAATTTACTTCTCAGTAAACACACTTGAAGTATGGCAATATGTGCTGGTATAAATTATAATTACCTTAAATAGAAAATATTGCTCTCATTATTAAGAAAAATAAACATCAGACCTAACACTTTGCCTCCAGCTTTCGTTTCTGTTAAATATGTTTAGGGACCATTTATTGTTTAAATAAGACTATACTTTATTAATATCTGCTATATAAAGTGCATTTAGCGTTATTTTCTGCTGCATAGACTGCATTTGACGATATTCAGGCATCAATGAACATGTAAGTGACCTATAGACTGTCACATAATTATTATATTGGTGAACAGTTAAAACTAAAGCAGTTTATATTTAAAAGCAGCCTCTGCGCTGTTACAATGATAGATGTTTGTTCAGGTGGTAAATAGAAAAATATGAATTGACAATGTAAATTGCACAAAAGGTATCTCAAATAGTTATTTGAAACCCCGTTTGAACACTGACCTATCGTACATTTAAGATTAGGCGAGGGATAACTGGCGCAGCATCTCCCCTCTTTGATAAGCAAGGACATTATCAAAGGATAAGTCCTGCTCATCGAGTGAGACTATGGCCGCTAACCAGCTACCACAAGGACGCACAGAGAGCCCACCTCTGTGCTGAGGATGCCAGCTTTTAACTACGCACCCGACCTAACTCCTCGCCCCCAGCTTTCGTCTTCTACCATGACATATGGGGAGGAACCAGCTCTGACCCCAGGCGTGCAAAGTTCCCGGGCAAGGGAAGCTTGAGCTGGACCTTGAACTCGAAGTCATGTATAGACTAGGCCAGTTCCGAGTAGAAGTCGACACTAGCCGCTCCCACCGGCCCCAATTTATGTTTTAATAACATTATAAGCTACTCTAACAAGTGTCTTTTTCTGGTTGTAAAAATTTGCATATCATCTGTGAAAGAAAATTATTGACATTGGAAAATTAAAACGACGCATTTAAAAACAATAAGATAAAATAACAGAGCTTCGTTTTAGGGCGTGATGTTACGTAGGTTATTAATTGGACGTTAATATTACTTTCATTACACTTCAGTGACACTTGCTATTTTAACCTCCCATTGTTTTCATAATGGGATGCAACAAATAAAAATGAAATTTTTTTTGAAAAATGTAACAGAAATTATTTAATGAAGTGGAAAGATTATGGTCAAAGGGAAATAATCAACTGAGAAATAATGCATTTCATCAATGTAGTTCCATGTTTAAAACTGTTTATAGGTCTATTGTTTATGCAGATAGCTCTCGTTGCTACAAAGACTTAGTTTCAGTTGAGTAAAATAAAGGTACATTTTATATTTTTTTGAGCGTATACACAATTAAAACACTTTATGAACAGCGCTGTGACTGTTGAGTGGCCGCTGTATACATTGTTACATATTTCTCAAGTAATAATACAGAATAGAGCCATGTAGTTTTCTCTTCTTTTTTTTTTTTTTTTAAATTCATTGACTTTTTAGGCATTAAAAAATATCATTCTTGTTACCATCTTTGTCAGATAAATAAACTTGTTGAGTGCTTAAAAATGTCATTGAAAACAAAAGGGAGGTTTGTTACGTCTATCATTTCACAGATTAAAAAAATACAGCTGTTTAAATTAGGAACAAGTAAAGCTTGATCAGTTAGTTATTGATAGATAAAAAGAATCATCGAGGGTTCCAAAAAAATGAACGCGTCATTATTACAGATTGATAGTAAATTTTTGCTAAGCTGGTAATATGCATCATTTTTTATTGTGGCCTGGATGTTCTGCTTACCGCTTGCTGCAGTAGCTGCGCTTGATTAAATTCTTGACCTATGTTTGAGTTATGCTTGTGTCAAGATGAGTTAGCTTTCCCCCTTTCCAGCTCTTCATTTCCCGAGATGTTACAAAGAGAAGGGATCCACCGAATCACAACTCTAGTGAATTGCTGACACAGTTTGTGAAGTGTTACTCTAAGGTCATCGAGGTCGGCATTAATTCTGATTCTTCGCGTTCCAATCACTGACAGCGCATTTAAGAAGATAGCTCCTTGTCTTTCTGAGCTTTCTTGTCATTAGGACGTCTGTTTCATTTTGTAAGGCCTCTGCCTCTGCTCTGAAGTTACTCGAGAATGTTCCGGTGCGACTGACAGCTATTTTTGCTTTGCTTAAACAAGAAAACTCCGTCTTGGTTCGACAAGGAAGGGTTCGTCCAATCTATATACACATTTTATCAGTAACAAGAGAACACATTCCAGCTTTTAACGACGTTCCGATGTAAATACAGCAAGAAATGTAATTAGAATGACACGATTAATATTTCTGGGGAGCTAACATATTCTGAATAAATTATTACGTCTCTTGCTGATCAAACTACGGTGGAGTAATTGTTGACGCTGTAACATGAGAGGAAGACGCAACTATGTTCTAGCAGTAAATGTGTGAATTCTGTCCGCAGGAAATGTTATAAGAATGACTGAAATGTGGTTTAAGAAAATAATTAAAGTTCCTCGATTTCAAGAGACATGGCGGCTGATATTCTGACATTGGTCAGAGTTCAAGCGGATCTTTCTGTACGCAAGAGAGGATGATAATTATCTAAAATATGACAACAGTTATCTTTCAGATGAGGACAGTTCTCTCAGAGATGTGTGCTTGTCATATATTCATACAATATATTTAGACAGAAAAATAAGAACAGTAAATACACACGTAATAATTTATAAGGGACATAACGCATTGCAACACAGAATTAGACGTAAGGAGTAAACACGATTGTACAGAAATATACACGTTAATGAAAGTGTATATACCATCAGTAAAAGCACATAAGCCAATATAGTATAACAAATTCTGTACAGGACGGCACATTGTAATAGGAACCGATTTTAAATGCATCCTGAACAACGTGGACATGTCGCGAGGAACCGTACAAGGAAGAAGGAAGCCTCTAAATAGTGTACACACATAAGTAGACATACCACAAATACTGAACACAAACAAGTAGACATACCACACATACTAAACACACAGAAGTAAATATTTCACCGACAGTGAAATCACACAAGTAAAAATATCACAAATAGCGAAACACATAAAGAGACATAACACAAATAGTGAACACACACAATGGTGTACCTCAGATATTGAATACACACTATTAGGCATAACACATATAGGGAACTAAAACAAGTAGACAAACCACAAATAGTGGACACACAAAAGTAAACATACCACAGATATTAAACACAAAGAACTAGACATACCAAAAGCAATGAAAACACACCAATACACACACAACTATTGGTGAACCCACACATAGACCTACCACAAACAGTGAGCACACAAACGTAGATGTCAGGAAACTATTTATACTGTGGATTTCAATACATGATAAATATGTACTCTTTGGCTCATCATCTAAGGATACGACCACAGCATACAATAGCTGACAATAATTAAACATAACACCTGTAACAGGTAAGTTCCCTTTTATTAACCACTGCACACACGGAAGCCACACACGGCTAGCAATACATATGAAATACAATGCAACAGAAATGCCAATATAACTTGCAATAACCAACACCTCAATCTATCAGCATCATACCCACTGATATGTTCCTACCGAGTGAACATCACAATGAATAAAGGTGTTGATGGTATAAATTTGTTTGTCATTCGTGATGACAAAAAATGTAAACAAAGAATAAATGTTCACAAACATTCATTCAGATGCTCAAGCGTAAGACGGAAAAGAGAACACATCTTGGGAAAAGAGGACAGACTGTCACACTACATTATGGCAACAGCTCGCTGGACGAATAGATGTGAACAGTAACATTGTTTTTTTTTTTTTTTTTTTTTTCTTCAGCTGTTTGCTACTTTCCCTTGCGTAGCACGTTCCTTTCAACAATGTTGTAAACATGATGTAGAAGGAAATGGTGGACATTTTGACAACAAATACTTTCTTATGAGATTTTCTATTTGATGTGCACAATACATGAATCTCATGTTACATGTGCGAAAGGCATCGCAACAATCATACTGCTTTTGACAACGTAGCAACGAAAACAGTGTTGATGGTATGTAGCAGGTTTAAAAAGTTTTCTTAGTCATTGTTAACTGAAAGTTGCAAGGACAGAATCAACATTTTTCTTAAGCAAGCCTTGATGCAGTGCATGTGCACAACATATCACCAACCTCAAAAATTTACTTCTCAGTAAACACACTTGAAGTATGGCAATATGTGCTGGTATAAATTATAATTACCTTAAATAGAAAATATTGCTCTCATTATTAAAAAAAATAAACATCAGACCTAACACTTTGCCTCCAGCTTTCGTTTCTGTTAAATATGTATAGGGACCATTTATTGTTTAAATAAGACTATACTTTATTAATATCTGCTATATATAAAGTGCATTTAGCGTTATTTTCTGCTGCATAGACTGCATTTGACGATATTCAGGCATCAATGAACATGTAAGTGGACCTATAGACTGTCACATAATTATTATATTGGTGAACAGTTAAAACTAAAGCAGTTTATATTTAAAAGCAGCCTCTGCGCTGTTACAATGATAGATGTTTGTTCAGGTGGTAAATAGAAAAATATGAATTGACAATGTAAATTGCACCAAAGGTATCTCAAATAGTTATTTGAAACCCCGTTTGAACACTGACCTATCGTACATTTAAGATTAGGCGAGGGATAACTGGCGCAGCATCTCCCCTCTTTGATAAGCAAGGACATTATCAAAGGATAAGTCCTGCTCATCGAGTGAGACTATGGCCGCTAACCAGCTACCACAAGGACGCACAGAGAGCCCACCTCTGTGCTGAGGATGCCAGCTTTTAACTACGCACCCGACCTAACTCCTCGCCCCCAGCTTTCGTCTTCTACCATGACATATGGGGAGGAACCAGCTCTGACCCCAGGCGTGCAAAGTTCCCGGGCAAGGGAAGCTTGAGCTGGACCTTGAACCTCAAAGAGGCGTCGAAGTCATGTATAGACTAGGCCAGTTCCGAGTAGAAGTCGACACTAGCCGCTCCCACCGGCCCCAATTTATGTTTTAATAACATTATAAGCTACTCTAACAAGTGTCTTTTTCTGGTTGTAAAAATTTGCATATCATCTGTGAAAGAAAAAGAAAATTATTGACATTGGAAAATTAAAACGACGCATTTAAAAACAATAAGAAAAAATAACAGAGCTTCGTTTTAGGGCGTGATGTTACGTAGGTTATTAATTGGACGTTAATATTACTTTCATTACACTTCAGTGACACTTGCTATTTTAACCTCCCATTGTTTTCATAAAGGGATGCAACAAATAAAAATGAAATTTTTTTTGAAAAATGTAACAGAAATTATTTAATGAAGTGGAAAGATTATGGTCAAAGGGAAATAATCAACTGAGAAATAATGCATTTCATCAATGTAGTTCCATGTTTAAAACTGTTTATAGGTCTATTGTTTATGCAGAATAGCTCTCGTTGCTACAAAGACTTAGTTTCAGTTGAGTAAAATAAAGGTACATTTTATATTATTTTGAGCGTATACACAATTAAAACACTTTATGAACAGCGCTGTGACTGTTGAGTGGCCGCTGTATACATTGTTACATATTCTCAAGTAATAATAATACAGAATAGAGCCATGTCTTTTCTTTTTTTTTTTTTTTTTTATTTCTTTTTTTAAATTCATTGACTTTTTAGGCATTAAAAAATATCATTCTTGTTACCATCTTTGTCAGATAAATAAACTTGTTGAGTGCTTAAAAATGTCATTGAAAACAAAAGGGAGGTTTGTTACGTCTATCATTTCACAGATTAAAAATACAGCTGTTTAAATTAGGAACAAGTAAAGCTTGATCAGTTAGTTATTGATAGATAAAAAGAATCATCGAGGGTTCCAAAAAAATGAACGCGTCATTATTACAGATTGATAGTAAATTTTTGCTAAGCTGGTAATATGCATCATTTTTATTGTGGCCTGGATGTTCTGCTTACCGCTTGCTGCAGTAGCTGCGCTTGATTAAATTCTTGACCTATGTTTGAGTTATGCTTGTGTCAAGATGAGTTAGCTTTCCCCCTTTCCAGCTCTTCATTTCCCGAGATGTTACAAAGAGAAGGGATCCACCGAATCACAATTCTAGTGAATTGCTGACACAGTTTGTGAAGTGTTACTCTAAGGTCATCGAGGTCGGCATTAATTCTGATTCTTCGCGTTCCAATCACTGACAGCGCATTTAAGAAGATAGCTCCTTGTCTTTCTGAGCTTTCTTGTCATTATGGCGTCTGTTTCATTTTGTAAGGCCTCTGCCTCTGCTCTGAAGTTACTCGAGAATGTTCCGGTTGCGACTGACAGCTATTTTTGCTTTGCTTAAAAAAGAAAACTCCGTCTTGGTTCGACAAGGAAGGGTTCGTCCAATCTATATACACATTTTATCAGTAACAAGTGAACACATTCCAGCTTTTAACGACGTTCCGATGTAAATACAGCAAGAAATGTAATCAGAATGACACGATTAATATTTCTGGGGAGCTAACATATTCTGACTAAATTATTACGTCTCTTGCTGATCAAACTACGGTGGAGTAATTGTTGACGCTGTAACATGAGAGGAAGACGCAACTATGTTCTAGCAGAAAATGTGTGAATTCTGTCCGCAGGAAATGTTATAAGAATGACTGAAATGTGGTTTAAGAAAATAATTAAAGTTCCTCGATTTCAAGAGACATGGCGGCTGATATTCTGACATTGGTCAGAGTTCAAGCGGATCTTTCTGTACGCAAGAGAGGATGATAATTATCTAAAATATGACAACAGTTATCTTTCAGATGAGGACAGTTCTCTCAGAGATGTGTGCTTGTCATATATTCATACAATATATTTAGACAGAAAAAAATAAGAACAGTAAATACACACGTAATAATTTATAAGGGACATAACGCATTGCAACACAGACAAAAAATGTAGATACGCAGAATTAGACGTAAGGAGTAAACACGATTGTACAGAAATATACACGTTAATGAAAGTGTATATACCATCAGTAAAAGCACATAAGCCAATATAGTATAACAAATTCTGTACAGGACGGCACATTGTAATAGGAACCGATTTTAAATGCAACCTGAACAACGTGGACATGTCGCGAGGAACCGTACAAGGAAGAAGGAAGCCTCTAAATAGTGTACACACATAAGTAGACATACCACAAATACTGAACACAAACAAGTAGACATACCACACATACTAAACACACAGAAGTAAATATTTCACCGACAGTGAAATCACACAAGTAAAAATATCACAAATAGCGAAACACATAAAGAGACATAACACAAATAGTGAACACACACAATGGTGTACCTCAGATATTGAATACACACTATTAGGCATAACACATATAGGGAACTAACACAAGTAGACAAACCACAAATAGTGGACACACAAAAGTAAACATACCACAGATATTAAACACAAAGAACTAGACATACCAAAAGCAATGAAAACACACCAATACACATACAACTATTGGTGAACCCACACATAGACCTACCACAAACAGTGAGCACACAAACGTAGATGTCAGGAAACTATTTATACTTGTGGATTTCAATACATGATAAATATGTACTCTTTGGCTCATCATCTAAGGATACGACCACAGCATACAATAGCTGACAATAATTAAACATAACACCTGTAACAGGTAAGTTCCCTTTTATTTAACCACTGCACACACGGAAGCCACACACGGCTAGCAATACATATGAAATACAATGCAACAGAAATGCCAATATAACTTGCAATAACCAACACCTCAATCTATCAGCATCATACCCACTGATATGTTCCTACCGAGTGAACATCACAATGAATAAAGGTGTTGATGGTATAAATTTGTTTGTCATTCGTGATGACAAAAAAATGTAAACAAAGAATAAATGTTCACAAACATTCATTCAGATGCTCAAGCGTAAGATGGAAAAGAGAACACATCTTGGGAAAAGAGGACAGACTGTCACACTACATTATGGCAACAGCTCGCTGGACGAATAGATGTGAACAGTAACATTGTTTCTTTTGTTTGTTTTTTCTTCAGCTGTTTGCTACTTTCCCTTGCGTAGCACGTTCCTTTCAACAATGTTGTAAACATGATGTAGAAGGAAATGGTGGACATTTTGACAACAAATACTTTCTTATGAGATTTTCTATTTGATGTGCACAATACATGAATCTCATGTTACATGTGCGAAAGGCATCGCAACAATCATACTGCTTTTGACAACGTAGCAACGAAAACAGTGTTGATGGTATGTAGCAGGTTTAAAAAGTTTTCTTAGTCATTGTTAACTGAAAGTTGCAAGGACAGAATCAACTTTTTTCTTAAGCAAGCCTTGATGCAGTGCATGTGCACAACATATCACCAACCTCAAAAATTTACTTCTCAGTAAACACACTTGAAGTATGGCAATATGTGCTGGTATAAATTATAATTACCTTAAATAGAAAATATTGCTCTCATTATTAAGAAAAATAAACATCAGACCTAACACTTTGCCTCCAGCTTTCGTTTCTGTTAAATATGTATAGGGACCATTTATTGTTTAATTAAGACTATACTTTATTAATAGCTGCTATATAAAGTGCATTTAGCGTTATTTTCTGCTGCATAGACTGCATTTGACGATATTCAGGCATCAATGAACATGTAAGTGGACCTATAGACTGTCACATAATTATTATATTGGTGAACAGTTAAAACTAAAGCAGTTTATATTTAAAAGCAGCCTCTGCGCTGTTACAATGATAGATGTTTGTTCAGGTGGTAAATAAAAAATATGAATTGACAATGTAAATTGCACAAAAGGTATCTCAAATAGTTATTTGAAACCCCGTTTGAACACTGACCTATCGTACATTTAAGATTAGGCGAGGGATAACTGGCGCAGCATCTCCCCTCTTTGATAAGCAAGGACATTATCAAAGGATAAGTCCTGCTCATCGAGTGAGACTATGGCCGCTAACCAGCTACCACAAGGACGCACAGAGAGCCCACCTCTGTGCTGAGGATGCCAGCTTTTAACTACGCACCGACCTAACTCCTCGCCCCCAGCTTTCGTCTTCTACCATGACATATGGGGAGGAACCAGCTCTGACCCCAGGCGTGCAAAGTTCCCGGGCAAGGGAAGCTTGAGCTGGACCTTGAACCTCAAAGAGGCGTCGAAGTCATGTATAGACTAGGCCAGTTCCGAGTAGAAGTCGACACTAGCCGCTCCCACCGGCCCCAATTTATGTTTTAATAACATTATAAGCTACTCTAACAAGTGTCTTTTTCTGGTTGTAAAAATTTGCATATCATCTGTGAAAGAAAATTATTGACATTGGAAAATTAAAACGACGCATTTAAAAACAATAAGATAAAATAACAGAGCTTCGTTTTAGGGCGTGATGTTACGTAGGTTATTAATTGGACGTTAATATTACTTTCATTACACTTCAGTGACACTTGCTATTTTAACCTCCCATTGTTTTCATAAAGGGATGCAACAAATAAAAATGAAATTTTTTTTGAAAAATGTAACAGAAATTATTTAATGAAGTGGAAATAATGGTCAAAGGGAAATAATCAACTGAGAAATAATGCATTTCATCAATGTAGTTCCATGTTTAAAACTGTTTATAGGTCTATTGTTTATGCAGAATAGCTCTCGTTGCTACAAAGACTTAGTTTCAGTTGAGTAAAATAAAGGTACATTTTATATTATTTTGAGCGTATACACAATTAAAAGCACTTTATGAACAGCGCTGTGACTGTTGAGTGGCCGCTGTATACATTGTTACATATTTCTCAAGTAATAATACAGAATAGAGCCATGTAGTTTTCTCTTCTTTTTTTCTTTTTTTAAATTCATTGACTTTTTAGGCATTAAAAAATATCATTCTTGTTACCATCTTTGTCAGATAAATAAACTTGTTGAGTGCTTAAAAATGTCATTGAAAACAAAAGGGAGGTTTGTTACGTCTATCATTTCACAGATTAAAAAATACAGCTGTTTAAATTAGGAACAAGTAAAGCTTGATCAGTTAGTTATTGATAGATAAAAAGAATCATCGAGGGTTCCAAAAAAATGAACGCGTCATTATTACAGATTGATAGTAAATTTTTGCTAAGCTGGTAATATGCATCATTTTTATTGTGGCCTGGATGTTCTGCTTACCGCTTGCTGCAGTAGCTGCGCTTGATTAAATTCTTGACCTATGTTTGAGTTATGCTTGTGTCAAGATGAGTTAGCTTTCCCCCTTTCCAGCTCTTCATTTCCCGAGATGTTACAAAGAGAAGGGATCCACCGAATCACAACTCTAGTGAATTGCTGACACAGTTTGTGAAGTGTTACTCTAAGGTCATCGAGGTCGGCATTAATTCTGATTCTTCGCGTTCCAATCACTGACAGCGCATTTAAGAAGATAGCTCCTTGTCTTTCTGAGCTTTCTTGTCATTAGGACGTCTGTTTCATTTTGTAAGGCCTCTGCCTCTGCTCTGAAGTTACTCGAGAATGTTCCGGTGCGACTGACAGCTATTTTTGCTTTGCTTAAACAAGAAAACTCCGTCTTTGTTCGACAAGGAAGGGTTCGTCCAATCTATATACACATTTTATCAGTAACAAGTGAACACATTCCAGCTTTTAACGACGTTCCGATGTAAATACAGCAAGAAATGTAATTAGAATGACACGATTAATATTTCTGGGGAGCTAACATATTCTGACTAAATTATTACGTCTCTTGCTGATCAAACTACGGTGGAGTAATTGTTGACGCTGTAACATGAGAGGAAGACGCAACTATGTTCTAGCAGTAAATGTGTGAATTCTGTCCGCAGGAAATGTTATAAGAATGACTGAAATGTGGTTTAAGAAAATAATTAAAGTTCCTCGATTTCAAGAGACATGGCGGCTGATATTCTGACATTGGTCAGAGTTCAAGCGGATCTTTCTGTACGCAAGAGAGGATGATAATTATCTAAAATATGACAACAGTTATCTTTCAGATGAGGACAGTTCTCTCAGAGATGTGTGCTTGTCATATATTCATACAATATATTTAGACAGAAAAATAAGAACAGTAAATACACACTTAATAATTTATAAGGGACATAACGCATTGCAACACAGACAAAAAATGTAGATACGCAGAATTAGACGTAAGGAGTAAACACGATTGTACAGAAATATACACGTTAATGAAAGTGTATATACCATCAGTAAAAGCACATAAGCCAATATAGTATAACAAATTCTGTACAGGACGGCACATTGTAATAGGAACCGATTTTAAATGCATCCTGAACAACGTGGACATGTCGCGAGGAACCGTACAAGGAAGAAGGAAGCCTCTAAATAGTGTACACACATAAGTAGACATACCACAAATACTGAACACAAACAAGTAGACATACCACACATACTAAACACACAGAAGTAAATATTTCACCGACAGTGAAATCACACAAGTAAAAATATCACAAATAGCGAAACACATAAAGAGACATAACACAAATAGTGAACACACACAATGGTGTACCTCAGATATTGAATACACACACTATTAGGCATAACACATATAGGGAACTAACACAAGTAGACAAACCAACACAAAAGTAAACATACCACAGATATTAAACACAAAGAACTAGACATACCAAAAGCAATGAAAACACACCAATACACATACAACTATTGGTGAACCCACACATAGACCTACCACAAACAGTGAGCACACAAACGTAGATGTCAGGAAACTATTTATACTGTGGATTTCAATACATGATAAATATGTACTCTTTGGCTCATCATCTAAGGATACGACCACAGCATACAATAGCTGACAATAATTAAACATAACACCTGTAACAGGTAAGTTCCCTTTTATTAACCACTGCACACACGGAAGCCACACACGGCTAGCAATACATATGAAATACAATGCAACAGAAATGCCAATATAACTTGCAATAACCAACACCTCAATCTATCAGCATCATACCCACTGATATGTTCCTACCGAGTGAACATCCACAATGAATAAAGGTGTTGATGGTATAAATTTGTTTGTCATTCGTGATGAACAAAAAATGTAAACAAAGAATAAATGTTCACAAACATTCATTCAGATGCTCAAGCGTAAGATGGAAAAGAGAACACATCTTGGGAAAAGAGGACAGACTGTCACACTACATTATGGCAACAGCTCGCTGGACGAATAGATGTGAACAGTAACATTGTTGTCTTTTGTTTGTTTTTTCTTCAGCTGTTTGCTACTTTCCCTTGCGTAGCACGTTCCTTTCAACAATGTTGTAAACATGATGTAGAAGGAAATGGTGGACATTTTGACAACAAATACTTTCTTATGAGATTTTCTATTTGATGTGCACAATACATGAATCTCATGTTACATGTGCGAAAGGCATCGCAACAATCATACTGCTTTTGACAACGTAGCAACGAAAACAGTGTTGATGGTATGTAGCAGGTTTAAAAAGTTTTCTTAGTCATTGTTAACTGAAAGTTGCAAGGACAGAATCAACATTTTTTCTTAAGCAAGCCTTGATGCAGTGCATGTGCACAACATATCACCAACCTCAAAAATTTACTTCTCAGTAAACACACTTGAAGTATGGCAATATGTGCTGGTATAAATTATAATTACCTTAAATAGAAAAATATTGCTCTCATTATTAAGAAAAATAAACATCAGACCTAACACTTTGCCTCCAGCTTTCGTTTCTGTTAAATATGTATAGGGACCATTTATTGTTTAAATAAGACTATACTTTATTATATCTGCTATATAAAGTGCATTTAGCGTTATTTTCTGCTGCATAGACTGCATTTGACGATATTCAGGCATCAATGAACATGTAAGTGGACCTATAGACTGTCACATAATTATTATATTGGTGAACAGTTAAAACTAAAGCAGTTTATATTTAAAAGCAGCCTCTGCGCTGTTACAATGATAGATGTTTGTTCAGGTGGTAAATAGAAAAATATGAATTGACAATGTAAATTGCACAAAAGGTATCTCAAATAGTTATTTGAAACCCCGTTTGAACACTGACCTATCGTACATTTAAGATTAGGCGAGGGATAACTGGCGCAGCATCTCCCCTCTTTGATAAGCAAGGACATTATCAAAGGATAAGTCCTGCTCATCGAGTGAGACTATGGCCGCTAACCAGCTACCACAAGGACGCACAGAGAGCCCACCTCTGTGCTGAGGATGCCAGCTTTTAACTACGCACCCGACCTAACTCCTCGCCCCCAGCTTTCGTCTTCTACCATGACATATGGGGAGGAACCAGCTCTGACCCCAGGCGTGCAAAGTTCCCGGGCAAGGGAAGCTTGAGCTGGACCTTGAACCTCAAAGAGGCGTCGAAGTCATGTATATCATCTGTGAAAGAAAATTATTGACATTGGAAAATTAAAACGACGCATTTAAAAACAATAAGATAAAATAACAGAGCTTCGTTTTAGGGCGTGATGTTACGTAGGTTATTAATTGGACGTTAATATTACTTTCATTACACTTCAGTGACAAGTCTGTCTTATATCTGTATATCTTTACATATCTAAGTCGAACTATATGTTCTGTTGTCTCTAGAGAGGTCAAAGGCTATTCGGCGGATGTGTCGCTTGAGTGGTGTGATTTGGCTTCGTCCTGATAGGGACTGTGTGTGTTTTGCTATGTCGGCTTGATGCCTTGAAAAAGTGATCTCAGTGGTTTTGGGGAAAGTGATAGTCGTCTAGACCTATCGTGTATGCTTTACCCCAGTGTTTATTCATCTTGCCAAGGAATGGCAGTTTCATATTCCCTCTACCAAGGTAATCAAAGATACTCTTATGAACTCTCGATCGAAGCCACCATTGTCGATAATTACGATTTGAATGTTTAAGAGAATATATTTGACTCGATGAAAAACGACTTCGATTCCTAGCAGCACTATATTCTGTAGAATGCAGTCTATTGTTCATGACCAAATCTACAGAGCAACGAAATGTTGTATGAATGACTAACTTTAGAACAGATTCATTATCTGTATTCAAACGTGAGTGACAGTTCACGAGTGGAGCCATCTTGGAACCAAAACATGTAGGACTTTCAAGAAGAGAAAAGGGATGCCCGTATTATCGCTTGATCAGTCCAGAGATCACTGCTACACATGAGAACCCATTGTTAGCGGTTCAATATTATTATATGGAAAAATATGTGCTGAACATTATGTTGAAGAATCGTTGCTAAACGAGATTAGGTTT
The DNA here is from genome assembly GCA_024509875.1 of Oreohelix idahoensis. Classification (NCBI taxonomy): domain Eukaryota; kingdom Metazoa; phylum Mollusca; class Gastropoda; order Stylommatophora; family Oreohelicidae; genus Oreohelix; species Oreohelix idahoensis. The sequence goes on from JAMPIV010016254.1 coordinate 23,448, forward strand.
AGAAGTCATCTGAAATATTGTTTACAAGCTGACGTGCTCAGTCAGTGACGTCAGATGATATATGTATGGGCGATACTGAGTGCTTGGCTATTGACAGTCCATTATACCATTATTCTACATGAGTGCCCATGTAACATTGCAAGACCATTTGTCCACTGTACTATGATGTATTATGGCAACCTGTGATTTGTCACTATCTGTGCTGTCGAGTGTGTACGTCCAATTAAACTTTAGAAAAGGTACACAGTCGTTGGTGTCGATGACTTCCGGTCATACATGAGTGTGAGAAGAGAACATTTGTCAACAACACGAACCCTTATCATCATTCGCACATTATACACTCCATCCATGTCTACACAACACTGCGTAGGTCAAGTTGACATTCCATACACTACAGTGGGGCAGGCAACACCATAGGGATCTTGTCAACTGATGATGATAGACGCCTGTCTTCCCGCCTAGGAGTGTTCTGGTGTACTTTATCAACATATATTATATCCAACTAAATATCAACTTTATCAACTGGTGGACCAGCTTTCTGGGTTTGACCTCGCAGAAATTCAGAAGTCAACAGATTACCGATACCAGACCGTTTCCTGTGGCTGATACGACACACTTGCAGTATTGGTTTGCTCTTTGTCAACGCTTCGTCACGTGACCTGTCAAGTGAATGCAGTATGTAGGTCAGCGTTGTTGACATTTTTTACATTAGACATTATAGAGTTTCACAGAACAGTTGGATCAATTCTTGTCAGTGTTAACAGAAAGACAGTATTTGTGAACTAAGAAGTCCTGGTTTCATCGATGGATCTTCTTGTTTGCCATATATGAACTTTAATATTTAAGGCCAGAATGTTTAATTGAATAAAGTGGCAGTTTGTTTGTTTTCATGAAAAATAACTTTGCCATTACTGTAAGACTGAGCCTATTTTGCAACACATACTATCATACACATAATTTATATATATTTATGTTTACATGTTATTTGTTTGTATAGTATGTTAGTTTCTATGTCAGCGGGTTGTGTTTAAGGTTGGGCGGCGTCCTCACAACAGAGTATCCCACGTCATAGAGGGTCCGTTGTGGGCGTTTTCTATAGGTGCAATTTTCTTGATTGAAAATTTGCTGCGACAACTGTTGCTTTTGTGTTAGCTGTGAAGTCTGTAATTATTGTTATTTTTGTAATATTTCTTTGTTCTTTAGTTTTGTTTTGATTTGTTTGTAATTTGTTGGTCTAACCTTTTCTATCTTTCAGTTCTATTCATAATTTATATTCATATATTGTGACGTCATTTGTGTTGTTATTCTTTGCAGATTCAGTGATTATCTTCATTGATTTCCCTATTTGATTTATTTTGATTTCTGCAAACGTTCTTGTATTGTCAGTCCTATTTGTACTTTATGTATTCTGTTGGTTGACATATGTTTTATATGGGTATATTTCATAAGACACAATTGCCTGTGCACTGCACTTGGATTATGGTATAGACCAGTACCTGATTATTATTACTATTATACAAGACCTTATTAAAGGCTTGTGACCCACAGATATTGGGATAGTATACTGATTAATCAGGTCATTGAGAACTTGGGGTATTATTATTGATTCAGGTGATTAGTATTATTGTTAGGCATCATGTCTACTTTAGATTATTTCATTACTCAAGGGAAAGCTCTTGATAAGACTGGTCAACAATTAGAACAATGGGCAGTTGCTCAATATGACAAAGCATTAGCTGCAGAAGAGAAAAGATTAGCTGCAGAAGAGAAAAGATTAGCTGCAGAAGAAAGAAAAGCTATGGCGGAAGAGAAAAGATTAGAAAAAGAAGCTGAGGCTGCTGCTGAACAAAAGAAATTGCAGATGCAGGTAGAGGAAAGGAGATTTGAAGCTGAACAAAAAAAATTGGAAAGAGAAGCTGCGGCTGAACAAAAAAGATTAGACAGTGAAGCTGAACAAAAAAGATTAGACAGTGAAGCTGAAAAAAAAAGATTAGACAGGGAAGCTGAACAAAAAAAATTGGAAAGAGAAGCTGCGGCTGAACAAAAAAGATTAGACAGTGAAGCTGAACAAAAAAAATTGGAAAGAGAAGCTGCGGCTGAACAAAAAAGATTAGACAGGGAGGCTGAACAAAAAAGATTAGATGCTGAAGAGAAAAAAGCAATAAGAGAACATGAATTTGAGTTGGAGAAATTGAGATTGACAAGTATGAGTAATGTTAATCAGGCATCTAGTGGTAATGGTAAACCTTCTACTTACAAGGTTAAGGTTCCACCGTTCAATCAGTCCAGTGACGATATTACATTCTGGCTGGATAGATTTGAACGTTCTTGTCGTACACATAATGTGGATAAATCACAATACGCTAATCAATTATCAGAAAACTTGAAAGGTGAATCTTTGACTAGATTATGCCTTGTAGGAGAAGCAGATAAGGATAATTATGATGTCATTAGGGCGGCTTTGATAAAAAAAAATATCAGCTAAGTGAGGAAGGCTATCGCCTTTTATTTAAGACGATGGTACCTGAGACGGGGGGTAGAATTCTCAGAATTCACTGCAAAGGCACGTCTCACAGTTGATCGTTGGATTGAGCTTTCCAAAACAGAAAAAACGTATGAAGGACTTATGGATTTGTTGCTCAGAGATAAGATTATGTCATGTGTGAACAAACCTTTCCTTGAATTTATACATGAGCGTAAACCTAAATCTCTAAAAGAAATGGAAGAATATTGTTCCCAATATGTCACTGCACACCCCGACGTGACTTTTGGCAACACTAAGATTAAGGAGAGTATGCCAGTTGCTTCAGCAACACCATACAATCCCAATTATTCACACAGATTTCAGGGACCTCAAAACAGATTTGAAAAAAAAGGTAACCATAATAGTTATCAAAACCAAGGTAACCAATCATTTCAGGGTTCTTCTTCAAAGAACTGGAGACGACCTGATAGCTCTCGACACAGGGGTGGTCATAATTATAGGAATTTCCGTAGAGGAAGTAATTATAGAAACTATCAGGGTTATCCGTCTTGGAGTCAACAAGATCATAATTACAGAGATACTCATTATAATGAATATGATAATGGTAACCAAGGGTACTATGACTCAAACCCAAATAGGGGTTACAATAGAGGTAACAATAACTACAGAGGTGATAATAACCGAGGTAGATCTCAATACAAAAGACATAAACCACATTTTCAGGCAAACTCTGCACAACAAGAGTCCCATGAAGCCTATAAACAGAGTAAAGATAATAATGATGCTAGTAATATGGCATGTGCCGCTTTTGATTTTGGGAGAGCATCTCAGTGCCCCCAATGCAAAACGTTATTTGAGCCAACCACAGTGACTACTTTAAGCTGTGGCCATCCTCTTCCTGCTCTTCCAGCATCAGTCGCGCATGATGGAAGAGGGTCTCTTGTCTTACATAAGGGTTTAGTGAATAACAATCCAGTCTCTGTGCTATTTGATTCTGGATGCACCACAATTGGTGTTAGGCAGTCACTCGTAGATCCTTCCCGTGCCACTGGACAAGTAGTCAAATGTGTAACATTTGGCGGCACATTAGAGAAATACTCTACCGCTATCATTAGGATTGCTACTCCTTTCTTTACAGGAGATGTACACGCATGTCTTCTTCCGAATCCGATCGCTGACCTCATCATCGGTCGCATTCATGGAGTCAAGGAATGCACTCCGCAACAAATTTCCACTTGGGAAAGGCAAAACATGCAGATTGCTAACGCTGTAGTCACTAGAGCTCAGGCTCTTAATGTGCCTCAAACTTCATCTACTGAAGATAATGAAGTGCATAACCAAGATAATCCCTTGGTAATTTCTCGTGACTCGTTTATAAAACAGCAAGAAGATGATCCCACTCTGAAGAAATTCTTCATTCTTGCAACTAAAGGTGATCCGAATAAGGACACAAGTCGTAAATCGTGGATTACAAAGAAGAATGGCGTACTTGTACGTATGGTTCAAGACTCCATTACGTCAAGTCATTCTCAAATCCTGGTTCCCAAGAATTTGAGAGTTAAAATTTTGCAGCACGCTCACGACTCTCAGTGTGCTGGACACATGGGTTTTTCCCGTACTAAGTCAAGAGTCCTTGCGGCTTTCTTTTGGCCATTGGTAAACAAGGACATACGGATTTATTGTCGATCTTGTAAAGTATGTCAGGAAGTTAAATCCAAAGGTCCACGGCATGCTGCACCCATTCAGGCGGCGGACATTCCTATTCGGCCGTTTCAAAAAATGGCCATAGACATTATTGGTCCATTTAAGATCAAGTCTGCCAGAGGACATCAGTTTATCTTGACGTGTGTTGATATGTGCACACGTTGGCCAGAGGCTATTCCTCTGAAGAGCATTACTACTGCTGATATTGCAGATGCTCTTTGGCTTATATTTTCTCGTCTGGGGTTCCCCGGAGAGATATTGTCAGACCATGGCACCCAACTAATATCAGATACCATGTCTCAAGTAATGTCTACCCTGCAGATAGATAGATCTTTAAGTAGTATCTACCATCCAATGTCTAATGGTATGGTCGAACGCCTTAATAGAACACTTAAAAACTTACTGGGGAAGATAACTGAGGATCATCCTCAAGACTGGGACAGAGTTTTACCTGCGGCCCTCTTCGCTTACAGAGAGGTACCCAATGAACATACGGGATTTTCTCCCTTTGAACTCGTCTTTGGCGCGCGTCCGCGTGGCCCTATGTCGTTGCTTCACGATCTCATAACATCTGACAATATTGACGATGACACAAAGTCATCCTACGAATATGTCATCGCGTTGAGACAAAAGATTATCGAAGCATGCAAATTAGCAACTTCTTCTTCTGAATTTGCGAAACAGAAGGCAAGGCAATTTGCCAATAAGAAGAGATGCTTACGACAACTTTGTCCTGGTGACAAAGCATTTGTATTACTACCTTGTAGGGAAAACAGATTACTTATTTCTTGGAAAGGTCCGTACGATATAATATCGAAAATTTCCGATGTCGACTATATTGTCGATATTGATGGGAAGCATAAAACCTTCCACATCAATATGCTTACTGAATTCCATGAACGTCCGGATTATTTGCAACCCATTTTCCAAGCAACGGACAATTCTCCAGTACCACATGGTCATTACTCATCACTGTCCGTGATACAGGATGAGGAAACAAGTTTTTCAGATGTAAATCTTCCTCTTCCAATGATCCCACTTCATTCCAGTGAATCATGGAAGAACGTTACTGTCTCTCCTGATTTGTCTCTAGGAGAACAGCGACAAGTTTCAACTATGTTGCAAACATTTCAGGATGTACTCACTGACATCCCTGGACAAACTAATGTCATTCAACATGACATTGTGCTAACTGACCATACTCCTATTAGGGTTAGACCTTATCCTATACCTATACATTTCCAAGCACAGGTCGAGAAAGAGTTGGATGTGATGATAGATTTGAAAATAATCGAACCATCCACCTCTGCGTATTCTTCGCCGATGGTTATTGTGCGTAAAAAAGACAATAACATACGTCTTTGCGTTGACTATCGAAAATTGAATCAAGTAACGAAGTTCGATGCCGAACCTATGCCTTTACTGGAAGAGCTACTTACTCGACTCTCCAAATCTCATTTTTTCACTAAACTTGATTTGTCTAAGGGATATTGGCAAGTTCCTTTATCTGAACGCGCCAAACCTCTCACGGCTTTTTCAACACCTAGAGGTTTGTTCCAATGGAATTTTATGCCTTTCGGTCTTATGACGCACCAGCTACGTTCGTACGCATGATGCGCCGAATCCTATCTTATCGGTCAGATGTCATTGCATATCTAGACGACATCTGTCTTTTCAGCGATACTTGGGAAGATCACTATTCAGGGTTAGATGAATTGCTGTCTACTTTGCGTGAGCACAACCTGACAGCGAAACCCTCTAAAGCCTATATTGGTTTTAGCGAAATTTCTTTCCTAGGCCACCGAGTTGGTCATGGTTTCCTAAAGACAGAGGACCATAATACTAGTAAGATACTTAACATCTCAATCCCTAAGACTAAAAAACAGGTGAGAAGTCTGTTAGGTCTTATTCAATTTTATGGCAGATTCATTCAGAATCTATCCTCTATCATGGCACCTCTCTCAACACTTCTAAAGAAAGGTTCGCCTAATGTGGTCCACTGGTCTCAGGAATGCCAATGCTCTCTGGATAAGATTAAAACACTGTTTTCAACACCACCTATTTTAGTGCTACCCACTAAAGATAAGACATTCGTTCTTCGTAGTGACGCTTCATCCACTGGGATTGGAGCGGCACTAATGCAAGAGTACTCTGGAACTCTGCATCCTGTAATGTATATTTCCAGAAAACTTAATGCGGCAGAAAGGAATTATTCGGTTTTAGACCGTGAGCTATTAGCTATGGTTTGGTCGATCCTCAAACTACAGAGATTCCTTCTAGGCGCACATTTCATAGTAGAAACAGACCAAAAAGCTCTTACTGCTATACAGAGTAAGAATTTGAAGAGCTCGAGGTCTACTCGATATGCAATTGCTCTTCAACCTTTTCATTTCTCTGTGCGAGCTATTCGGGGATCAGATAATGTGATGGCAGACATTCTGTCAAGATGCCCACATGATTCCACATAACTATTAGGGCTTAGACTTCTTGATATGTCTAGTTCTATAGTAGTTCCTTTTCTATATCATGATAGATACACATTTGTAATTTAATAATATAATGATTGTATCACTACATAGCGGTTCATGTATGTTTATTCACCGCTGTGCTTTGATGATTTTTACTTCATAAATCATAAATTTAAGATATCTAATACGTAGTGATGATATGAATTTTTTAGGCATTGTGTAATTGCCAGAATTGTATTATACTTTGATGACACCTTCCTGGAAAAATATACTTGTAGAGAAATAATTTCTCTCAGTTTATGAGACACATTCTCACCAGTCGCTCCATAAGTCGACTTAGCCTCATATTAGGCGTTATAGGTATTCCTGATATTTTCATCTGCGCATTATTCATGCGTTGTGAGCCTATTGTACGTTGCTCCTAGATGTATTTCAAAAAAAAAAAAAAAATGTTCCATTTTTTTTTTTTTCCCGGGAGGTGTGGTAAGACTGTTACGTGCAGTCTTTGATATCTTACAATATTATACATAGGTAATTTTTTAGTGCTTAAGGGAAAGTCATTATTGAGTTACTTCCCTTGAACTCCGCGGATAAATACATTTTACTGCGATTTATCGTTGTTTGGGTAATAATAGATTGTTCTTGCTTCAGAATATCTATGGCCTGAATTTATGTGTATTGTTTGTCTGAGTAGGACAAGTCTGTCTTATATCTGTATATCTTTACATATCTAAGTCGAACTATATGTTCTGTTGTCTCTAGAGAGGTCAAAGGCTATTCGGCGGATGTGTCGCTTGAGGGGTGTGATTTGGCTTCGTCCTGATAGGGACTGTGTGTGTTTTGCTATGTCGGCTTGATGCCTTGAAAAAGTGATCTCAGTGGTTTTTGGGGAAAGTGATAGTCGTCTAGACCTATCGTGTATGCTTTACCCCAGTGTTTATTCATCTTGCCAAGGAATGGCAGTTTCATATTCCCTCTACCAAGGTAATCAAAGATACTCTTATGAACTCTCGATCGAAGCCACCATTGTCGATAATTACGATTTGAATGTTTAAGAGAATATATTTGACTCGATGAAAAACGACTTCGATTCCTAGCAGCACTATATTCTGTAGAATGCAGTCTATTGTTCATGACCAAATCTACAGAGCAACGAAATGTTGTATGAATGACTAACTTTAGAACAGATTCATTATCTGTATTCAAACGTGAGTGACAGTTCACGAGTGGAGCCATCTTGGAACCAAAACATGTAGGACTTTCAAGAAGAGAAAAGGGATGCCCGTATTATCGCTTGATCAGTCCAGAGATCACTGCTACACATGAGAACCCATTGTTAGCGGTTCAATATTATTATATGGAAAAATATGTGCTGAACATTATGTTGAAGAATCGTTGCTAAACGAGATTAGGTTTAGAAGTCATCTGAAATATTGTTTACAAGCTGACGTGCTCAGTCAGTGACGTCAGATGATATATGTATGGGCGATACTGAGTGCTTGGCTATTGACAGTCCATTATACCATTATTCTACATGAGTGCCCATGTAACATTGCAAGACCATTTGTCCACTGTACTATGATGTATTATGGCAACCTGTGATTTGTCACTATCTCGTTAATATTACTTTCATTACACTTCAGTGACACTTGCTATTTTAACCTCCCATTGTTTTCATAAAGGGATGCAACAAATAAAAATGAAATTTTTTTTGAAAAATGTAACAGAAATTATTTAATGAATTATTTTGAGCGTATACACAATTAAAACACTTTATGAACAGCGCTGTGACTGTTGAGTGGCCGCTGTATACATTGTTACATATTTCTCAAGTAATAATACAGAATAGAGCCATGTAGTTTTCTCTTCTTTATTTTTTTTTTTAAATTCATTGACTTTTTAGGCATTAAAAAATATCATTCTTGTTACCATCTTTGTCAGATAAATAAACTTGTTGAGTGCTTAAAAATGTCATTGAAAACAAAAGGGAGGTTTGTTACGTCTATCATTTCACAGATAAAAAAATACAGCTGTTTAAATTAGGAACAAGTAAAGCTTGATCAGTTAGTTATTGATAGATAAAAAGAATCATCGAGGGTTCCAAAAAAAAATGAACGCGTCATTATTACAGATTGATAGTAATTTTTTGCTAAGCTGGTAATATGCATCATTTTTATTGTGGCCTGGATGTTCTGCTTACCGCTTGCTGCAGTAGCTGCGCTTGATTAAATTCTTGACCTATGTTTGAGTTATGCTTGTGTCAAGATGAGTTAGCTTTCCCCCTTTCCAGCTCTTCATTTCCCGAGATGTTACAAAGAGAAGGGATCCACCGAATCACAACTCTAGTGAATTGCTGACACAGTTTGTGAAGTGTTACTCTAAGGTCATCGAGGTCGGCATTAATTCTGATTCTTCGCGTTCCAATCACTGACAGCGCATTTAAGAAGATAGCTCCTTGTCTTTCTGAGCTTTCTTGTCATTAGGACGTCTGTTTCATTTTGTAAGGCCTCTGCCTCTGCTCTGAAGTTACTCGAGAATGTTCCGGTGCGACTGACAGCTATTTTTGCTTTGCTTAAACAAGAAAACTCCGTCTTGGTTCGACAAGGAAGGGTTCGTCCAATCTATATACACATTTTATCAGTAACAAGTGAACACATTCCAGCTTTTAACGACGTTCCGATGTAAATACAGCAAGAAATGTAATTAGAATGACACGATTAATATTTCTGGGGAGCTAACATATTCTGACTAAATTATTACGTCTCTTGCTGATCAAACTACGGTGGAGTAATTGTTGACGCTGTAACATGAGAGGAAGACGCAACTATGTTCTAGCAGTAAATGTGTGAATTCTGTCCGCAGGAAATGTTATAAGAATGACTGAAATGTGGTTTAAGAAAATAATTAAAGTTCCTCGATTTCAAGAGACATGGCGGCTGATATTCTGACATTGGTCAGAGTTCAAGCGGATCTTTCTGTACGCAAGAGAGGATGATAATTATCTAAAATATGACAACAGTTATCTTTCAGATGAGGACAGTTCTCTCAGAGATGTGTGCTTGTCATATATTCATACAATATATTTAGACAGAAAAATAAGAACAGTAAATACACACGTAATAATTTATAAGGGACATAACGCATTGCAACACAGACAAAAAATGTAGATACGCAGAATTAGACGTAAGGAGTAAACACGATTGTACAGAAATATACACGTTAATGAAAGTGTATATACCATCAGTAAAAGCACATAAGCCAATATAGTATAACAAATTCTGTACAGGACGGCACATTGTAATAGGAACCGATTTTAAATGCATCCTGAACAACGTGGACATGTCGCGAGGAACCGTACAAGGAAGAAGGAAGCCTCTAAATAGTGTACACACACATACTAAACACACAGAAGTAAATATTTCACCGACAGTGAAATCACACAAGTAAAAATATCACAAATAGCGAAACACATAAAGAGACATAACACAAATAGTGAACACACACAATGGTGTACCTCAGATATTGAATACACACTATTAGGCATAACACATATAGGGAACTAACACAAGTAGACAAACCACAAATAGTGGACACACAAAAAGTAAACATACCACAGATATTAAACACAAAGAACTAGACATACCAAAAGCAATGAAAACACACCAATACACATACAACTATTGGTGAACCCACACATAGACCTACCACAAACAGTGAGCACACAAACGTAGATGTCAGGAAACTATTTATACTGTGGATTTCAATACATGATAAATATGTACTCTTTGGCTCATCATCTAAGGATACGACCACAGCATACAATAGCTGACAATAATTAAACATAACACCTGTAACAGGTAAGTTCCCTTTTATTAACCACTGCACACACGGAAGCCACACACGGCTAGCAATACATATGAAATACAATGCAACAGAAATGCCAATATAACTTGCAATAACCAACACCTCAATCTATCAGCATCATACCCACTGATATGTTCCTACCGAGTGAACATCACAATGAATAAAGGTGTTGATGGTATAAATTTGTTTGTCATTCGTGATGAAAAAAAATGTAAACAAAGAATAAATGTTCACAAACATTCATTCAGATGCTCAAGCGTAAGATGGAAAAGAGAACACATCTGGGGAAAAGAGGACAGACTGTCACACTACATTATGGCAACAGCTCGCTGGACGAATAGATGTGAACAGTAACATTGTTTTCTTTTGTTTTTTCTTCAGCTGTTTGCTACTTTCCCTTGCGTAGCACGTTCCTTTCAACAATGTTGTAAACATGATGTAGAAGGAAATGGTGGACATTTTGACAACAAATACTTTCTTATGAGATTTTCTATTTGATGTGCACAATACATGAATCTCATGTTACATGTGCGAAAGGCATCGCAACAATCATACTGCTTTTGACAACGTAGCAACGAAAACAGTGTTGATGGTATGTAGCAGGTTTAAAAAGTTTTCTTAGTCATTGTTAACTGAAAGTTGCAAGGACAGAATCAACATTTTTCTTAAGCAAGCCTTGATGCAGTGCACTTGAAGTATGGCAATATGTGCTGGTATAAATTATAATTACCTTAAATAGAAAATATTGCTCTCATTATTAAGAAAAATAAACATCAGACCTAACACTTTGCCTCCAGCTTTCGTTTCTGTTAAATATGTATAGGGACCATTTATTGTTTAAATAAGACTATACTTTATTAATATCTGCTATATAAAGTGCATTTAGCGTTATTTTCTGCTGCATAGACTGCATTTGACGATATTCAGGCATCAATGAACATGTAAGTGGACCTATAGACTGTCACATAATTATTATATTGGTGAACAGTTAAAACTAAAGCAGTTTATATTTAAAAGCAGCCTCTGCGCTGTTACAATGATAGATGTTTGTTCAGGTGGTAAATAGAAAAATATGAATTGACAATGTAAATTGCACAAAAGGTATCTCAAATAGTTATTTGAAACCCCGTTTGAACACTGACCTATCGTACATTTAAGATTAGGCGAGGGATAACTGGCGCAGCATCTCCCCGCTTTGATAAGCAAGGACATTATCAAAGGATAAGTCCTGCTCATCGAGTGAGACTATGGCCGCTAACCAGCTACCACAAGGACGCACAGAGAGCCCACCTCTGTGCTGAGGATGCCAGCTTTTAACTACGCACCCGACCTAACTCCTCGCCCCCAGCTTTCGTCTTCTACCATGACATATGGGGAGGAACCAGCTCTGACCCCAGGCGTGCAAAGTTCCCGGGCAAGGGAAGCTTGAGCTGGACCTTGAACCTCAAAGAGGCGTCGAAGTCATGTATAGACTAGGCCAGTTCCGAGTAGAAGTCGACACTAGCCGCTCCCACCGGCCCCAATTTATGTTTTAATAACATTATAAGCTACTCTAACAAGTGTCTTTTTCTGGTTGTAAAAATTTGCATATCATCTGTGAAAGAAAATTATTGACATTGGAAAATTAAAACGACGCATTTAAAAACAATAAGATAAAATAACAGAGCTTCGTTTTAGGGCGTGATGTTACGTAGGTTATTAATTGGACGTTAATATTACTTTCATTACACTTCAGTGACACTTGCTATTTTAACCTCCCATTGTTTTCATAAAGGGATGCAACAAATAAAAATGAAATTTTTTTTGAAAAAATGTAACAGAAATTATTTAATGAAGTGGAAAGATTATGGTCAAAGGGAAATAATCAACTGAGAAATAATGCATTTCATCAATGTAGTTCCATGTTTAAAACTGTTTATAGGTCTATTGTTTATGCAGAATAGCTCTCGTTGCTACAAAGACTTAGTTTCAGTTGAGTAAAATAAAGGTACATTTTATATTATTTTGAGCGTATACACAATTAAAACACTTTATGAACAGCGCTGTGACTGTGACTGTTGAGTGGCCGCTGTATACATTGTTACATATTTCTCAAGTAATAATACAGAATAGAGCCATGTAGTTTTCTCTTCTTTATTTCTTTTTTTAAATTCATTGACTTTTTAGGCATTAAAAAATATCATTCTTGTTACCATCTTTGTCAGATAAATAAACTTGTTGAGTGCTTAAAAATGTCATTAAAAACAAAAGGGAGGTTTGTTACGTCTATCATTTCACAGATTAAAAAATACAGCTGTTTAAATTAGGAACAAGTAAAGCTTGATCAGTTAGTTATTGATAGATAAAAAGAATCATCGAGGGTTCCAAAAAAAATGAACGCGTCATTATTACAGATTGATAGTAAATTTTTGCTAAGCTGGTAATATGCATCATTTTTTTATTGTGGCCTGGATGTTCTGCTTACCGCTTGCTGCAGTAGCTGCGCTTGATTAAATTCTTGACCTATGTTTGAGTTATGCTTGTGTCAAGATGAGTTAGCTTTCCCCCTTTCCAGCTCTTCATTTCCCGAGATGTTACAAAGAGAAGGGATCCACCGAATCACAACTCTAGTGAATTGCTGACACAGTTTGTGAAGTGTTACTCTAAGGTCATCGAGGTCGGCATTAATTCTGATTCTTCGCGTTCCAATCACTGACAGCGCATTTAAGAAGATAGCTCCTTGTCTTTCTGAGCTTTCTTGTCATTAGGACGTCTGTTTCATTTTGTAAGGCCTCTGCCTCTGCTCTGAAGTTACTCGAGAATGTTCCGGTGCGACTGACAGCTATTTTTGCTTTGCTTAAACAAGAAAACTCCGTCTTGGTTCGACAAGGAAGGGTTCGTCCAATCTATATACACATTTTATCAGTAACAAGTGAACACATTCCAGCTTTTAACGACGTTCCGATGTAAATACAGCAAGAAATGTAATTAGAATGACACGATTAATATTTCTGGGGAGCTAACATATTCTGACTAAATTATTACGTCTCTTGCTGATCAAACTACGGTGGAGTAATTGTTGACGCTGTAACATGAGAGGAAGACGCAACTATGTTCTAGCAGCAGGAAATGTTATAAGAATGACTGAAATGTGGTTTAAGAAAATAATTAAAGTTCCTCGATTTCAAGAGACATGGCGGCTGATATTCTGACATTGGTCAGAGTTCAAGCGGATCTTTCTGTACGCAAGAGAGGATGATAATTATCTAAAATATGACAACAGTTATCTTTCAGATGAGGACAGTTCTCTCAGAGATGTGTGCTTGTCATATATTCATACAATATATTTAGACAGAAAAATAAGAACAGTAAATACACACGTAATAATTTATAAGGGACATAACGCATTGCAACAACACAGACAAAAAATGTAGATACGCAGAATTAGACGTAAGGAGTAAACACGATTGTACAGAAATATACACGTTAATGAAAGTGTATATACCATCAGTAAAAGCACATAAGCCAATATAGTATAACAAATTCTGTACAGGACGGCACATTGTAATAGGAACCGATTTTAAATGCATCCTGAACAACGTGGACATGTCGCGAGGAACCGTACAAGGAAGAAGGAAGCCTCTAAATAGTGTACACACATAAGTAGACATACCACAAATACTGAACACAAACAAGTAGACATACACACATACTAAACACACAGAAGTAAATATTTCACCGACAGTGAAATCACACAAGTAAAAATATCACAAATAGCGAAACACATAAAGAGACATAACACAAATAGTGAACACACACAATGGTGTACCTCAGATATTGAATACACACTATTAGGCATAACACATATAGGGAACTAACACAAGTAGACAAACCACAAATAGTGGACACACAAAAGTAAACATACCACAGATATTAAACACAAAGAACTAGACATACCAAAAGCAATGAAAACACACCAATACACATACAACTATTGGTGAACCCACACATAGACCTACCACAAACAGTGAGCACACAAACGTAGATGTCAGGAAACTATTTATACTGTGGATTTCAATACATGATAAATATGTACTCTTTGGCTCATCATCATCATCTAAGGATACGACCACAGCATACAATAGCTGACAATAATTAAACATAACACCTGTAACAGGTAAGTTCCCTTTTATTAACCACTGCACACACGGAAGCCACACACGGCTAGCAATACATATGAAATACAATGCAACAGAAATGCCAATATAACTTGCAATAACCAACACCTCAATCTATCAGCATCATACCCACTGATATGTTCCTACCGAGTGAACATCACAATGAATAAAGGTGTTGATGGTATAAATTTGTTTGTCATTCGTGATGACAAAAAATGTAAACAAAGAATAAATGTTCACAAACATTCATTCAGATGCTCAAGCGTAAGATGGAAAAGAGAACACATCTTGGGAAAAGAGGACAGACTGTCACACTACATTATGGCAACAGCTCGCTGGACGAATAGATGTGAACAGTAACATTGTTTTCTTTTGTTGTTTTTTCTTCAGCTGTTTGCTACTTTCCCTTGCGTAGCACGTTCCTTTCAACAATGTTGTAAACATGATGTAGAAGGAAATGGTGGACATTTTGACAACAAATACTTTCTTATGAGATTTTCTATTTGATGTGCACAATACATGAATCTCATGTTACATGTGCGAAAGGCATCGCAACAATCATACTGCTTTTGACAACGTAGCAACGAAAACAGTGTTGATGGTATGTAGCAGGTTTAAAAAGTTTTCTTAGTCATTGTTAACTGAAAGTTGCAAGGACAGAATCAACATTTTTCTTAAGCAAGCCTTGATGCAGTGCATGTGCACAACATATCACCAACCTCAAAAATTTACTTCTCAGTAAACACACTTGAAGTATGGCAATATGTGCTGGTATAAATTATAATTACCTTAAATAGAAAATATTGCTATATAAAGTGCATTTAGCGTTATTTTCTGCTGCATAGACTGCATTTGACGATATTCAGGCATCAATGAACATGTAAGTGGACCTATAGACTGTCACATAATTATTATATTGGTGAA
>JAMPIV010016255.1:0-39047 GCA_024509875.1 Oreohelix idahoensis
AATATGACCTGTTCACTACTGTGTGTATTTTTCCCGTCCTCTTGATTGGTGCTTGATTTGTTCTTTGTCGTTATTGGCATTGTAAATCTCTTCTCGCTTTCAAATCAAAATTATCGGGATTCTCGTGTTCTTCTAATGTTTGTGATTTCAGACTCTTTGTACGCTTCCGTATCTCTGCTCCATAAATTAGAACTGGCAATGACTTGTATAGTTGGTAGAGCTAACAACATTAATTTTGTTTTAGAATAAAAAAAAGGACAGGTTTGAATTTTGAGAACGGGTCATGAGGTATGCAGGATCTGTCAGATATTTCTAATTCAGGTTTCGTGACAAGACAACGAAAGTGGTCTATTGGCACCATTAACCAATTATCTCCCAGTAATGGAACAAGTTAGCTTGTTTGGGTTGTGTTTACTTTACAAGTGCGTATTCTGCAACACAATTTAAACTATTTATCCTGGAGTTCATAGCAGTGCTGGACGTTTGAATGTCCTTCGTAGTTTATGATTTATGATTTTCTTTGTGATTACTACACATTTTGTGAATTAAATTTAATTTTATCTGCAGTTTTTCAATCACTATGTCTTTGTCGATTCCATTTAAAACCGTTCGAAAGTCGTTAACAATTTAATACCGTCTGCCATTTCTAAGCAAGAAAGCATTATTCAGAACACCACTGTCGGAGTATTATTTTATTACTCGGGTCCTTTGAGGATACAAAAAAAGAATGGCAACACTGCTTCATCGTAAGAGAAGACTAATATTAGGTTTGTGGCTAAAGGATCGAGGTGTTGTCAATAGATAATTATAATCAGATGGAGTTAAAAGAAAATACGTGTTTTATCTGTCTCCAGGATGTGTCATGTTTCGTCTCGTGAAGTAACAAAGAAGGATTGGAGGATAGACTCAAGGGAAAAGAAGTAACATGGAATTTTCATAATGTATAATTGCTTCATATGAAAAATGTTTAGACTAGTAAAGACATACTACGCTCACAGCCAAACATAATTTACAGATACGTAAGAAAAGGAAAGAATTAAGCCCCTGTTTAATTATATAAAAATATAACTCAATTATATAAGAATAGTCCCAAATAGCTAGTCATGCACCATAATACGTATATAGTTGATACGTAGACAAATACGATTTGCAAACAATTATGTAAGCAATGAAACTGAAACTATGTACTAATTTACAGCTGAGTAGACTGGGGCGTGGCGCTACCGTGTACTATCAATCCCGTTACTGACATCGCCAACTACAGTAATACATTCACCAACACGACTATCGTCGACACATTCTATGTTACCACCAGTTTTACCACTATGACCACCAACACGACTATCGTCCACACATTCTATGTTACCACAAGCTTTACCACTAAGACCACCAACACGACTATCGTCCACACATTCTATGTTACCACCACTTTTACCACTATGACCCACCAACACGACTATCGTCCACACATTCTATGTTACCACAAGTTTTACCACTATGACCCACCAACACGACTATCGTCGACACATTCTATGTTATCACCAGTTTTACCACTACGACCACCAACACAACTATCGTCGACACATTCTATGTTACCACCAGTTTTACCACTATGACCACCAACACGACTATCGTCGACACATTCTATGCTACCACCAGTTTTACCACTATGACCACCAACACGACTATCGTCGACACATTCTATGTTACCACCAGTTTTACCACTACGACCACCAACACGACTATCGTCGACACATTCTATGTTACCACCAGTTTTACCACTATGACCCACCAACACGACTATCGTCGACACATTCTATGTTACCACAAGTTTTACCACTACGACCACCAACACGACTATCGTCGACACATTCTATGTTACCACCAGTTTTACCACTATGACCCACCAACACGACTATCGTCCACACATTCTATGTTACCACCAGTTTTACCACTATGACCCACCAACACGACTATCGTCGACACATTCTATGTTACCACCAGTTTTACCACTATGACCCACCAACACGACTATCGTCGACACATTCTATGTTACCACCAGTTTTACCACTACGACCACCAACACGACTATCGTCGACACATTCTATGTTACCACAAGTTTTACCACTATGACCCACCAACACGACTGTCGTCGACACATTCTATGTTACCACCAGTTTTACCACTATGACCCACCAACACGACTATCGTCGACACATTCTATGTTACCACCAGTTTTACCACTATGACCCACCAACACGACTGTCGTCGACACATTCTATGTTACCACCAGTTTTACCACTATGACCCACCAACACGACTATCGTCGACACATTCTATGTTACCACCAGTTTTACCACTATGACCCACCAACACGACTGTCGTCGACACATTCTATGTTACCACCAGTTTTACCACTATGACCCACCAACACGACTGTCGTCGACACATTCTATGTTACCACCAGTTTTACCACTATGACCCACCAACACGACTGTCGTCGACACATTCTATGTTACCACCAGTTTTACCACTATGACCCACCAACTATCGTCGACACATTCTATGTTACCACCAGTTTTACCACTATGACCCACCAACACGACTGTCGTCGACACATTCTATGTTACCACCAGTTTTACCACTATGACCCACCAACACGACTATCGTCGACACATTCTATGTTACCACCAGTTTTACCACTATGACCCACCAACACGACTGTCGTCGACACATTCTATGTTACCACCAGTTTTACCACTATGACCCACCAACACGACTGTCGTCGACACATTCTATGTTACCACCAGTTTTACCACTATGACCCACCAACACGACTATCGTCGACACATTCTATGTTACCACCAGTTTTACCACTATGACCCACCAACACGACTATCGTCCACACATTCTATGTTACCACCAGTTTTACCACTATGACCCACCAACACGACTATCGTCGACACATTCTATGTTACCACCAGTTTTACCACTATGACCCACCAACACGACTATCGTCGACACATTCTATGTTACCACCAGTTTTACCACTATGACCCACCAACACGACTATCGTCGACACATTCTATGTTACCACCAGATTTACCACTATGTTACCACCAGTTTTACCACTATGACCCACCAACACGACTATCGTCGACACATTCTATGTTACCACCAGTTTTACCACTATGACCCACCAACACGACTATCGTCGACACATTCTATGTTACCACCAGTTTTACCACTATGACCCACCAACACGACTATCGTCGACACATTCTATGTTACCACCAGTTTTACCACTATGACCCACCAACTGTATTAATAGTAAAGGTAATCCTATAGCAGATACCGCCGAAAGGGAGTGACGTGTTACAGACTTTACTATATAAAGTCCAGCTTTATGAGGTTAGTGTCCAGTTCCCCTCCTCGCTGTTTTGCCTTCACTAACTCAAGAGCAGAATCTGATACCCATTTGCGGCTAGAAAGACGAGCGTGACGCTACCATGCGTCATACCCCGAACTCGGTAACTTTGCCAGCTATACTACTATTTATTATATGTTATAAAAACTGACTATGATAACTACCTGACCGATTCACGAACAATCTTCACCTGTTACGTGCATGACAGAACGTGGTGAACATCAGATACTGGAGGTCAGGCTTCAGACTAAGCTTCATTTGATGGAGGCAAAATCTGGGATAGCTGCCTGGAATGTATAAACGCTGAATAAAGCTGGAAAATAGCGCGTGACAAAGGAAATGAGATAAACAGGAAATATCATTTGCTCGAACCCACAGTGAAAGAGAAGAGCTGGGATGCCAAGGAGTATCTGTAGACACCTGTGAAAGATTAAGCCCGATTTTCTGAGACTTCGAGGCAGGAACACTGTGAAAGATTAAGCCCGATTTTCTGAGATTTCGTGGCAGGAACACTGTGAAAGATTAAGCCAAGTTTCTGGAGATCTCGAGGGAAGACTTCTATGAAAGATTAATATCACGTTTTTGGAGATCTTGTTGCAAGGACTCTTGAAAAATCAAGCAAAGTTTTCAGGATCGCATGACAAGAACTCTGTGAAAGATTAAGCCAACAGTTCGCAAATCTTGTGGTAATAACACTGTAAAAGATTACGCCATATTTACAGAGATCTCGTGTAAATAAATATGTAAACGTTTAAGCCCATATTTCCGAGATCTTGTGTGCGCCATGTTTTCAGAGATCTCGTGGAAACAACTGATATAGACGGACCAAAACAGAAATCGTTGACAAGTAACAGTTGCGGCCCAGTGTTCTACAAACAGCAAACAGAAATTGTTGACACGTAACAGTTACAGCCCAATGTTCTACAAAGAGCAAACAGAAGTTAAGAAGAAGAAGAAGTGGTATCAAGATAGAATCGCAAAAAGGAAGTAACACACATCAAAAGTGCTGTCAAGTCAGCACCTGAGAAACTATTTAAAAAATTAGAACATTGCTTTCAAGATAGTAATGGGAAGACGAGATAACACATAAAAGTAGCCTTTTTACGACAAAACAAGATAGTTAATGTGATTAGTCTTATAAATCAGTAATAAAGAAAAGAGACATCACATTTGACTACCCTATTGAAAATAAATGTGGGCGGTAACAGATATTTTAATTACTAGACACAATAATTCACAAATAAATGTAGTTTTGTTAGCGGATCTTCACTCTCCATCTGTCACGTGTGCACATAAAAATACTCTAAGGATTGCTTAAAAAAAATGTAAAAGGTACTGCCGTAGAGGAGTGAAGTGTTAGGGGCTTCACTACACTATTTGTGACGGTATTGCCTCCCCTGCTTTGCAGTAGTGGTCCACCAGTGGCCAAAACTCAAGAGTATCTAATATGGGCTTTAAAGGTATCTACCTTCGCACAAGATTACTCTCGGCAGAGATGTAGATAGAAGGGTGATGACATTTCTATTATAAAGGGAGTCTTCACAAGATATTCAGAATGCGAGAACAATACTGCTTTGACTGAGTATGTTTACTCTGTAATTCTGCCGACGCTTTTGTAAAGGATTTAAGCACTTCTTAAGTTCAGCTCGTTTAAGACCCCACCCCTGATTTACTCAGTGGAATTCTATTATTCTAGTATAGCTCTGTTTAGAGTGTGTGTAGTAATTTGGCTTAGACAAACATGCAGTAACTTTAAAATGATTAAATCGAAGTTAAATTTGTAACATTACAAATAACAAAATTTAATAATCACTTTAGGTTTTAACAGTTGGAAAATAATTTGAATAGTTATGGATCAAGAAAAGTTATCATCACAGTCTTTATGGAATGTGAGATGTTACAAGAAGTTCAAGAGGCAGCATAGATTTGAACTTAGCTGCCAATGACGGTTTTGCTCCTTCTTATGGGTTGGTTCTTTTCACTCTGCTCACGCTCGTCTCTGATCAAGGTTGTCGGGGGTAGCTCGTTTAGCATAAATGTCAAGGAGAGTCTACCACGTGGTCCTTCGTCTTAAAGCTTAGGCCACTGTTCCCTTCTTGTTCCAGAGATAGTACTTTCTGCTAGTACCACCAATAACTATGGTAAAAGAATAGAACGAAACGCTTTTCTGAGTATGGCGTTTTCCACCCCATAGTTATGGGTTCCTATCTTCCCATACCACCATCCCAATTACTCAGACTTTACCCTCGATGACAATTAAATTTAATCCCTCAGGATAAAACTTTCTTTACATTTAAATAAAATAGCTTTCATAGTTACTTTATATTTAAACGAAAAGGTTAATAATACAGATAGAGTCTGTTTACAAATACATCTCAACTGATTGAAAAGTGTTCACAATATAAATGTAATATGTTTCCATTTATGTTTTACACTGATTGAAAAGTTTGAAACTTCCATTACTTTAAAATGAATATTTTCACATAGACATTTACACTGATTTAAGCTTGAAAACTTACATTAATTTTAAAGTGACTATGTTTATAGGGACATTTACACTTCTTTGAAAATGTAAGTATTATACTTAGAATGTACATCATTTCTTTCATCTTTCCCTCCCTGCTCCATAGGGAACCTAGAACTACGTTGTGCTTTTGGTTCTCTTTACTAAACTATCAATAAAGCAATCACCAGCCCATGCAGTGGTGGTTCATGAATCATCATTCTATACACTGAAGTTGCCAGCCTCAAATGATTTTGACATTCACAAGCGAGTCTCACATATTAAAATTTCTATGGTAATATATACATATATATGTTAGTTTACATGTTAGTAATAAAATATGAAATATAAATCACAACTTACGCCAATCCTGAATCACAGACGTTTTGCTCAGATGAATAAAAGAGACTTGAATCGGCCTCTTACACGCGTCTGAGGTGTCGTTAATTTAATAAGTTCCCTTTCTGACTTCGAGTGTGGTCCTTCAGTTTCCTCAGTCCCGGTTTCCTTATTTAAAATGTTAGAGATTTCCTGGGCTATATTGCAAGTCCTGATAAATACTCCAAAACAGGTGTCCGGTATTTAAAGAAGGAATTCTGAATTCTAATTCTTCACTGTAGCAGTCTGGTGTCTTGGCGAGCGATTTCTCAAGTGAAAAAGCTTGAGAAAATGATCAGATTATATTCCCTGCCTTCCCACGCCTTCGTTTGTTATGAGCTATCAAAAAACTCCAATCATATTAAAACGGGTGGGTTATGGGGTAATTTCAAAATATTCCGACATCGGATAATTTTGAACGTAAGGCAGAGGTCAACTCTCCCATATATGGTTATAAGATGTCCTATGCCCTTGTGTACAAACTTACGAACACACCGGTAACCGCATATGACCATGTGTTCGAGATATAGCAATCTTACTTTTATCTAAAGTAATCTTGTCATCCATGTCTTATCGGTGATTAAGCCGATAGCGCTGGCCGATGTACGTGTTAATCTGCTGCGCCTATAGCCAACAAATGTGGCCAGCGCCAAACAAATGTGATTATTATCACCTACAGGGAGTGTCGAATGATTTGATAAAATCAAATATCTGCTTCTTAGCAGAAAAATAACGAAGAAAGAAAGAAAGAAAGAAAAGTGCGACAATTGAGAGCAAATAATAAAAATCAGTACCACAAATGTACCGATACTGCCAGAGTGAAACAAAGATCGATAGGGGCCGCCCCGTTTTGTCCCACTATTATCTAGCTTAATGAAGAATGATCAGTTCCCTTCCTCGCTGCCTTTGCCTTCACTAACATTTTTGTATTAATAAAACTTTGCCTCGTTTAAGCAAGGCGCGTCCCATTCAACCTCGATACAGTGTTCGTCGGTTATATTAGGGCGCATGTCCAAATATTAAAGACCTTGTGGTCTGGTTAAACCTTCCCTAACTGAAGTTCTATCATGGAACCCGGTAACGACAGCTGCGAGAGGTAAGCGTTCTAGCCACTGACCCAACATTCTAGCCACTGACCCAACATTCTAGCCACTGACCCAACATTCTAGCCACTGACCCAACGTTCTAGCCACTGACCCAACGTTCTAGCCACTGACCCAACGTTCTAGCCACTGACCCAGTCTGACACTCAATGCCAACTTACAAAAAACAAAAAACAAAAACAAAAACAACCCAACAAAAAGTTAAAAACTCGTTTCTGAAACAAACGTTATCTACTTGTCTTCGGTGTCGCCATTGTTTATTACAATTATTGCATAGGGAGCAAATTTGTTTTAATTAAGAGGAAGTTTGAAATCAGCGGTTCTCAACTATATTGTGGCGAGTCCTAAATTTAGCACCCCCACAATAGTTCTACCGCGTGTAACCGGGGCCTGAAAAGGAAGCAAAGAATAGTAATACTGTAACCTACCACACATGTCCTAGGAACCGACTAAGTATCGTTGTGCATGGGTATGGCTTTCTCATCCTGTAGACATTTCAAAGCACAAAAACTTTAACTCAACAACATGGGCAGGTCTACTAAAGAAAACAATCCAATTCAGCCATCTAAGACAAAAGAAGGTCTTCTGATAAGGAGGCGAATGACGCGATCCAAAGAAAGCTGAAGGGAATGTATAAACGCTGAATAAGGCTGAAAACAACGCAAGTGGCCAAGGAAATGAGATATACAGGCAAATGTCATTTGCTCGAACCCATCATGACAGAGAAGAGCTGGGAGGCCAATGAGTATCTGTAGAAACCTGTGAAAGATTTGGGTTACTGATTAGCCTTTTCTCTTATTACACTAGTCAACAAATTTTCAAAAGTTTTTTGTACCAGAAATTAAATATACCATTTCTTATTGATTTTGACATGCTGATTTCAAATATCATAATGAAATTCACCAATTGGCTCTGGTTTTTTTTTAAATGATGAATTTACATTACAGTAATACAAATAATGTATGCTTGTTTAATTCTCTGGGGTGAACAGCTAGTCTTTCTACTTTAGCATTATAAAAATTGTGGTTACATACTCAATTAATTGATATTTCAACATAAAATGATAGAAAAAATAAAAAACATTATTTAAAGTTCACATATCATGTTTTAAAAAGGCACATTTGAACCCATTCCGTCATTATTCAGTCGCTGTTCGAGCTCTCTTTGCTTGCTTCTTGTAGTCAATCGATGAGGTGTCTCTTGTCACAGTCCAACAGTAATCAGCAAGCATTGAAGGGCTCCAATTGCCTTGATACCTTGTCTCCATAGCAGCAATGTCCTGGTGAAATCGTTCACCATGCTCATCACTGACCGCTCCACAGTTTGACGTAAAGAAATCCAGATGAGAATCCAGAAAATGAATTTTCAAAGACATGTTGCAGCCAAGACTCTTATACTTCAGAAGGAGATTTTCTACAATTTCATTGTAATTATCAGATCTGTTGTTTCCAAGAAAAGTGTCCACCACTGACTTAAATGCTAGCCATGCTGCTTTTTCCTTGCTATGCAACACGCAAAGAAACTCGTCATCATGAAGAAGTTTTCGAATTTGCGGACCAACAAATACTCCCTCTCTTATTTTAGCTTCACTCAGTCTTGGAAATTTTCTGATGAGGTATTTGAAAGCCTCATCTGTTTTCTCCATTGCCTTGACAAAGTTTTTTCATGAGACCCAGCTTAATGTGCAAGGGTCGCAACAAAATCTTGCTGGTGTCGACAAGTGCTGAGTTCTCAACGTTCTTACTGCCAGGCTGCAATGACTGCCTGATTGGCCAATGTCTTCTGATGTAATGGTCACTTCGTGCACGGCTATCCCACTCACAGAGAAAGCAACAGTACTTGGTGTATCCACCCTGTAGTCCAAGCAAAAGAGCGACCACTTTTAAGTCACCGCAATGTGATCAATGATGATGATCGTAGTTTATACACTTCAAAAGCTGCTTAATGTTTTCATAAGTTTCTTTCATATGAACTGCGTGACCAACTGGAATTGACGGTAACACATTACCATTATTCAACAAAACAGCTTTAAGACTCGTCTTGGATGAATCAATGAAAAGCCTCCACTCTTCCGGTATGTAATTGATTTTGAGGGCTGCCATTAAACCAGAAATGTTGTGGCACGCAGAAAGGTCACCCTCTTTGAAAAAGAATGTAATAAGCGGCTTCTGGCGGTTCCTATACACAGAAATTGTAACATCTTCTGCCAGGAGATTCCACTGTTGCAATCTGGAACCCAAAAGCTCCGCCTTGTTCTTCGGTAAATTCAGATCTCTTACAAGATCATTCAGTTCACTTGGGTTATTAAGTGTGGTTTAGTGGATGTAGTTTGCTCAAAATCTGGGTCGCTTGAGGTTGATGGTTCAGGACCACCAATGTCCTCTTCTTCATCAGTGGAAGCAGCTGAAAATGATTCTGGCACTTTGGGAACTGGTAGGTCATCGCCATGTGGTACCGGACGTATTGCAGAGGGGATGTTTGGATATTCCAGAGTCCATTTTTTCTTCTTTGATATGCCTTTCCCAATTGGAGGGATCATGCAAAAGTAACAGTTGTTGAGATGATCAGTGGGCTCTCTCCAAATCATTGGGACTGCAAAAGGCATAGCTTGCCTTTTGCCAGTCAACCACAGTTTAAGATGTGCTGCACATGTATTGCAGCATATGTGTGGCGCCCAGCTCTTATCTTGATCTCCTATTCTGCAGCCAAAATACAAATCTTAATCACTTTAGTTATATTTCGTTTTTGTGATAGAAATGTCACCTAACCACATATATAACAGAAATTATTAGCACTGTTCACACATGTCCTAGGCATTTCTAACTACGATACTTTTGATAAGGACAATGCACTAACTAATGGCAAAATTTTATCAGAGATAAGATATTTATACACAAAGGTGATGTAATCATAGGTAGGATTGCATCATCAACTTCTAGTTACATTTTTATTAGTCATTAGAAAAAAATTGTGCAATCGCCCACAACAGTTGCGTCATATATATATAAATTGACCGTAATTAAATAAACTAGCAGCATATATCTTGAAAACTAGAGCCAATCAACATTTTTAAATGTCATTTTTGTTTTCAGCACACCAAAATTAGTTAAGATCAGTTATTTTCATTTCTGGTACATTTTGGTTGTTGACTAGTGTTATTAAGGCATGTAAACACCTTGAGCTCATGTCACGGTACAGGTAGATGTGGTGTACGTTTGTTAAAGGCCTATGCTCCTTAGGGAGTTGAAGGGAGTTGATGATGAATAGCTCCACGACAAGAGCTTAAAGATCTTAGTGACGACTTCTCAGTAAAAGGCTGCTACTTTTTATATACAATGAAATAATTAAGAGAACCTTGAAAGATTACGCTACCAACTACGCCATCTGATGTGTTCATCATATACATATATATTTTTTAAAATCTGTGATAATAAAGATTAGCTAATGTCCTTGGAAATAATAAATGTGAGCTGAGTAAACAAAATTCTAAAGACATAAAATCTTTATTCAAATACAAAATATACGCACGTGATCCACATCCACGGAAGTATTGTTCAGTGTGGAATTTTTACATATTTTAAAATACCGTTTGCAAACACGAAAGCTTTATTTAAATAAAAAATGTTTATCTGCTCTTTAAAAACAAAAAAAAACGTCTTAACATTTTTTTTAAAAACATACATGTAGGCTATCTGAATGAAAGAAAAAAATTACTGAAATAACAACATGCGCAGTTTATTCTAACTTCTACGAGCAAATATTCTACCAAAATAAAAATAACAAATTACCGGAGTAAATGTTGGTGTGTTTTTTTTTCTGCTGTATATCCTGATGACTGCATTCATTCTCCTGCGGTTATTTCATTGTTTTCCATTCAATTTCAACTTCATTGGATCTCTGTAGTCAGACTTATTATGACTTATGTTTAATCTACCAAGAAAAAAAATTAAAAGGCATGCGTTTTCGTTTAATGGGTGCTCAATATAGTTTTCATGCTGCTGTAGTGGTGTTTGATGATATTGTATGATGTTGATATTACTAAATGTAATTGTATGAGGCCAGCTGTGAAGGCTCCTGAGATAAAATGTAGTTGAGAATTGTCAGAAGGCCTTTCTTGCTACCACTACGACCTCACACTTAATTTTTTTTTTTTTAATGAATGTGGCTACGTAAAGTGTCTAGGGTTATGATATGTAGTGTGGTGTAATAGGTTATAGATATACCCACAGATATTTAACAAGACTAATAATATTAATAAATGTTAAAATACACTGAACTAACTCACGTGTGTAAAATTTTTTGATAGAATTATATTACATTTATTTTGTTCTGGATCAATTTTTTAGGTTGACCAGAACTTAAAAGGATTTAGAGATTATGAAAGAAATGCATGGAATATTATATCATAAATGCAATAGTGTACATATATATGTACTATACTAGTTAGTTTTATTAAAATGTTCTAGTAGTCATCTACTTGGGAGGATAGTTAATGTTTGTGCTGTTGGGGTGGCCTCATCACACCTGTCTATATTGACTACACAGTGTCCAGAAAATGGTGGGAATTTTTATGGGGTATTAGTAACTACACAGCGTTGGTGAATGTCCAGCAGACCAGAGGCTCACTCATCTTGTAGTTGTAGCTCTGGTGCTGAAATCAGGTGGTCCCACCTCTCCGTGCTGGCGGGCAATAATGGTGGTCTCTGTCACAAGTACTGCACAGATACACTCGAGTAAAGTCACCAACTGAATAGACACTGCTTTGTTGACAACAGAAACTCACAGCTCTGCAATCAAAGTATGGGCCATGTGTCAAAATCTATTCTCTACCCACGTCTGGACACAACACTGACACAACAACCACATCATACAGACAGGTCAGATCTCTCTGACCAAACAGCACATTTACCATGGTGGTTTTACATCAGATAGATCCTCCCAGACCATAGATTCTGAAAAATATTTATTATTTTTCTGCCCTAAAAGAGGATAGGTAATATTTTTCATTATTCTCAACACTTGATCTGTCTTGCCTAACCCTTGCTGGAGTTTATGTATATTGTTGGTCCCTAGACCCTGACTAGGGCGGGGGGTCTAGAGCAAATCCCTACTTGTTTGTAAGGCTAGATTTCGATATGGCAGTATCAAATCACTCAAACATGAAACAATATTCAAAATATATAAGGAAATAATTTCAATCTTACCAGATTATGAATAAATAACACAGAATTGCTAGCAAAACTCAGCTGAGCTGCTGGCTATAGTATGGCGTCCCTAAATTTATTTCACTTTCTTTCATATGGAAATCACCACACTTTAAAATCTGTGTCTATCACTGAACAACTATTGAAGAATGGCCCCAAATTCGCGTCTGAGCGCTAATAATATGATTGTCTGTGGCCAATCACTGCCTAGGTTTATTTTAAATTCAAATTTCCTACCCTAAAGTCATTTCAGTCATGCTTCAGTCAAGTATGGATGGTTATCTGTTAGTCTGTCCGTCTTTACTTGTGTTTGTACAAAAATGTACTTGATTTTTGAACCAACCTTTCTCTCCCCTCCAAAATTTTGTCGTTAAAAGTTATATTTAGACACAGCTACCACCAATTATCCCTTCTCTTCCATACTAAGTAGATTTGAACACCTGCGTCTCGAGGTCGTGTTTTTTTTGGTGCAATTAGCGACACTTTTAGATTCAATACAGTCTGTCGATGATGTGAACAACACTGTCTTTTGTCATTATCTTCAATATTATCTATCCGTCTGTAAAATTAAGAACATATTAGTTCACTGCTCTGAATGGGCCATCCGGCCAGCTAATTTTTATATTCCTAACATTAATATTAAGAAAAAAGTACTTTTTAAATTTTGTAATATTCCAAACATCTGCGTTTTAGCCGCTGAATTCAAATCAAGGGCTTGGTATTGCAAAAGCGTCCAATAAATGACTGTGGCGTAACATATCTATGGTCCCTTCTGTCGAGTTGCTTACTTTTTATGTCAACTTGGGAAACGTGACTTTTCTCCGTTTCCCCCCCAATTGCGTCTCCTTAGCCTTTCTAGTCTCACGCAATCTTTCCAGTCATATTTTTTTTTCCTTTTTGATCCGCCGTTCCCCTCCTGTCTAGCAAGTCAATTATTATGGAGGATGATGACCCGCGGTCTAGGCGATCATGTACTATTCGCAGCCTACGCATTATGTTTTTATCCTTAAATGTTATCTTTGGAGGTATTTTACCGTTGTATCTCTGTCAATTTCACTACACATCTCCCCACTTGAAAACATGCCTATGGCAAGTTCCAAAACCAGCGATACACATAGGTAAAATTACTCCTCACGTCTGCCACTACTCTAATTAGGCAGTTTGAGAATAGGCTTGCTAGTGAGTTTTTCCTTTAACTCTTGGAACGCTAGTTCACATTGTGCAGTCCAAATAATTTTATCTGGAAGTCCCTTGCGAGTCAGATCAGTCAGAGGAGCACAAATAGCGTTAAAATTTTTGATGTATTTCTGATAAAATCCGCATAACGACACGAATGATCGCACGTCTTTTTTTTGTTTGTGGCCTAGGTGCTCTCTGCAGTTTTTCCAAATTCTTAGGATCAGGGGTCATATTACCCTGATACACAGTGTGTCCCAAGAATTCCAACTCTTTGCATCCAATACAACATTTTGTTGGCCTAGCAGTTAAGTTCGCCTCCCGAAGTCTATCAAACAACATCTCCAGAGCTTCAATGTGTTCTTCAAATGTCTCTGTGGCGACGAGAATATCATCCATGAAATTCGTGATACACGGGTTATTCAGGGGATCCAACAATTTGCGCATCATCCTTGAAAACACACTCGGAGCATTTTTCAGTCCGAATGGTAGCATATTGAATTCATAATGTCCATCCGAAGTGCTAAAAGCCAAATAAGGTCTCACTTCAGGCTTCACTGGGATCTGGTAATAGCCTTTACTAAGATCCACCTTTGAAAAGTATTTTGCCTTGTTCAGTCTGGCAAATAACTGTTTTGTGTCTGGTAATGGATCCACTTGTCCTTCTGTGACAGCATTCAGTTTCCTGTAATCTATGCACAGTCTGTGTTCCCCAGACGGTTTTCTCAACAAAACGACACTAGAACTAAAAGATGATTCACTGTGCGAAATAATCCCCTCCTTCAACAAATACTCTATTTCTTCCTTCAATGCCTTCTCCTTCGCGAACGGAATAGAATAGGCTCTCATACAGATTGGGTTTGAGTCTACCAGTTTCATGTCATACTGTAGCAAATTTGTATGGCCTGGTTTATCTGTTAATACATCTGTATGTTCCTCCAGAACCTTTTGAACTCTCTCCCTCTGGTTTTTAGTCAGGTGCTTACTGACTTTTACCTGTGCTGCTGTTTCACAAGGATGTAATGGGTATTCATGTGAGGTGAGTGGTTCTTTTTGCATCTGGGTTGCAATAGCCAAGGTCAATAAGGGGTGCTTTCCTGGAGTGGTCTGTCCAGATACTTCTTTAACAGGTTTACATGATAAACTTTCTCCTTCCCCTTTTTGTCAATTTTATAGTTTGTTCTAGACACCTTCTCTAGAACCGTATATGGACCTTGCCAACCAATTTGCAATTTATTCTGGCTTCCGGGTAGTAGAAGCAGCACCTTCTCTCCGACTGCCAGTTCCCTGTCCTTTGCCTTCCTATTAAAATATGCTGCATGTTTCTTCCTGGCTTGTTTCAAATTATCATTTGCCAGTTTCCATCCAGCTTTCAAACGAGTGGTCAGTTCGTTCACGTATTGATACGATGAGGTAACAGTCTCTTCCGCCTTCTCATCTGTCCAGGTCCTTAATAAAGTTACATCTGGATCTTTAATTTATCATACTTATTTTTCATGGAACCCGTCAGGTCCCGTCCCTTAGAAGCTTTATAATGAGGACTTTTCTTCCTAGAATCATCACTCACAAATCGACCACTACCAATTTTTTTCTGGGGTTTGTCTCCCCACTTTAGATTGCTTATGAGAGATCTTCGCTCTCTTGTCTGTTCTTCCAGTTTATATAAGTCTGACCGAGGGATTGTCATCTTATCCTGGGTAAAATTTCTTCTTTGTACTCTTCGCATAGTGGCCATGTTAATCCATTCAAGTGAAGACTGGGTGTGAAAAGGGGGCTCCCATTCCACTTTGTCTACCCGAGTATAATTAGTTTTCCTTTCAGGCCTAAAGTTGCCCCGTGGCGTTTCTAGGTCCTGCACATATTTTCCCTTTGTGGGTGTTCCCTCATGAAATATGCCACATGCTTCTACAAAGTTTTCAACATCGACATTTACGTCGGGCCAATAGTATTTTCGAGCAATCTTTTGGCAGATGGTACCGACTTTCTCATGGTCACCATCTTTTCCAACATGTAAGTTCCTTATTAAGTTTGCCCTATATATCTTGGGAAGAACTAACTGTCCGTGACCAGTGGATCTAGTTCCTGTCTTCCTGTATAATAGTTTGTTCTTCATGAAATATTCCCCCTTGCTCGGAGGTGTGTGGCATTTGGGCAATTTTTTAAAACAGGGCTTGAGTGTCCTATCCTCAGCCTGCGCCTTCCTCATCTCCTCTGGATGAGCATTTATAGGTTCACCTTCTTCCTCCTTCTTCTGTGACCTGGTCTGCACTGTCGCCATGATCACAGGTTTCTCGGGGTTCCCCAAGAAGACGTATCTACACCCCAATATCAGAGGGTAGATTGGTTCATCTATCACTGCTGCTCTGATTTCTCCTTCCACATAGCGAGTTTTCACCGTTATCCTTGCGATGGGAAGTGTCATGAGTGGTATGTCCTTAGTCGCCCCTTGTATTTCCACTGTTTCTGTGGTATACTGACTTGGGTCCACTAGGCTAGACTTCACAACTGAATCATAATCCAAACCTGTATCATAAAGGCACCTTATGGTAACCCCATTACAAATAACATCCTCACAAACTGGGGGGTGATAAGGTTCCTGTTGCTCCTTAGGATTAACCTTTAATCTTTGCGTCCCCGACTTCATTGCAGCAATGTTTGAAGGTTTCCTTCTACAAAATTCGGTGTTATGGTTATCCTTCTTGCACCATTTACACCATCTTTTTCCTTGGTTCAACGGTTTTTCTTTCATTGAACTTTTGGTCATTGAACTGTGAGTTTCTGTCGCGATAGTCATTTCTTGGCCGCTCAAAGTTTGTCCTACCTTTATTTCCCTGCTCTCTATTATCAAATTTATTAAATTGCTGTGGAGCTTTAAAATTGTCTATGTGCTTCTTCTTAGCACCACTTACCTCTGCCTGGGCTGCCTGATACCTCTCAGCAACATTTAAAATTTCCCCCAACTTCTCTGCACCTTGTTCCATGAGAAATTTTCTCATGTCTGGAGCCATGGACTCTCTCAATTGCTCAATCATGATCATTTCTTTAAGATCTTGGGTCTTCCCCAGAGCCGTCCATTTCTCCAAATAGGTTTCTAGTCTAGCAGAGAATTGGTGGTATGTCTCCCCAGACAACAGTTTGGCATTTCTAAATTTCTTACGATAAAATTCACCATTCTTCTCGTACCTTAATAACAAAGCCTGCTTTAACATGTCATAATTGTCTTGTTCTTCTCTGTTCATTTTGGCAAATACTTCATAAGAAGTACCTCTCAATCCCTGTGATAGCTTTAAGCTCCACCTCTCTCTCTCTAACCCATATGTAGTAGCTAATAACTCAAAACGTCCTAGGTACCCCTCTATGTCATCGTCTTTTTCAACAAAATGGTCTAAATGAAACCCCATAGCGGAGTTTGAGGCTCCCAGACTGGGCGTAGCATCTGAGGCAAAAGGGCTGGCACCATTTTCAGGAGCCTGGCCTTGTAATTCCAGCTCCCTTAGTCGTAATTCGTGCTCCCTTTGCAACCTTCTATCTTCTGCTTCCCTTTCGGCCTTTTTATCTTCTGCCTCCCTTTGCTGTCGTTTTTCTTCTGCCTCAATCTGCAGCCTCTTTGTCTCAGCCTCAATTTGTAACCTCTTTTCTTCAGCTAACCTTTCAGCCTCTAATTTTCTTTCAGCCTCTTTTTCTAATCTCCTTTCTTCCCGTTCAATATATTTATCACATTCAGCCGTTACGTATTGAATTAAAATTTGACCATCCATTCCCATCTCCTTCGCGGTGAGCACAGCAGCTGATCTAAATTTTGCCAGCTCCGCCATACTTTTTAGACAATATAATAATATACAAGATAAATCTCTAACCAGTAAATACACTAAGTACTTCTTATGACTATAGTCTAACCAATTCTAACTAACCAGTTAACTAATTAATTATTACTGGCTGTGAAGATTCACCAACTTTTATCTGTAGGGACACTTTTAATGTTAAAGGGAATTTTACAATTTATTTCCCTACTTTTATTTCTCCCACCAGGAGATCCTAATATTACTGTTGGGCTAATTATCCCCGGACAAGACCCCAATATATGTAGTGGTGTTTGATGGTATTGTATGATGTTGATATTACTAAATGTAATTGTATGAGGCCAGCTGTGAAGGCTCCTGAGATAAAATGTAGTTGAGAATTGTCAGAAGGCCTTTCTTGCTACCACTACGACCTCACACTTAATTTTTTTTAATGAATGTGGCTACGTAAAGTGTCTAGGGTTATGATATGTAGTGTGGTGTAATAGGTTATAGATATACCCACAGATATTTAACAAGACTAATAATATTAATAAATGTTAAAATACACTGAACTAACTCACGTGTGTAAAATTTTTTGATAGAATTATATTACATTTATTTTGTTCTGGATCAATTTTTTAGGTTGACCAGAACTTAAAAGGATTTAGAGATTATGAAAGAAATGCATGGAATATTATATCATAAATGCAATAGTGTACATATATATGTACTATACTAGTTAGTTTTATTAAAATGTTCTAGTAGTCATCTACTTGGGAGGATAGTTAATGTTTGTGCTGTTGGGGTGGCCTCATCACACCTGTCTATATTGACTACACAGTGTCCAGAAAATGGTGGGAATTTTTATGGGGTATTAGTAACTACACAGCGTTGGTGAATGTCCAGCAGACCAGAGGCTCACTCATCTTGTAGTTGTAGCTCTGGTGCTGAAATCAGGTGGTCCCACCTCTCCGTGCTGGCGGGCAATAATGGTGGTCTCTGTCACAAGTACTGCACAGATACACTCGAGTAAAGTCACCAACTGAATAGACACTGCTTTGTTGACAACAGAAACTCACAGCTCTGCAATCAAAGTATGGGCCATGTGTCAAAATCTATTCTCTACCCACGTCTGGACACAACACTGACACAACAACCACATCATACAGACAGGTCAGATCTCTCTGACCAAACAGCACATTTACCATGGTGGTTTTACATCAGATAGATCCTCCCAGACCATAGATTCTGAAAAATATTTATTAGTTTTCTGCCCTAAAAGAGGATAGGTAATATGTTTCATTATTCTCAACACTTGATCTGTCTTGCCTAACCCTTGCTGGAGTTTATGTATATTGTTGGTCCCTAGACCCTGACTAGGGCGGGGGGTCTAGAGCAAATCCCTACTTGTTTGTAAGGCTAGATTTCGATATGGCAGTATCAAATCACTCAAACATGAAACAATATTCAAAATATATAAGGAAATAATTTCAATCTTACCAGATTATGAATAAATAACACAGAATTGCTAGCAAAACTCAGCTGAGCTGCTGGCTATAGTATGGCGTCCCTAAATTTATTTCACTTTCTTTCATATGGAAATCACCACACTTTAAAATCTGTGTCTATCACTGAACAACTATTGAAGAATGGCCCCAAATTCGCGTCTGAGCGCTAATAATATGATTGTCTGTGGCCAATCACTGCCTAGGTTTATTTTAAATTCAAATTTCCTACCCTAAAGTCATTTCAGTCATGCTTCAGTCAAGTATGGATGGTTATCTGTTAGTCTGTCCGTCTCTACTTGTGTTTCTACAAAAATGTACTTGATTTTTGAACCAACCTTTCTCTCCCCTCCAAAATTTTGTCGTTAAAAGTTATATTTAGACACAGCTACCACCAATTATCCCTTCTCTTCCATACTAAGTAGATTTGAACACCTGCGTCTCGAGGTCGTGTTTTTTTTTGTGTGCAATTAGCGACACTTTTAGATTCAATACAGTCTGTCGATGATGTGAACAACACTGTCTTTTGTCATTATCTTCAATATTATCTATCCGTCTGTAAAATTAAGAACATATTAGTTCACTGCTCTGAATGGGCCATCCGGCCAGCTAATTTTTATATTCCTAACATTAATATTAAGAAAAAAAGTACTTTTTAAATTTTGTAATATTCCAAACATCTGCGTTTTAGCCGCTGAATTCAAATCAAGGGCTTGGTATTGCAAAAGCGTCCAATAAATGACTGTGGCGTAACATATCTATGGTCCCTTCTGTCGAGTTGCTTACTTTTTATGTCAACTTGGGAAACGTGACTTTTCTCCGTTTCCCCCCCAATTGCGTCTCCTTAGCCTTTCTAGTCTCACGCAATCTTTCCAGTCATATTTTTTTCCTTTTTGATCCGCCGTTCCCCTCCTGTCTAGCAAGTCAATTATTATGGAGGATGATGACCCGCGGTCTAGGCGATCATGTACTATTCGCAGCCTACGCATTATGTTTTTATCCTTAAATGTTATCTTTGGAGGTATTTTACCGTTGTATCTCTGTCAATTTCACTACACATCTCCCCACTTGAAAACATGCCTATGGCAAGTTCCAAAACCAGCGATACACATAGGTAAAATTACTCCTCACGTCTGCCACTACTCTAATTAGGCAGTTTGAGAATAGGCTTGCTAGTGAGTTTTTTCCTTTAACTCTTGGAACGCTAGTTCACATTGTGCAGTCCAAATAATTTTATCTGGAAGTCCCTTGCGAGTCAGATCAGTCAGAGGAGCACAAATAGCGTTAAAATTTTTGATGTATTTCTGATAAAATCCGCATAACGACACGAATGATCGCACGTCTTTTTTTGTTTGTGGCCTAGGTGCTCTCTGCAGTTTTTCCAAATTCTTAGGATCAGGGGTCATATTACCCTGATACACAGTGTGTCCCAAGAATTCCAACTCTTTGCATCCAATACAACATTTTGTTGGCCTAGCAGTTAAGTTCGCCTCCCGAAGTCTATCAAACAACATCTCCAGAGCTTCAATGTGTTCTTCAAATGTCTCTGTGGCGACGAGAATATCATCCATGAAATTCGTGATACACGGGTTATTCAGGGGATCCAACAATTTGCGCATCATCCTTGAAAACACACTCGGAGCATTTTTCAGTCCGAATGGTAGCATATTGAATTCATAATGTCCATCCGAAGTGCTAAAAGCCAAATAAGGTCTCACTTCAGGCTTCACTGGGATCTGGTAATAGCCTTTACTAAGATCCACCTTTGAAAAGTATTTTGCCTTGTTCAGTCTGGCAAATAACTGTTTTGTGTCTGGTAATGGATCCACTTGTCCTTCTGTGACAGCATTCAGTTTCCTGTAATCTATGCACAGTCTGTGTTCCCCAGACGGTTTTCTCAACAAAACGACACTAGAACTAAAAGATGATTCACTGTGCGAAATAATCCCCTCCTTCAACAAATACTCTATTTCTTCCTTCAATGCCTTCTCCTTCGCGAACGGAATAGAATAGGCTCTCATACAGATTGGGTTTGAGTCTACCAGTTTCATGTCATACTGTAGCAAATTTGTATGGCCTGGTTTATCTGTTAATACATCTGTATGTTCCTCCAGAACCTTTTGAACTCTCTCCCTCTGGTTTTTAGTCAGGTGCTTACTGACTTTTACCTGTGCTGCTGTTTCACAAGGATGTAATGGGTATTCATGTGAGGTGAGTGGTTCTTTTTGCATCTGGGTTGCAATAGCCAAGGGCAATAAGGGGGTGCTTTCCTGGAGTGGTCTGTCCAGATACTTCTTTAACAGGTTTACATGATAAACTTTCTCCTTCCCCTTTTTGTCAATTTTATAGTTTGTTCTAGACACCTTCTCTAGAACCGTATATGGACCTTGCCAACCAATTTGCAATTTATTCTGGCTTCCGGGTAGTAGAAGCAGCACCTTCTCTCCGACTGCCAGTTCCCTGTCCTTTGCCTTCCTATTAAAATATGCTGCATGTTTCTTCCTGGCTTGTTTCAAATTATCATTTGCCAGTTCCCATCCAGCTTTCAAACGAGTGGTCAGTTCGTTCACGTATTGATACGATGAGGTAACAGTCTCTTCCGCCTTCTCATCTGTCCAGGTCCTTAATAAAGTTACATCTGGATCTTTAATTTATCATACTTATTTTTCATGGAACCCGTCAGGTCCCGTCCCTTAGAAGCTTTATAATGAGGACTTTTCTTCCTAGAATCATCACTCACAAATCGACCACTACCAATTTTTTTCTGGGGTTTGTCTCCCCACTTTAGATTGCTTATGAGAGATCTTCGCTCTCTTGTCTGTTCTTCCAGTTTATATAAGTCTGACCGAGGGATTGTCATCTTATCCTGGGTAAAATTTCTTCTTTGTACTCTTCGCATAGTGGCCATGTTAATCCATTCAAGTGAAGACTGGGTGTGAAAAGGGGGCTCCCATTCCACTTTGTCTACCCGAGTATAATTAGTTTTCCTTTCAGGCCTAAAGTTGCCCCGTGGCGTTTCTAGGTCCTGCACATATTTTCCCTTTGTGGGTGTTCCCTCATGAAATATGCCACATGCTTCTACAAAGTTTTCAACATCGACATTTACGTCGGGCCAATAGTATTTTCGAGCAATCTTTTGGCAGATGGTACCGACTTTCTCATGGTCACCATCTTTTCCAACATGTAAGTTCCTTATTAAGTTTGCCCTATATATCTTGGGAAGAACTAACTGTCCGTGACCAGTGGATCTAGTTCCTGTCTTCCTGTATAATAGTTTGTTCTTCATGAAATATTCCCCCTTGCTCGGAGGTGTGTGGCATTTGGGCAATTTTTTTAAAACAGGGCTTGAGTGTCCTATCCTCAGCCTGCGCCTTCCTCATCTCCTCTGGATGAGCATTTATAGGTTCACCTTCTTCCTCCTTCTTCTGTGACCTGGTCTGCACTGTCGCCATGATCACAGGTTTCTCGGGGTTCCCCAAGAAGACGTATCTACACCCCAATATCAGAGGGTAGATTGGTTCATCTATCACTGCTGCTCTGATTTCTCCTTCCACATAGCGAGTTTTCACCGTTATCCTTGCGATGGGAAGTGTCATGAGTGGTATGTCCTTAGTCGCCCCTTGTATTTCCACTGTTTCTGTGGTATACTGACTTGGGTCCACTAGGCTAGACTTCACAACTGAATCATAATCCAAACCTGTATCATAAAGGCACCTTATGGTAACCCCATTACAAATAACATCCTCACAAACTGGGGGGTGATAAGGTTCCTGTTGCTCCTTAGGATTAACCTTTAATCTTTGCGTCCCCGACTTCATTGCAGCAATGTTTGA
This sequence comes from Oreohelix idahoensis, assembly GCA_024509875.1. NCBI lineage: Eukaryota > Metazoa > Mollusca > Gastropoda > Stylommatophora > Oreohelicidae > Oreohelix > Oreohelix idahoensis. The sequence goes on from JAMPIV010016255.1 coordinate 22,912, forward strand.
AGGTTTCCTTCTACAAAATTCGGTGTTATGGTTATCCTTCTTGCACCATTTACACCATCTTTTTCCTTGGTTCAACGGTTTTCTTTCATTGAACTTTTGGTCATTGAACTGTGAGTTTCTGTCGCGATAGTCATTTCTTGGCCGCTCAAAGTTTGTCCTACCTTTATTTCCCTGCTCTCTATTATCAAATTTATTAAATTGCTGTGGAGCTTTAAAATTGTCTATGTGCTTCTTCTTAGCACCACTTACCTCTGCCTGGGCTGCCTGATACCTCTCAGCAACATTTAAAATTTCCCCCAACTTCTCTGCACCTTGTTCCATGAGAAATTTTCTCATGTCTGGAGCCATGGACTCTCTCAATTGCTCAATCATGATCATTTCTTTAAGATCTTGGGTCTTCCCCAGAGCCGTCCATTTCTCCAAATAGGTTTCTAGTCTAGCAGAGAATTGGTGGTATGTCTCCCCAGACAACAGTTTGGCATTTCTAAATTTCTTACGATAAAATTCACCATTCTTCTCGTACCTTAATAACAAAGCCTGCTTTAACATGTCATAATTGTCTTGGTCTTCCCTGTTCATTTTGGCAAATACTTCATAAGAAGTACCTCTCAATCCCTGTGATAGCTTTAAGCTCCACCTCTCTCTCTCTAACCCATATGTAGTAGCTAATAACTCAAAACGTCCTAGGTACCCCTCTATGTCATCGTCTTTTTCAACAAAATGGTCTAAATGAAACCCCATAGCGGAGTTTGAGGCTCCCAGACTGGGCGTAGCATCTGAGGCAAAAGGGCTGGCACCATTTTCAGGAGCCTGGCCTTGTAATTCCAGCTCCCTTAGTCGTAATTCGTGCTCCCTTTGCAACCTTCTATCTTCTGCCTCCCTTTCGGCCTTTTTATCTTCTGCCTCCCTTTGCTGTTGTTTTTCTTCTGCCTCAATCTGCAGCCTCTTTGTCTCAGCCTCAATTTGTAACCTCTTTTCTTCAGCTAACCTTTCAGCCTCTAATTTTCTTTCAGCCTCTTTTTCTAATCTCCTTTCTTCCCGTTCAATATATTTATCACATTCAGCCGTTACGTATTGAATTAAAATTTGACCATCCATTCCCATCTCCTTCGCGGTGAGCACAGCAGCTGATCTAAATTTTGCCAGCTCCGCCATACTTTTTAGACAATATAATAATATACAAGATAAATCTCTAACCAGTAAATACACTAAGTACTTCTTATGACTATAGTCTAACCAATTCTAACTAACCAGTTAACTAATTAATTATTACTGGCTGTGAAGATTCACCAACTTTTATCTGCAGGGACACTTTTAATGTTAAAGGGAATTTTACAATTTATTTCCCTACTTTTATTTCTCCCACCAGGAGATCCTAATATTACTGTTGGGCTAATTATCCCCGGACAAGACCCCAATATATGTAGTGGTGTTTGATGGTATTGTATGATGTTGATATTACTAAATGTAATTGTATGAGGCCAGCTGTGAAGGCTCCTGAGATAAAATGTAGTTGAGAATTGTCAGAAGGCCTTTCTTGCTACCACTACGACCTCACACTTAATTTTTTTTTTTAATGAATGTGGCTACGTAAAGTGTCTAGGGTTATGATATGTAGTGTGGTGTAATAGGTTATAGATATACCCACAGATATTTAACAAGACTAATAATATTAATAAATGTTAAAATACACTGAACTAACTCACGTGTGTAAAATTTTTTGATAGAATTATATTACATTTATTTTGTTCTGGATCAATTTTTTAGGTTGACCAGAACTTAAAAGGATTTAGAGATTATGAAAGAAATGCATGGAATATTATATCATAAATGCAATAGTGTACATATATATGTACTATACTAGTTAGTTTTATTAAAATGTTCTAGTAGTCATCTACTTGGGAGGATAGTTAATGTTTGTGCTGTTGGGGTGGCCTCATCACACCTGTCTATATTGACTACACAGTGTCCAGAAAATGGTGGGAATTTTTATGGGGGGTATTAGTAACTACACAGCGTTGGTGAATGTCCAGCAGACCAGAGGCTCACTCATCTTGTAGTTGTAGCTCTGGTGCTGAAATCAGGTGGTCCCACCTCTCCGTGCTGGCGGGCAATAATGGTGGTCTCTGTCACAAGTACTGCACAGATACACTCGAGTAAAGTCACCAACTGAATAGACACTGCTTTGTTGACAACAGAAACTCACAGCTCTGCAATCAAAGTATGGGCCATGTGTCAAAATCTATTCTCTACCCACGTCTGGACACAACACTGACACAACAACCACATCATACAGACAGGTCAGATCTCTCTGACCAAACAGCACATTTACCATGGTGGTTTTACATCAGATAGATCCTCCCAGACCATAGATTCTGAAAAATATTTATTAGTTTTCTGCCCTAAAAGAGGATAGGTAATATGTTTCATTATTCTCAACACTTGATCTGTCTTGCCTAACCCTTGCTGGAGTTTATGTATATTGTTGGTCCCTAGACCCTGACTAGGGCGGGGGGTCTAGAGCAAATCCCTACTTGTTTGTAAGGCTAGATTTCGATATGGCAGTATCAAATCACTCAAACATGAAACAATATTCAAAATATATAAGGAAATAATTTCAATCTTACCAGATTATGAATAAATAACACAGAATTGCTAGCAAAACTCAGCTGAGCTGCTGGCTATAGTATGGCGTCCCTAAATTTATTTCACTTTCTTTCATATGGAAATCACCACACTTTAAAATCTGTGTCTATCACTGAACAACTATTGAAGAATGGCCCCAAATTCGCGTCTGAGCGCTAATAATATGATTGTCTGTGGCCAATCACTGCCTAGGTTTATTTTAAATTCAAATTTCCTACCCTAAAGTCATTTCAGTCATGCTTCAGTCAAGTATGGATGGTTATCTGTTAGTCTGTCCGTCTCTACTTGTGTTTCTACAAAAATGTACTTGATTTTTTGAACCAACCTTTCTCTCCCCTCCAAAATTTTGTCGTTAAAAGTTATATTTAGACACAGCTACCACCAATTATCCCTTCTCTTCCATACTAAGTAGATTTGAACACCTGCGTCTCGAGGTCGTTTTTTTTTTTTTGTGCAATTAGCGACACTTTTAGATTCAATACAGTCTGTCGATGATGTGAACAACACTGTCTTTTGTCATTATCTTCAATATTATCTATCCGTCTGTAAAATTAAGAACATATTAGTTCACTGCTCTGAATGGGCCATCCGGCCAGCTAATTTTTATATTCCTAACATTAATATTAAGAAAAAAGTACTTTTTAAATTTTGTAATATTCCAAACATCTGCGTTTTAGCCGCTGAATTCAAATCAAGGGCTTGGTATTGCAAAAGCGTCCAATAAATGACTGTGGCGTAACATATCTATGGTCCCTTCTGTCGAGTTGCTTACTTTTTATGTCAACTTGGGAAACGTGACTTTTCTCCGTTTCCCCCCCAATTGCGTCTCCTTAGCCTTTCTAGTCTCACGCAATCTTTCCAGTCATATTTTTTTCCTTTTTGATCCGCCGTTCCCCTCCTGTCTAGCAAGTCAATTATTATGGAGGATGATGACCCGCGGTCTAGGCGATCATGTACTATTCGCAGCCTACGCATTATGTTTTTATCCTTAAATGTTATCTTTGGAGGTATTTTACCGTTGTATCTCTGTCAATTTCACTACAGCTGCAATGCGCGCCGTTCCCGAATTTTTGCTGGTGGGATTGTTTCATTGTTTGTTACAAACGTTTTGTTAAGAAAACTATCTATTTGGGGAATACAGCTCTGATTCTTCACGTTCCTAACCACTGGCATTGATAAACATGACATTACAGTCATCATCATCATAACCCATCAGCTACCTTCAACAAATTATTGCCAAGTTTTCCTGTCCTGTTCCATCCGCTGAGTCTATGTCTTCTTTCTTCCTGTCATTTATGTCTATAGTTCTCTTCACCTGTATTTTTTTTTTGGGTCTTCCTTTAACCCCTAGTGTGCCGATGGTCAAGAAAATATGGGCCTAACACCATATTCCCAATATGCCTCAATGGGCGTATAACGGGATTCTTTACCTTTACCCTTTAACTCTCACCCTGAAGATTCCTTAACACGTTGCACAGTCAACAGGCTTGGTCATTGTGTGTCCTATCCACTGGCTTCAGTTCCACTGGCATTAGTCAGGTTCTTGTCATCAGTTGCACATTTGTCATACCAGTTCAATCTTTCTGTTCTACGCAAGCACACATTTATGACAGTTCTCAATCATTATTTTTGTTGTTCTCCATGTTTTAGGGCCACATAACATGGCTGACTTGACATTTGAGTTGAAGATACTTCATTTTGTTAGTGTTCGTGTTGTAAGCACGCCGGATGCATAATCTCATACGTTCATCCCTGCTAGTCTTACCTTTGATGCTGATTTCCAGCAATTATTCACTTTTATGTTGGACTTGATTTCTTTTGATTTCTCTATATATTTCGTCTTCTTCTTCGTTCGTTCGTTCTCAAATAACCATTTCTTTTTCTTTTATAAAGCTGGCAACCCGTCTCATGTTTCTATCATCACCATTCAGTTTCTCCCTCTAGGAGGTTGAAGAAGGCCACGTTGCATTCCTTCTCCTCCCGTAGAGCGGACAGTTTTGGAGTACATGTTCTACTGTTTGTTTTTTCTCCCCACATGGACACATATCTGTCTGTTTGTCCTCCACACATGGACACATATCTGTCTGTTTGTCGTCCACACATGGACACGTATCTGTCTGTTTGTCCTCCCCACATGGACACATATCTGTCTGTTTGTCCTCCCCACATGGACACATATCTTTCTGTTTGTCCTCTATGCATGGACACATATCTGTCTGTTTGTCCTCCCCACATGGACACATATCTGTCTGTTTGTCCTCTATACATGGACATATATCTGTCTGTTTGTCCTCTCCACATGGACACATATCTGTCTGTTTGTCCTCCCCACATGGACACATATCTGTCTGTTTGTCCTCCCCACATGGACACATATCTGTCTGTTTGTCCTCCCCACATGGACACATATCTGTCTGTTTGTCCTCCCCACATGGACACATATCTGTCTGTTTGTCCTCCACACACGGACACATATCTGTCTGTTTGTCCTCCACACATGGACACATATCTGTCTGTCCGATTTTGAGTTTGTTGAACAAAAGGTATCTGAGTCTGCAATGACAGGTTCTTAGTCTAAAAATTGTCACGTGATCTCTTCTGGGTAATGTATTGTATACTTCTACAGTTTTGGACTCTGGGTGTTCCTTATGCCATTTTTTATCAAAGTTATTTTTTTATTATTGATTTGATCTCTGCATACGTTGTCCTGTCTTCCGTTAGGATTTATCTTCCTTCCTCTTTTGAAAGTCTATCTGCTTTCTTATTTCCATATATCTCACAGTGTGCAGAGATGCACTGTACTTTTGCTGTTCATTTTGATAATGATGAGTTGATGATAATGATTATGATGATGACAATGATAAAATAGCAGTTGCAACACCACGGCGAACGAAACGTGGGGAACAATGATACTGATGATGATTATTATTAATTAATATTACTTTTATACCGGACATACAGTCTTCGTCGTTTCATAGAAAAGCCATAACAATTTAATCTGACTAGCTGCCGTAAGTATGAAAACATGCATAAAACAAATTACATGTAATGACATTTTTACAAACATACATCACAACAGGTGTCCTTGTCTGTAATGTTGAAACTACTGCGGAAAATGAAAGAGCATATCTCATTTTTGGCTCATCTGAGATGATTACGATGTTTTCCCATTGTTATCCATTTCATCCCAGATATAATAAGCGAAATCCATTCACTCATAATGGGGCAGATATCTCCGTACTATTGTGCTTTCGCTAAGCCAGAAAGAATAACTAATACGTAATGCATTATTCTTGTTTCTCCAGGTTTCACTTTGAGATCAGAACAAAGGCTGTTTGTTTTCAGCGCGTCTTAGAAATGCACAGGGCACAGTAGGAACCACTGAGATTGGTTTAGAATAATGACTGCAAAAACATATTAAATAAGTAAATAATGTTAGCGTCTCTTTGAATGTCGTATTGAATACTCCGAGTAAGGTTTATGAATTGAATTGCTAGATTAACTGTATTGATGTTCGGTATTTAACTGCTTTGATGTACGTTAGAAAGAGTTTCCTATCATAGTTACATGGTCAAACCAGTGACGATCGGGAAAAGACCGATTGACTTCTGGAAAGACAGATGACACTGGGAAAGACTAGAAACCGGCTGACCGGGTTAGCACCCCGTAAGCTGTATTCAATTGCTACAGGACCCAAAAATGATAGATGCCCCCAGGATTCACCGAAAGGGGGGGAGAATGATGAATCCACAGGCGCCTCATTGGAATCGACCAGACCCGTTACACGGACTTCGAGCTCTGAACAACGGCTGGAATTTCCATGTGCCTGTGGTAGGGAGTTCTCTACTCAGAGAGGAATGAAAATCCACCGAACGAAAAAGGGGTGTGGGAGGTCATCTGGGGGAGATCAACAGCGCTCTGTCTCGACGGATAAGACGTTAGAAGAACGCAGCCAGGAGTCAATCCACAGTGCTGAGTACATTCAAGTTGATCTGCCTGATGATGATCTCACACACTTCTTGGACGGGAAGAGAGATGCAATCAAGTTTCCACCTGCCAGTGCAAAAGGGCTTTGGGAACAGCTGGACGAAGCCTTGGCAAAAGAGTTGGATAACAACCTGAAGCAGATAAGTTTGGAGAAGAAGCTGGAAATCTTCGGCGACATAATATATCTGCACTGTCGCAAAGTGTTCGGAGTGAGGGAGGCAAGGGAAAGTAACCCACCACGAAAAAGTAGAAGACAAATTAAAATAGAAGAAATCAGGAAACAGAAGAAGCATGCCCGAAAACTTTTCAAGAACGCAGTTGCCACAGAGAAGGAAGGGTTACGACAGGTTTGGGAGCACCTGAAAGGCCAACATAATGCCCTTTGTAGAGCAGAAAGGTTGTGCAGGAAGAGAAGGAAGACTCGAAGGGATAGGGAAAGATTCTTCAGGGAGCCCTTCAAGTTTGCCAAAGAACTGTTTGAGCAGCCACGGTCGGGTACGCTAAACATCAAGAAAGAAGACCTGGAAGAACACCTTAGAATGACATATTCAGATGGTCGCAGAGATGAGCCGCTCAGCAGCATGGCAGGCCTTAAATGGCCGAGTAAGCCAGGAGCTGAATTTAACACCAAGCCCCCAACGGTGCAAGAGGTAGAAAGCATTGTCCAGAAAGCTCGGTGCAAGTCAGCTCCAGGTCCTAATGGTGTTCCATATGTGGTGTATAAGAGATGCCCTGAAGTGCTCAAACGACTGCTCCGTTTACTAAAGAATGCGTGGAAAGCCCAGCTTGTAAGCAAGGAATGGAGAAAGGCGAATGGAGTCTACATCCCGAAGGAGCAAAATTCCACAGACATCAGTCAGTTCAGGCCAATCTCACTACTCAATGTGGAAGGGAAGATATTCTTCTCAGTGATGGCAAAAAGACTCACTACATACCTCCTGGCAAATGGGTACATTGACACTACCATTCAGAAAGGAGGTATCCCAGGTACACCAGGATGTCTAGAGCATGCCACAATGATCTGGGAAGCAATCCAAAAGGCAAAGTCTGACAGAACAGACCTCCATGTAATCTGGTTGGATCTGGCGAATGCTTATGGATCCGTTCCACACCAGATGTTGTGGCAGGCCCTGGAAATGTATCATGTTCCACAAGAGATTGCAGCAATGCTGAAGCTGTATTTCGCAGGGTTTGCTGTCAGATTTTCAACCAGAGAGTACACAACGAAGTGGATTGGCCTTGAAGTTGGAATTGCAATGGGGTGTACCATCTCTCCGATACTATTCGTGATGGCTATGCAGGTAATTCTCAATGCGGCTGAAGGAATGGCTATAGGTCCAAAGCTCGGGGGAATGTGTCACATGCCACCGCTCAAAGCATTCATGGATGACACAACAATTCTGACATCAGATGAACATCAGGCCCGGAGGATGTTAAAACGCCTGGATGAACTAGTCAGCTGGTGCAGAATGAGCTTCAAACCCAAGAAGTCGAGAAGCCTATCAGTCAGGAAAGGGAAGATAGCAGAAGACATATTCGTGGTTTCCAACCAAAGAATCCCTACTGCTATTGAGGAACCTGTTAAAAGTCTTGGCAGGGTGTACGATGCCTCATTAAAAGACTCGAAGGCAGTGCAACAGACAATAGAAATGGCAGACAGAGGGCTACAGATCATAGACCAAAGCAGACTCTTGGGAAAGTTCAAACTGTGGTGCCTCCAGTTCATGTTGATACCGAAGTTGCTGTGGCCACTGCTTATATATGAAATAAGCACAAATACAGTCGAAGCTATAGAGCAGAAGGTCAACAAGTTCATGAGAAAGTGGCTAGGGGTACCACCAGGTCTGTCAGATGTAGCACTGTACTGCAAAAAGTCAAAACTTCTGCTTCCTTTCAAGTCAGTTGTTGAAGAGTACAAAGTTGGAAAGGCAAGGCTTGCAATGATGCTACGCGAGTCAGCTGATGACGTGGTTAAGTCCATTCAGCCCACACTGAAAACAGGAAGGAAGTGGAGAGTGGAAGAAGCTGTTGATGCTGCCCAAGAGTCACTCAAACTGAGGGAGGTAATCGGATACACACAGACGAATAGACGGGGATTTGGTCATGGAGACATCCGCTGGTGGTCCAAGGCATCAAGCAGGGAGCGCAGAGACATGGTTGTTCATGAGATACGAGAGGCTGAGAATGATAAGAGGTTGCAAAAAGCAGTGCAGCAGGTCCAACAAGGCCAATGGACTACATGGGAAGGAGCCCTGCAGAGGTCCTTGACATGGAATGATATATGGCATATGGCACCTCTTAGGCTCAGCTTCGTTGTTAGATCAATGTATGACCTGCTGCCGTCGGCCACCAACCTTGTGAAATGGGGAAAGTCGGATGATGAGCAGTGCCCCCTGTGCCAGGGGAGGCAGACACTCGAACACGTGCTCTCAGCGTGTAAGGTGTCATTAGGGCAAGGGCGATACACCTGGCGCCATAACAAAGTGCTAAATGAGCTTGCTGCGACAATAGATCTAGCAAGGATGAAGGCGAACAGCAAACCCAGGCCGAGCACTGCAAATACATACTTTCTGAGGGCAGGAAAGTCAGCACACCCCAAACCGAGTAAACCAGGTAGCAGTTTACCATCTCTTCTTGATTGTGCAAATGACTGGGAGATGGCGGTAGACCTACCTGGACGAGGGGCATATCCAGAGAGTATCAGAAAATCGCGGAGACGGCCGGATATAGTGCTTCATTCTTCTTCAACGCTTCAGGTCATACTGATTGAACTGACCGTGCCATTTGAATCCAGATTAGACGAGCAACATTCGTTCAAAGCGGCCAAATATAGTGATCTGGCCGCGGATCTGAGACACGAGGGGTTCACTACAAGGGTCATGGCTGTTGAAGTGGGCGCAAGAGGGCTTGTGGCTGCATCAATGTATGATCTATTGAAACTGTTGGGGCTGAAGGGACAGGCGAGAACAAGGGCACTGAAGAGGCTTAGTGAAACTGCCGAAAAGGCATCAGGCTGGCTGTGGAACAACCGCAATGGGCAATGGAAATCGTGACAATAAACGCTGCGGTACAGAAAACACCAGGAATTTTTCTAAGTCCACAAAACGCTGAGTTTTGTGGTGTACTAGTGAGCGGGCTGTGACTGAGGGGCAACAGGCGATGTATATTATAGGAGGTGTCAGAGTCAGAATTTCAGTGGCTAGGCTCGGCGGCTTCGCGATGGTGTCTCAGTGTGTGCGACGGAATGAACGGAATAATTTGTCTTCTCTTTTGGCCACCACTGCATCTTGTCCATTTGCAGAAAACATGCATGGTAACATTCTTGTGCTTTTGCAACAGTTGTTTTTGTAGCGATCAGTTTTACATCACGAGTTAGCCAGCCCCATAAGCAACCTCATTGGTTACCTCTTACGATATTGCTGAGCGAACAGTAGTCCTATTTTTTTCTTTGTCTCCTCAAAGACCCTGGAAACTACATGTGACATCAACAGTATCACCATTTCCTTTTTTTCATTATCTGCGCCTTTTCCTATTAAATCGTTAGAATCGTTATGTAGTGCTTTTTTTTTCTCGCGTTATTTCGCTTATGTTTACTATGAGCTGCCCTCTACATACGAACGAAAAAAGAAATCTTTGTTTCATCCGGATAAATAAATAGACAGCATTTTAATAATACAATGATACCTAATTATTTACCCTGATGAAATAAAGATTTCGTTTTTCGTTCGTATGTAGAGAACAGCTCATAGTAAACATAAGTATCATTGTATTTTTACATTGCTGCCCTGCAATAACACAATTCTCAAAGTGTTTTCAAATTACAACATTCGTGCCTTCAGTAATAAGTAATGATTATTATATTGAATTCAGTAACTGAACACACATACATGTTCATTCACAGTTATATATATATATATATATATATATATATATATATATATATATATATATATATATATATATATATATATATATATATATATATATATATATATATATATATATATATATAAAACCTATGGCAAGGCACAAGCAAAGAAACAAAGTTACAACTGATCAGAGCATGTATATTCCCAGTAGCAACATACGGCTGCGAGACTTGGACACTCAATAAAACAGTTGCAAAAAAGATTACATCATTCGAAATGAAATGCTACAGAAGGATGTTGAGAATACCCTGGACAGAAAAAAAAGACCAACAGAGAAGTACTGCACTCACTAAACGTACAGGAACATTGGCTCCTAAATACCATCGCAATAAGGAAGCTGAAATTTTTCGGTCATATAAAAAGACATAATAGTCTGGAAAAAACAGTGATGGAAGGCATGGTCCCTGGAAAAAGGGGAAGGGGTCGACCTAGACGACGGTGGACCCAGGACATCACAGAGAGTCTGAACTTGATGCAGGTCGACTTGCCCAGAATCGTGATGCGTTCAGAGCAGCTGTAATGGAGACAACGTTCTGGAAAGAATATGTCACATGATGATATATATATATATATATATATATATATATATATATATATATATATATATATATATATATATATATATATATATACACTCTTGAGTTTTACCACAGTTGGACCACTACTGAAAAGCAAGGGAGGCCATTCCGTGACACTGGTAATGTAAACTATTTGTCTAAGAGGCCTAATCAAGTGCCTTTATTCCTCTGAGCAAACAGTCTGTGAGCCAAGATTGGCGTAAGTTGTGCATTTTACATTCTATAATTTTCATTACTAACATGTGAACTAATATGTATTTATTGCTATGTGAATATTAAAATGTGAAAATTGCTAGTGGATGTCCAAGTCATTGGAGGCTGGCAAACTCAGCGTATAGAATGATGATTTCATGAACCCCCACTGCAAGGGCTGGTGAATGCTTTATTGCTAGTTTCTAAAAGAACTAAAAAGCATAGGTTTCAGGGTATTTGAAATGTGGAATAAATGTAGCCTTTGTGTAACTATTATCTGTGCCTGACAATCTGTCTCCTACAATTCAATCAACAGAGCTGTGGGAAACTCAACTAATTTATGATTTGCCCAAATTTAGCTTCACTGCAAAGAAAAAAATTCCTTCGTATCACATGTAGTTGTGACGAGTCAAATCTTCGATCTTTACATTTTTCTGTGACCTCCTTTAACTTTCTCTGTCCATTTCCTTTTCTTTTTTCTCACACGCTACGTATTGCAATTTTTCATTCCCATCGACCAAGGTTATCTTATCACATCTTGTCACACCTCTCACACATTCCTCTCTCCTGGTTATTTTCTTCATTGTTATCGGCAACACGTATCGATGGACCAAACCTGCCACATTGACTTTTCGCTTATCGCTAGCTCCAGACGGAGTGCCAGTATACACTGAGCGACACTCCTATTGTTAACTCCGACATCTTGTCTGGAAAGATACACGCTACCAGGTTATCGAAAGATAAGATGCTAGTTTGTAAACATGACGCGCCCAAATACACGGCAGATCTCACTGAGATGTGGGAAATGTCCATCTTGCTCAAGATTAAGACACGTCAATGATGTAATACTTCCGGCAGATGGACTTTGCTGTGATAAACAATTACAAGGAAAATGCATCTTGGACGATATTATAATGTTAGATATGTGAAGTAGTGAGTTTGTAAACATGACAGGCAAAACTGAAGAAGCAAGTCCTTATCTATTCATGACAGATAGGTAGATGAAATTGTAAATGACATATAAAGAAAATATCTTGTGCGTCATGCAGAATGTTCTACAGATGAGGGGGAGGGAGGAAAGACCCCTACCGATCTTCTTCTTCAAGTACCATGTTTAGTGGCGTAGGAGATCATGTCTCTCCTCAACTTCCTGTCTCCAATACTATTAATCAGTTCCGTTATTGACCTCTTTCCATGTCAAGAGGTCAAACTGTCCAGTATTTGCTCTCTTTGTCTCCCCGCTATATCTTTTTCCTTCAATCTTACCTGTTGTTACGATATATTCCAGCTTTCCTCTTCTCATAACATGCCCAAGAAAGTGGATTGCTTCTTTCTAACTTGTGAAATAAGTTTCCTTTGTTCATTGGCCTCTTTCAGGACATCCTCATTACTATTTTTGGCTGTTCATGGTATTTTAAAAATTCTTCTGTGCCCCTACCGACATCAGACACTTATTCGTGGTTAGATTTGCATGGAAAGTGCTAAAATAAACCACTTCTGATTGGAGTTTTTTTTTCAATTAAACACACGGGTGTGTGGGCTAAAATGTCGCTTATAATCTCTAACATTTTAAGACTACTTCACTGTATTTCCATCTCGTCACGAAGACATTTTAGACAGCCAGGATAACGAATAGAAACAGGATTCCAACATAAGGATAGGACCAAGTATTAGAGGATCTTCTAATATTAGAAAAAACAACTCGACTATTGTACTTGAAACACGAGTCCTAGGAACCTACATACAGAATAGCATTGGGATTATAATTAAAGTAATACCCCGACCACATGTAAAACGGCCTCTTAAAACAAGTGGCCCGAGGTTATTCGTAAGTTCTTCCTGTGTAAGAAGTCCGTAAATTCATTCATGATAATAGGCGTAAGTTCTAATATTTACATTTTATCATTTTATATTTTTGCATTTGACGTGTGTAAATTGCTTGTGGATGTACAGGTTCATACGAAGCTGGCAACCTCAGCATATTAAATGATTGGATTCAGGAACCACCACTGCAAGAGGTGGTGACTGCTTCGTGCAGGTTTTCTCACAAGGAACCCAAAAGCAGAGGTAGACACAGGTCCCATGTGGAGCAGAGAGTGGATGATGATAACATCATGGTGTACACATTTATTATATTCACATTTTAATAAGTTTATGTGTATTTTTTAGACTTGTTTAAATAATGCAATTGTTGTTTGTCCATACGCACTTTCATGCTTACTCACTGGGTTTAACATTAATGCCAAAGGAGGGAAAAGTTTCTGAGGAAGATGAAGTGGTGGAATGGAAACGGAGGGAAGATTGATTCTTATGTCAGTAAACAATGCACTTAGAGAAACATTTGTTGTCTCTCAGTTTGTTGTACAAGTCTGTCGTTCAGGTTGCCAACAGTCTACGTTAGTCATCTACATCAGACGGGTCTTGAAGACGCTTGCTTTGACAATTAGAGTGGTTACCTCCCGCATTACCGCCAGGGATGTGCTACTGCCACATAATTTGACGATTGACGGAACAATCAAGAAAGAACACTCTTGGGAACCAACAGTGACAGAACCCAACACCAACAATAAACCACCATTAACACCTGATTAGTTAAGTATTACAGTAAGGCCCAGCAAAAGAACTTTTTTAGCGTTCTTTAAAGCCACTTTAAAGTCACCACTATTGATGAAAGCATCAGTGCTTTTTTTTTCATAAACAACCCTATTTTAACTTTGTTAACTATAATTGATTATTAAATTTGTTATCTGTAAATACAAATTGATAGTTAATTTAATCATTATTGAGTAAATTCAACCAGTATGACTCCGTTATTTATAATACATAACCATCCATAGCTATTAAAGTAATATTTTACTGAATCATTTCATCTGGGGCTCAGAAATTACGAGTAAATTTCTTTTTCCTCAACTAAAGACGGGAAGATAAAAAGTTCATAACAACTTAGATGATCTCAGTTGTTATGCTTGCTTTCTTAAAATTCCTCTGAGGCTCCCTAAAATAGAAGCATCGTTCTTCTATTTGTATCTCTGCCAAGAGTAATCTTGAGCAAAGGTTAATACCTTTGACAACTCTCATTTTTATACTCTAAGTATGGCCATTACTGGACCACCGCTGCAGAGCAGGGGACACAAAACAGTCACAGCAATTCATGGTTAAAGCGAATAGTTTTGTAAGCTAAGTATTGAGTTTTCACTCGGACTGTGAACGATTACCTTTAATCCTGGGGGAAAAGCCGGTTAGTCCGAATCTTTTCTAGCTTTGAAACTCTTTCCCTTTTCCTCCTCTGTTATCTAAATATCTACGAAGCCACCTCCTGAGATCTACTGGTAAACCTAGATGCCTTATGCCTTTAAGGCATGAGATGAAAGTAATCATTCCAGTATATTTATATATTTTTCCATAATCATTTAAGCTAATGTATATCTTCTTCCTTAATAATGCAAGCCGCTTTATAGATCATTATTTTATTAACTATTTTCTGAAGCATCTGAAGCGAGATTGATTCCTGGCTTCCCGGCAGGGAGTATATCTTTTTGATCCAGTTACCGATGGCAAGAATATAGCATTTAGTTCCAGTCACAGCTATAAATGTTTTTCCAGCCACGAGTATAAACTTAAGCTCATATTACAAGTATAACAGTTAACTCATGTCACAAGTATAAGCTTTAGCTCCTGCAACAAGTATAAGCTTTAGCTCCTGCCACAAGTATAAGATTTAGCTACAATCACAATAATAACGTTTAGTTCTAGTCACATCTATAACATTTAATCCCAGTGGCAAGTATTACATTTGTTTAAGTGGATAGTCTCATTACAGGCCACAATAAATTGGGGTAGCATCTATTCAACAAGCGAAATTTAGGAACTACCAATGACTGTAACTAGGGCATTGGTAAAATAGCAGCTGAACATTTGCTTCAAAGATGCCCAACGTATGAGGAACAGAGAAAGCCCATATGGCCGTCACTAGTCATTAGTACCGTTCCTGGAAAAACTCTGTGGAGGTACAAATAGCCTCAAGCTGACCACTGCTTTTATTGAACATATTCAAGTTGACTTCTTAGAGTGTACAAAAAAGAAGAAGAAGTATATCATATCATAATTACTCTATGGAGCATGCAACGACCTCTGCATTTGACTTTCTTGGTGGAATCTGTGTCAAAAGCACATGCTTTTCCAGTGATGATTTCCGTAACAATCTGTTTTATGCACAACCTTACACTAGTAGCCTTTTACAGCCTACCAGATAGAGTAGTAGTTCTATTCTTTGTTCCTCAGAGACCCCAGAGAACTTAATTAGGACAATCCGAAAAGGATGTGTCTTGTAAAAAAAAAAAAGGTAAAGGAACCCGTTACACGCCCATTGAGGCATATTGGGAATATGGTGTTAGGCCCATATTATCTTGACCGTCGGCACACGAGGGGTGATGTGGTCGGCATCACGCCGGCCGCCTTAACCTTCCCAGAGTTGCACTGTACCCATTTGGGGCTTGGGGTCGACCCAGGAGCCGTTTTTTGGCCTAAAAAAATTCCCCGGCTCAATCTGGGGATCGTAACCATATACCACTGTGCTCTAATGGAATCCAGAGCACTAACCACTAATGCTACCGCGGCTCCATGTGTCCTTTTACTAGTTCACAAATGTCATCATTAACCAACCCAACACAGAGTATACGATTCAGTCCCCACTTGTAAATATAACGAATCAATATATCACATCCCACACCTAAACATACACTAAGCAAGGGGGGGGGGGGGGGGGGGGGGGGGGGGGGGATGACAAACCACCAAGGGATATTTG